>JAOTQM010000336.1:1800000-2256735 GCA_026939265.1 Oreonectes daqikongensis | reverse complement strand
TACCTTACTTAAAAACATTTAAAACAATCGTGATTTTTTATACATCTTTGTAGACCTAAAATAACCTCTACTTGTCTTTTCGTCATTTCAGCCATGATACAATAAGTAAACATTTGGTTTGTCAAGATTAATTTGTACTAAAGTTTAAATAACATAAATCATAGCCTACATTACTTTTATTTTTAGATAATATATTTATCCTTATCCAAGCGTCGTTTCAAAAGCTGCTGGCAAGATGACGGCGCAGTTCTCAGACCGCTATGTTTATACAGTAGCTGTATTTAGATTTCTTCCTTTGCCCTGCTGTCACCAAATGTTTTGATTTGAATATACTCTATTCTCTATGTGACCTGCTAGCTCCGATGGAATGGAGCTCATCATGGAAAGAGAACCGGAGATGAAAAGGAATAAAACAATTTTTTTTTACAGTTACCGCATCTCTGAGCGTGCTTTATTAATACGGACATACGTATCTGAAGACTCTGCATCTAACCTCAACAGGCTAAAGTGGGACAAAGGATTAGCCCCTACAGTAGCCTACAGAATGAATGCTAAAATTTTTGAATCTTCCATTAAATTGATTGTTCCTCCTTATAGTCTTTAGACTTAACAATAGTGTAAACCCAGTGAATTAATGAACAAGGAAAATACTTGACATTAGACTCATAAATATGTCTAAATGAAATAAATGTAGGCTAATTCAATTAGTTTAACTATGTTGTTATCATCAACTACATTTCTCTGCTCAGTGAGGATAAACTTTTATATATATCTATATATAAAATAGATAGATAGATAGTTATAAAAACACTTGCCTGAGCAAACTATAACACAGAACAAACGAGGAGATTGTGTTGATAAAATAAATCATTTCCCAGATAGCACACTAAAATCGGAACGTCGGCCCTCATACCTATAACATCGAAAAAGTATTGGCCAGGCATAGGCAGATAATGCAGTCAGTCTTTACCAGCTCGTAAATTGTAAAACTTTACGTCGGCTCACTACCACAGGCCGATGCCGCGTTTATCTGCCTGCGCGTGCACATTCATCTTCCACCACTGAGGCGACGCAGATGTTTTCAGGTAAGTTTTTGCTTGAGGTAAAAAATCGTATTATATTGTTAACAGTGACCGTGACCTATTTTTTGTCAGATATGGTGACCCATACCCGAAATGTGACCTCTGCATTTAACCCAACCAGTGAATAGTGAACACACACACTTCAAGTCGTGAACACACATACACCGGGAGCAGTGGGCAGCTATCACTGCAGCACCCGGGGAGCAAACGGGGGTAAGGTGCCTTGCTCAAGGGCACGTCAGTTGTTACCTGCCGGTACTGGGAATCGAACCGGCAACCTTCTGGTTACGAGTCCGACTCTCTAACCATTAGGCCACAACTGCCCAGCTTTATTAATTATTTTTTATAGCTTTATTATTAATTACTGCCCAGTTAATTATTTGACTCTAAAAGTTGCTAGTTAAGCACCCGGTGTACTACAGCATAGGTAAAGAGAGATTGTGGTCCACAACTAACTTTGACGTTAGCCAACAGTCACGAACCGTAAGGTTAGCCGTTTACTGTTGATGGCTTAAAGAGTAAATAGCTTCTGATTTTTAAGGGTCTACTTTGGTTTATTGAGTGTCCGACAACAGGTTTATGTACATACATGGTGTCAAAACACTATTATTTCGTAATAATAAGCGGTTTTTATTACCTTACTTCTTGACTGACTCTAAAATGATTCGTTCCGCGATTCATCGGTCTAATCCCCGCCTTTCCGCTAGCGTAGTCTGATGTGATTGGTCAGATGGTCTAGTCTGCTGTGATTGGTTTAGCGCGTGTGTTCAAGTTTTCGCGAGCAGACGGGGACTATTTCTAGAGACGTAGCTACACGGAGGATAAAGACTCGGACGGGTCACGACTCGTTCGCGTGATTCAGAGTCTAATGCATGAAATGTATTGTTTATGATCTCGTGGAATGTACTCTTTAACGTTAAGTGTTACCACAATATAAACACTAATTAAGTTACCATATGTTTTAACATTATTTTATAGCTGACTTGACCTAGCTGTCGTGTTTCTCAGTGTGAAATATTGGAATAATTGGCAGAAAATAGCAATGTGTCCATTGTTTATGCTGTGGATGCGCATTACCATTTGCTATAACGTTAACCGACTACGTTAGCTGAGATAACATAAGGCTTTCAAATATGTTGATATTTCGAGAAAACTTGTTCAGTTTTTTGTCTTTTTTTGTCTTTTTATATGTAACAGTGTTGCATGGTTCGCGTTTACATTTGCCCATGCAAGTTTCGATGACTAATCGCACTAGACGAAGATCGGACAGGACGGGATTTACGTGGATTTCCATTGGCTCCATTGCTTCTTTCTCTGTGCTGCCTGCGTGCGTCTCCAGCAGCACAGTGAACTGTGTATTGTGTATTGTATTGTGTGATATATGTAATATGCATCAGCAAGAAGTATTTAATGTAAAAAAGTACTAGATATCATACTGGCAATGATTGTGAAAAACCAGTTATTTTAGTGCCAGGCAAGGCTGTTTAACATGATTAAACATACTACACCACTTTGTTAACGTTGTTTTTCGGTGATTTAAAAAAATAATTTTAGTGATACACAACATGACGCAGATAGGACGGCAGGTCGGTTACACACATGAATATATGCATAGCATTGTGGGATATAAACGAAATGGTATAGCTGTCACAAAGGAGAAAATTATTTTAGAAAATTCCATGTGGTCCTCCTTGACTGAGTTTCTTTTGGACCTGGTCTTAACACAAACAGCTGTAAATTAGACTTTTTGATCATGTTTATGCTTGTCTCTGTTTCATACAGGCTCCCGATACGTTCAGTAATAATCTTTTCCTTACAGAAAGGTATGTCACACATGATTAGCACTTGTTTATAACTGTGTGGTCTAGTCAGAAATAAGAATTCGAGTGTGCTTGTAGGATTTTGGTTTAAAACATCGCAAATACAAACACAGTTTGCAATCTGTTTACTGTATTTATTTACCTATAAAAGATATGCAGCCTGCCAAATTAAAATGCATTGTATACAAGTAAGGAATAATTGACGATGGGCTGTTGAATTCTTAGAAAATAATTTAGTTCTGAGGAGGTTTAAGATCAATGGAAAAGGTAGGGGTTGTTAAAGGGAGAGCGAGGGGTGTTATTTTAGTATGGAATGTAAAAGGTTGTAATGTTTGTATTGTGTATACCCATGCACACCCCACACATTATTGTACCTCAATAATTTCTTGCAATCTCAGTTCTTAGGAATGGTGCCCTGACGTACAGCACAGAGGATGAGCTGGAAAAGGCAATACAAAACCAAAGAGCCAAGATGGACTTGGCATGCCGTGGAGGCAGAGATCACACTTAAGGTGAGCTGTTAAGTAAAGGTGAGCTGATTCAACTACAGCTGTGGTTTCGACTCGTGCTAAGGCAGTGCAGTTTAAATGTAGGTTGTGAATTAAAAACAATAAAAACAAAGAGGCTACGTTCACACTGTCAGTTTTTAGGATTGACAACCGTATTTAGTTACAGGTGTGAGTCTCAAAAGCCACGTTCATACAGTGCCAAAATATGGTTGTCACACCTGTATTTGAGTCTTTAATACAGTTTTGTTCACATGCAGTTCTGTTATTTATGGGTGTGACAACTGCATTCTATAACCGAACTCATACCTGTACAGTTTCGGGACTCACAACAGTATTTACTGAGAAGCCCTGCTGTGGGAACGGGAACCGTACTGGACAACAAGTTGTCTGTGTCGTAACCATCATTTTCTGTCACTGTGATCATGTACAGAGCATGAAAACGACTGCAAACCGCGCTGCATTACCTCAGTGTTATGCACAGTTGGTCTTCTTACATTAAATAGCAGCACTAATGCGAAACTATGTAAGCGTTCATAGACACCAGTGTAATGTCAGCCCTCTTATGTAAAAATACTGTACGCAGATGAATATTGCATGCATATGAATATTTGCGTTTGTTGTGCAATAAGTGGAGTATTGCATTATGACAATATAAAACCTTAAAAGGGTTTGATAGAGTGTTACGTGTATAATTATTGCAATTGCAATATTTACGTTGTGTCACTATGGTTAAAGGCAGTGCATGCAGATAGAATACGGGCGTGAGTTTGGTTGCTTGTTCATACAGACAGTATACAAGCCGCTCTGTGAAGAGGACATTTTGGCTACGTTCACACTGTCATTTTTTAGGATTGACAACTGTATTTACTTACAGGCGTGAGTCTCGAAATGTCCTGTTCACACAGCAGCTTACAGTTGTGGCTTGTATACTGTCTGTATGAACGAGCAACCGAACTCACGCCCGTAATCTATCTGCACGCACTGCCTTTAACCATAGTGACACGACGTTAATATTGCAATGGACTTAGCGGTGTATAAAATTAGACGAATGTTACACATACCATTTAAGGATTTGCATGTTTAAAGTTTATTTTAATCTGCAAAATAACTTCAAATAACGTTACTGACGGCAATTGCACGTTTTACCAAGTCAACCACTCACCGGAAGTCCCATCAGTACATGCAGGATCTTACAAGAGTAGTTTTATGACCATTGAGGTGCCGCCATCTGCTGGTGAACAATTAAACTGAAACAACAGCAGCTTTCTAAACACATATATCATACACTTAACGTTATATTAAACATTTAATTATACACGTAACACTCTATCAAACGTTTAATATCACTTTTAAGGTTTTATATTTTCATAATGCAATACTCCATATATCTCACTTATTGTGCAACAAGCGCAAATATTCATATGCGTGCAATATTCATCTGCGTGCATTATTTTTACATAACAGTGCTGACATTACACTGTGGTGTCTATGAAGCATATACAGTATCGCATTAGTGCTGCTATTTAATGTAAGAACACCGACATGACAAAAAATGTTGTCCAGTACGGTTCCTGTTCACACAACTGGGCTTCTCAGTAAATACTGTCGTGTATTTGTACAGGTGTGAGTTTGCGGTTGTCACACTGGTAAATAACTGAACTGCGTGTGAACACAACCGTATTAAGGACTCAAATACAGATGTGACAACCGTATTTTGGCCCTGTGTGAACGTGGCCAGGGATTTGTTACTTTGCAGTTTAACTGTAAATACTCGTAAGCCACACTGATGCTGCTCAGTCCATTACACATCTCAAAGGTGTCAAACCTTTACAATCAAAGACAGCAACATTTACATTTTCCTTACATTTACATTTTATTGATTAATGTGTCAAACTGTAATATAATATAATGAATAAAATGCATTTGCCAAAACAAGGGATTTTTTGTATTCAGCTATTGTCATTTAGATCATATAGGATCATTTAGGTCCAAGCAAACAGACCCAGTGACTAGTACAGACAGTTAGATGCTGAGCAGAGAAATTCTCTGTTTGTAGTTCAGTAGTATTCATGTCCAATGAGGTGAAATTATCTGCACATCTTGTCCTTAGCAAAATAGGGACTGTCCTTAAACTGGTGAAATACAAACGCTCTACAGCATTTGATGCAGACGTCAGATTGTTGAAGCACTTGATCTGGCTAAAGGAAACCGTTAGAATGTCCCCATTTTCTTCAACTTCTTCAAGTCCTAACTGCTTTTTTTGGCAATGTTTTTCTCTTTTACAGGGTGCCAGAAAGAATACATCTCTACTCTGGGACTATTGCTTCTTCTCCTGGAGGTCTTTTTGGTATCATTACAGTGTATGAAATTGAATCATGTCTGTTCATTATACCAGAGACTGGTCAAACAATCTATCTAACCCATCTAACCTATCAACCGACCTATCAACCCATCTAAACTTTCAACCACCTATCTAACCCAACTAACCCATCTAGCCTATTACCCACCTATCTAACCCAATCAAGCTATCAACCAACCTATCTTACCCATCTAATTTATCAATCCATCTAAACGATCAACCCATTTATCTAACCTAATCTAACCCACCTATGTAACCGATCTACCAAACTAACTACCCCATCTAACTAACTTATCCATGTATTATTTATGTAATAAGTTTACATTATATTAAGTTATTTTTAAGTATTTAAGTATATAATAAGTTTGAAGTTATATTTAAGTATATGTTAAGTGTTAGGTTACATCAAGCACTATGTCAGTTTACAATAGCAGATTATTATATAACAGTTATTCTACTGGATGGAATGTAAACAAGTACTCACCTATAATACAACTATACTATACCCTTTTTTTGTTATTGGGGTGAAGCTTTCCTATAACATAGAGAAAATGATGTTTAGAATATGTATGTATATATATATATAATGAATAAATAAATGATTCTTACAACTGTACACCCAAAAGGCTTTACAATCATACCAGTGTGTAGCATCCACTTGGGTGATGTGAATATAAGATAAGCAATATAAATTAAGCAGGATTATTTAAGTTAAGCAATTGTGAATGAGGATAAATATGGAAGTGTGTAATGTGTTATTCTCAGTGCTTCTGGTTGGTCATCATCATTATAAAACTGCACCAATATGAAGAGTACAGGTGACCTGTGAGCAGTATGTTTACTTACCTACACCACTCCATGAAACCACTTGTGTTTTAAGAGCTTCTGTAGACTGGCTCTGTGGACTGTTCTTTTAATCATACACTTGTACAGGAAAGTACAGAATACTGTACAAGAGGATTGATAAGAGACTTAGTTAGTTATACACATTCTGTTCATGTGACACTCTAATGTTCTCATGTATGTTATATTATTGCTTTTTTTCTCACCTCTGGAAAAACTGGAGTCAAAGTTCTGTGTTCTGGCACCTTTGCGTTTGTTTGTTTTAGTTTTGGCTTTTCTTGGAAAAGAAGGGCCTGAGACTGAAACAGAAACAGCCCGAGCGCTTTGAGATGACTCAGGCTTCGCCTCCTCAGGTTCGGCCACCTGTTTTGTTTTTGTGTCTGCTGTCTCTGGACTGGATGGGCCTGATACTGACGCTGACTCTGTCTGATCATCAGGCTCTTGAGCAGCTGACCCTTGACCCTCCATTGGGGGATCAGAGAAGTCCCCGTCTTCAACGTAGACGCAGCAGCAGGCACGTCTGATCACCCGCCCTGATTTCTGGAAGAAATCACGGATGGCCTTCTTTGTTCTTGTTCCTATTCCTAAAAAAAAGAGATAGAGAAACACATTTATGACTCGAAAAACGATAAGCACATCAAATATTTACATGTTTGTATTCTGTAAACTGGAATATTATTATCAGAATGTAGGCAGCTTTGTCTTAAAATATATATTTCACTAGTTTATAAAAACGAATGTGCAATAAAATCTGTAAGAACATCGTAGATGTCATTGGGATTATATTGTTGCAGTCACCCGGGATGTATGTAATCGCACCAATTTACACAACACAAAACCAGATGCAATACAAATGGAGAGGGGATGGCTCTTCATAAAACAGTTCTCATATTTTCAGTTTCATGTGGACATTTATGAGGAATATTGACCATTATATGGACGTGACAATTCACTTAATATGAAAATCATGCTTTAAAGATGAAAATAAATCATCCTTCATGGTTAGGTTAGCTTTGCATGGAATTGACCTTTTAAATGTTAAAAACAAGTGTTTGTAGTTTTGCAGATTTGTACAAAAGATGAATTGGGTATAAAGTACCACTTTTAGTTTCGAAGCAATTTTAAAACACTGATTTATGTTAACGACAACGAACTGTATTTTTTTTAATCAAATCTGACTCGTCGTTTGTCATTTCAAATGAATAATAAGAAAATTATTACTTGACTTCAAATATAATTTAGTCACTTAACCTGGTGGGATGTTGTTCTCCACAGAATCTCTCCGGATGATGTTCACTCCACCATCGGTCATTGACGCCGTACTGACCGCAACTTGAGTATCTGAAATCAGCTGAGTGCTGTTGAAGTGTCCTACTGTCTCCATCACTGAAGCTGAAAGCATATTTAACCCGTCAAACTATACAACTGTCGACCGTTTATCTGACTGATTCCAGTCACCTGCTAAGATGATCGTCGCTTGCGCTCAGATTGTCAACAAACAAACCACTGGAACGCGCGCGCGTCAGTGCTACAGTACGTAATCACATGACGCAACAATGCTCAGAATGTTTTAAATGTAAACTAAAGCACAACTACATGTAGATGTAGCGATCGTGTTAGGCAGTAGCTAACTTTTATTTAGGCTACTTATTTTAGCTAACTACAAGTTTATTTTTTATTTACCTATTTTAGCTAACTACAAGTTTATTTTTATTTACTTATTTTAGTTAACTACAAGTTTATTTTTTATTTACTTATTTTAGCTAACTACAAGTTTATTTTTATTTACGTATTTCAGCTAACTACAAGTTTATTTTTCAATGTTTTTATTTTTTATTACATTCCACATTCCACTTATTTGTAATGTATGTATTGTCATTCAGTATTTATTACAGTATACCCCAGTATATTATAGTCATTACTACACAGTTGTGTAATGTGTACGACAGTATTCTACAGTAAATTCATAAACTGCAATAAATACTGTAGTGTAATCTTAGGATTTGAGCTTAATGAGAGTTTTGTAAATGTACACCTTACTAGTAAAAATAATACCAAAGTACCAAAAGAAAAACAATTTGTAACCACTAAAAACTGCATTAAAACACTTATGCAATGAACAAATATATTGTGGTCATTTCAGTCCAGTGTCTGTTGAATTTCAACAAAATCAAACCTCAAGAGTGACATAAAGTTAACATGTGAAAAGCTGACAGCATGACAAGACACATGAAAACTGTGATAGAAATCAAGGTTATCACAAAAATATATATATTTGAACTTTTCCTAAATATATGTAATATTACTGTTGTATTGCTTAAAAGTAGGGATGCACCGATACCATTTTTTAAAGACTGAGTACGAGTACCGATATTTTATTTCTGGTACTCACTGATAACGATACAGATCCCTTTACCTGTATTTTTTCTTTATTTTTTGGTGAGGTGGCAATTTTCCAAGCACAACACAGTGAGACTAGAATAAAAAATAGAATAACTTTATAATTACAACTTCACCTCAAACACATTATGAAAAATGTATCATTTTTAATGTGCTTGTCACAAACTTTAAAAGCACAAATTTCTGTCAGTTATGTCACATGAGGTATCAGTCTTTGGCTTAGTATCGGGCCGATATTGATACTGATATCTTAAAATAAGTCAATAATCAATTGAGTATTTAACTTTTATTTTTTTTTTTGACATTTTAATCACTAAATAAGAAACCTGTTCTTTCTAATTGGGATACCACAGAATTCTTCTACATCATTAGATTTATTTTTCAATTAAAACAATTCACATTTACTAAGATTTGTGAGGAAAAAGAACAATCAAGTGCCACCACATTCATCAGTAAAGAGACTTTCAACCAGCGTAACAATAAACGAAAACTGGAAAGAATCACCTACCTACCTTTTTTCTCCTTGTGCACTTCACACCCCATCCCATAGGTGGCAAAAGTGCACCGCAAGCTGATTTGCCAACCGCCGTAAAACACAAGCGAAGAAGACGAAATGAACATGGCGGCAGAAGACAAGTGCGACGATTATTTTATTAGAGAAATAGAAATTAAACGATGGGTCTGTTTTAAGAATGTATCAGTGCAGCAAAGGGGATGTGGGCTGTGTAGTACGGGACGCTGCTATCGTTTTATTAAAATATTTGGAAACGCGACAGTTTTACAATGTTGAGTCTGATGCCAGTAACGTTACTTGGTCCGCTAAAAACATTATTGTATGGCGTTTTAAAAGGCTCAAAATTATGACTTTGCAGCGCACACTCGTCTCACTGAACGTCTTACTCAACGTCTTAACTATTTTCTCTTTTATGCCATTTTTTTTTCAACATTATCTACAATTATCAGAACACATAACCAATACATAATCAGAGATATGTACAACACGAACAAAAAGCCAGAGTCCAACGTCCATTATTCAAATAATAAATATTCATAAAATATATTATAAGTCTTCATTGCTTTTTTAATAACAATGTTTTCCAAACTGGTGCAATATTCTTTAATCTCCTGAAGAAAATAAATGAAATTTGGTTTGGATCCTGTCCATTTCTTCTTATGTATATGAAATTTTCCCAAAATAATTAACAGTTGTACAAAATAATTACAATTATTATCGTAATCACTGGAAAAATATATAAAAATATCAAAAACATTTATTTTACATATGATGTCTGTCCTTCTAATATAATTTTCCAAATCTTGGTATATAAGCAAGTATAAAACAAATGGACAATAGATTCTTTCTCTAATGCACAAAAATCACAGGAATAATCAATATCTAAATGAAATCCATACACGGCTCAGTCTAGTGTGTCAAGCGTCTGCACTATGGCGTCTGGATTGTGCCACTGATTACCTACCGAAGGAGACTGTCGTGTACTTTTACGTGTACGGAGGCTATGTCTCCACAACTGACGCGTGACACTAACGTCGTGGAGAAGTACGTCGCCGCTATCCGCTTGTTAAGCGTGACGTCATGCACCACCATATATGTAGGCACCACCATATATGTAGGTAGGTCATGTACCGTTTCCGGGTCCGTGATAGTTCTGTAGACAAGCATTAGTGACTTAAATCAGAGTATTCACATCAGTGAGTATATATTTATATCAAGAGTAACAATGACACATTTGAGTATCACAATCAGAATCGTTTATTGCCAAGTACAATGAGTTCACATGAGTTTATGAGGAATTTGCCTTGGTAGGCTGGTGCATACATTTAAAAAAATAAAGTATTAAGGCGGCAGAAAAATATATAAATATATATATACAACATAAAATTAAACTTAAACTATATATTTCTAAATTGTACTTATGTAATGTATGTGTTATTGCCTCTTATGACATATCACTTTGTTGTTCCCTCATCTCTCTGTAAGTCGCTTTGGATAAAAGAGTCTGATAAATGACTAACAGTAAATGTAAAATAATAACATGTCTGCCTGTAGTGTGGAACATAACATACAGTATATTTTTAGACTTATTGTAAGGCTAATATGTACCTCAAATATATAATTGTTGGTTTCCTTATAATAAATAAGATGTCATTGTTTATCTACTTTCTTGTGTTTTTTTCAAGTTGTAATAATTTCTTGTTGAATATTTTGCTTTGAAATATTATCACCTGAATGTGCTGTTGTTTGTACTCTGTTTGCTACTGGCTTGTCGGCCACTTTGCCTATTACTGCAATATCTGCAAAACATAAAACTATATAGCACACTTTAAATGCTTTGTCTGAAAGTGCTCATGACATTAGCTGTATAGGTCAGTAGTAAATACAATTGTCTGCCCTATAACAGTCTCCATATTCTCCACTATTCCAGACACAAATATGACTCTTGCACAAGTATTACATGAGCGTTAATAACACAATAGCTACACAAATTAATTTATATATAAATCTAGAGAATTACAGAAATACACTTTTGTATTCTACTCAAAGTAACTGTGTTTTAATTTATTCGTCAAATTAACTTTTAGTCTTGATATTTCAGGTGTTTTAATTCTATTGCTTTTGTACTTTTACCTGACGGGATAATTACACCAGACCAAAAAATCTGTGATCATTAACTTATCTTCATGTCATTCCCTTAAACCTGTATACTTTTGTTCTTGTAACATAATATATTTTAAGCCTTGTTATACAGTAATTCAATGACCCCCCACATATGTGATTTTAGGCTTCATCATAAATAAAATAGCTAATTTCATAGTTATTTGTGAACACTACCATCTCTTTTATCTATTTTAAACCATAGTCTGTAAATGTATTTGTTAATCTTTTACATGTTTTTATATTTCTAATGTAGCCTACTATTGTTTACCCTTTTTGCTTTTCTTATCACTTGTTTAAATTTCTGCAACAGGAAAGGATAAAAATGACACTGCTTTATTGTTATGATCACCAGCTGGAGTGCCCTTGTCATCCACTAGAGGGCAAACCCCAAACCGTTGCCATTCATAATGGACTACAGTTCTCATATTTCTTTGCCCCAACTCATTTACCGCAATCATATTCACAAGTGTTACTTTTTCAGTATGTAATTCACACATTAAAACATGTTAAAAACTGCACCCCAGGTTTGTGTCTTAAAAAAGATCTAACGTTATATATAGCCTACGGAGGCCTTAAATATTCTGAAAAAGATTTTCTTTGTATCCGAGTTGTATTATGTTGTAGTAGGCCTAGAATGTTGTTATTGTTCAAGGTACAAGGCAATGAAATGCAGTTTAGGTCTAACCAAAAGTGCAATAGCAGCAAGTGCAGGATATACAGTGTTTGCATAAGTTACATAAATAAATCAATATTATAGAAGTAATTACAGATGGATATGTACTATAATCATAATATACAGATGTCTATTACTATAGACAGAGATTTACAGATGGATATGTTCTATGATCATAATATACAGATGGCTATTACTATAGACAGAGATTTACAGATGGATATGTACTATGATCATAATATACAGATGTCTGTTACTATAGACAGAGATTTACAGATGGATATGTACTATGATCATAATATACAGATGGCTATTACTATAAACAGAGATATACAGATGGATATGTATTATGAACAATGTACAGATGGCTATTACTATAAACAGAAATTTACAAGTGGATGTATACAATAAGTTAGGCTATGGTGAGCAGCAGTGTGATGGATATAGAGTAGTGCAAATAAATTATGGACAGAAGCTACCTAAGTAACAGTGCAATGGAAGAAGTTCTTGCATATTTCACATAAACTGTATGAAAGTGTAGGATTGCAAGATGCATATGTAAGTTGGTACTGTAAATGAACAGTTGGCAAATGCAAATGACTATGAATTCAAAATAAGATGCAAATGTAAAAACACATGGGCACTATACAGAATGAGGTGACCCTGATTTTGAAAATCAGGCTAATGAATAAACAGTTTATTTTACAGTCTGACTAAGGTACTGTGTTCAGCGAAGTGATGGCACACCACACTGCTAGGTGCTAAACATCTTATTTGTAGTCTCATCAACACCACAGATCAGGTCGTGGTCATCTGCAAACTTGATTATGCCACATCCTCTGGGACAGGGACTGATCAGGACATGCGGAGCAGCTAAATGCATCCACAAACACACCCACACAAAAGATAATTAATTTATATTAAATTAATATAACATTATTGAATTTCAACATAATTAACATTAAGAATAATATATATTAATAAAGACACAGAACTTCACATTGGTGACAAAACATGTTAGCTTTTTACTTTCAACAGCATTAGATTTCCAATAACATTATGACTTTTAGAAAAAATGGACATATTGTCATATTGCCCTCTAGTGATTTTACGTAACAACACAATAAATTAAAGCCACGGGCTCATTTTCACTAATACACAAACTTGTATGATTTAAACCACAAGAGATTATAACAATAATCATTCTAGATAAGAGTGTTTGCTTTTTCTTTACCAACAAACGTTCATATTGCTGTTATTGTGTAACGTCAGAAGACAAAGAAATTGTCTTTAAGTGACCCTTAAATGTTCAAACTTAAGTTGTGAAGTAGGCTATGTAACAATACTACGTATAACAATAGACTACTTGCACTAAGTGTTGTGATGTACTTCTAACTTAAAATCATGTGGCTCACTAGCTTTCAGTTATATGTATTTACAATGTCCGATTAATGCATTTGAATACCAAAGTCTTTGATTGAAGGGGTTTAAGTCCATAATGCAATATTTCAAAGTTTTAAGTCCATAATGCAATATTTCATTGAATATGAAATATGATCAATGAATGAGACACATCGCTGTTAAAAAGGACACCAGTGAACTGATGCAGGTACATAGACTACATACAATTTACTGAAATGATAAAAACAGAACATAATTGCTGCTGAGTTGAGTTCGCCGAAATACTGAAAACACTTACAGTAATCTAGCATTGTGTAAGCATACCTTTTCTTACCCGAGATGGTAATCCAGACCTGAGAGGAATACCTGTTCAGCCTCCTACAAGGACAAATTCTGCAGCACAGCCAGAGTCTATATGATGGTCTATTAAAAGAAAAAGATTAATATAAATACACCATTATCACTAGAATGGTGACACAACAAGGCATTACACAGACATTGAATGCTATTAAATCCTCTGATCCTTTTCCCTAACTTGTATAATTGTCTCTAAGAACTGATGATACTTTGTAACTTGTCATATAATTGCTTTACACATTTTTGTACATGTATACTCATGTGATAACAGTTTTCATGTGTCTTGTCATGCTGTCAGTCTTTCATATTGCTGTTGGATGACTTTGTCACTACTGAGGTTTGATTTTGTTGAAATTCAACAGACACTGCTGATAATTAATTAGGCTAAATAGTTAATTCTCATTCTGTACTCACATTTTGATTGTTGTCCGTCTTGTACTCATATCATGTTGCTAGAAGGATCATACTAAACATTTCCTAGCGTAAATATATCTAAACTTTATTTTTGTGAGTAATATGCTATGCTAAGGACTTCATTTGGACAACTTTAAAGGCTATTTTCTCTAAATGTTTTTTTTAGCGCCCTCAGATTCTGATTTTGGTCTATACACAAAATATGTATCTCAATTTTCAAATTTTAATATACATACACAATAGCAAAATGCATAGAAAATATTACGGTTTTGGTTACTTAATTTTGGGTTACATTGAACCTTTTTACCTAAAGTTGCTTGCATTATAATAAGTCACCTTTACCAAGATGCTTTATTAATGCATTTGTCAAAAATAAATATTAATGCTTTCTCTATACAAGTCATGCTGTTTTTTCTTCAGGTGAAATTAAACTATTTTTGTGTTTGCAATTAGCAGATGCTATTATTCAAAACTTTTAGTCTTAGCTGTCAAGTTCATGCACACTGGTGAGTTATGAACCTTGCTTTTGTGCACAGGGGCATTGTCATGTTGGAATAGAAAAGGGTCCTTCATAAACATTTATAAATCATAATACATGCTGCAGCATAAAGACTGATCGTCAAATCAGGTTATTACAGAAGTGTATCCTTATTTAATAAACTACTTAAATTATGTATCTTGCTCAAGGGCACGTCAGTTGTTACCTGCCGGTACTGGGAATTGAACCGGCAGCCTTCTGGTTACAAGTCCGACTCTCTACCATTAGACCACTACTGCTCCTGCCACTCTGTTACAAAGGACAGCAACACCACCAATATAACAGTTACTACTTTCAGATAGTCTTCGTTGCAAAAACGTTTTTTTAAGGGGATGGTGTGAACTACAGCATACATGTGACTTATTATTCTTTCAAAGATGTCTGAGGACAAACGGTAAGTTTTAAATATTAATTTATTTTTGTCAATGGCTAGAATATTTGATCACTCTTTAATGACATTAAGATTTTGTTTTTTTTTATTGTACATTGTCAGTTAAAATGACCATCTGTCATGTTATGTGTTTACAATTTCTAAGCATTTTCCTTGCTTGTTTAAAATTCGATTTTTTTTAAGTTGCAAATTACATTTCATCAAGCGAAAAACATGTCCCCCCAATTAAAATACAAATCTGTTTGTTAAATATGAATGATGCGATGCCTACAACTATATTCATGCGGATTTACAGATTTATTAAGTGTTATGTTTTCCCCATTGAACTTTAAAATGTCTATAGTTCTTTTTGTAACCGTGGACACTTTAAGAATAAATCAAGCTGCCATTTTAAGCCAGTGCGCGAGTTTTTTGAGTGGGGGATGGTGTGAAACGGTGTGTGAGAATACAGTATACAGCCAATTATTGTGAGGAGTCATTCAAACTCGGTAAGTTTCAAATATTGATATGATTTTTGTCAATGACAAGGATATTTGATCGCGCTTTGATATCAACATTTTAAATGAGTTTTAATGACATTGTCATTGTTGCGACTATTAGAATGTACAACACAATAAACATAACGGAGCCAATTTCTTTATTGTCTAACTTCGAATGAAAATGCCTAAAGTTAGTTTCAGCTTTATTATGTCGATTTGAGTTAATGTTCATTAACTGATGAAATATCAAAAACACAATCTGTATAAAGTATGAATGATACGATGCTTACAACCATATGAATACATGCTGATTTACCAGATTCAAGTGTTAAGTTACCACATTGAACTAAGAAACTGCTTATTGTCCTTTTTGCTGCCATTTTAAGCCAGTGCACGCGTTTTTTGAGAGGTGGATGGTGTGTGCGTGTGTGTACAAGAATATATAAATAAATATATATATTATAGAGTCATTCTTTAAAAAATGTCGCAGTACGATCGATACGTTTCAAATATTGATATGATTTTTGTCAATGACTATATATTTGATCAAGAATATATTTGATCACACTTTAATGACATCAAGAATTTAAACTTTAATGAGTTTGTCGTTTGTGCTGCGACTACAGTAGATGGCCCCGTTATGTTTGTTGTGTTGTACAATGTCTTTACCTGATGAAATATGTCACACAATTGAAATACAAATCTGTTTAAAACATGAATGACATGATGCTTACAAACATATAAGTGCAGGTCAGGCGGCCATAGAGGCGCGGGCAGGTCATTCTGATTCGCGGGCAGGTCTGGATGCGCGGAGGCCGGTGGAGACTTGGGCTCAGGTGAGGTAGCCATCTTGGCCTCGGAATCAGGATCAGGAGAGTCTGCCATCTTGGGAGTCGTGCAGCCCAGTGGTTAGAGAGTTGGACTTATGATCAGAAGGTTGCTGGTTCGATTCTCAGGGCTGGCGGGTAATGGCTGAGGTGCCCTTGAGCAAGGCACCTAACCCCCACTTACTTACTATACAAAATGTATAGTACAATGTAGTGTAAGTCGCTTTGGATAAAAGCGTCTGCCAAATGTAAATGTAAATGGACTCTGAACTGGCGGCCATCTTGGGAGCCGTGAACTCTGAACTGGTGGCCATCTTGGGAGCCGACATTCACATTTACATTTACTTATTTGGCAGACGCTTTTATCCAAAGCGACTTACATTACATTGTACTATACATTTTGTATAGTAAGCAAGTGGGGGTTAGGTGCCTTGCTCAAGGGCACCTCAGTCATTACCCGCCAGCCGTGGGCTCAGGACAGGCGGCCATTTTGGCATCGGGCTCAGGACAGGCGGCCATTTTGGCATCGGGCTCAGGACAGGCGGCCATCTTGCAAGCAGGCTCTGGACTGGCTGCATGTTAGGTTTGCTGACAATAAATGTTCTTTTATGGAACTTTGCTCAACTTTGTATCAGCATTTCCCTGCACTAAAGGAAAGTGGGGGATTTAAAATAATGAGGGCTACCAGAAATAAAGACTTGATTGACACACCAATGCCATCAGGTGCATAGTATATATCCATCTGTTAATTTCTGTTTATAGTAATAGCCATCTGTATATTATGATCATAGTATATATCCATCTGTTAATTTCTGTTTATAGTAATAGCCATCTGTATATTATGATCATAGTATATATCCATCTGTTAATTTCTGTTTATAGTAAGAGACATCTGTAAATTATGGTCATAGTACATTTCCATCTGTAAATTACTTCTGTATATTTATATATGTAACTTATGCAACCAATGTATATCCTGCACTTGCTGCTATTGCACTTCTGGTTAGACCTAAACTGCATTTCGTTGCCTTGTACTTGTACATGTGTAATGACAATAAAGTTGAATCGAATCTAATCTAAAATGGTGGCTACACCATCAGTTATTTAAGGAATGAAAGCGGACTGAATAGGGCAATGGCTTACATCATTCCCATTCAGCATCGTTTAATGGCATGCTGTGAAAGACCTGATGAACAGGTAATGCAAAGAATGCGTAATTGGTCTGAACTTGTATATGTTGTTATACGAATGACAACTTTGATGTTTAATTCTGTTTGTGTAGGTATTTGCAATGGAGATGTGCCACAGGTGTTCCCTTGAGGTGCCACTTTGTGACCTCCAAAAACACCTGTCCACATGTCAACAAAAGTAAGTAGAAGGATTTGTTGACTTCATTTTGTAACCCAAGATGTGTGACTTCTTTTTTTTTTTTAATGTCTCTGCTCTGTAAGTCCATGCAATGAAAGTGAATCTTTAAAATTATTTTGTTGTGTTCTATTGTGTGTATTACTGAACATGGCGAAGATGCATCCAGTCCATCAACATCTTCTAAGTAAGGCTTTATAAGTTAATTTTGTCCAAATATTGACTAAACGACAGTTTTTTGGGTCATGAAAAAAATTGGCATAATTTACTCATACTGATGATTTCCTATGTGTCTGGTTGACTAACACTAAATTAAAGTTTTTACTGCTTATTTTTAGGTGACCAGTCAGTTATAAGTCTTATAAAAAAGTTGCTATATATTTAAAATGCTATATATTTTAACATTCCACAAAATGTTTAATAATGTGATTATTACATATACATTTCCACAATTGAAAAATAAAGATTATGAGTTCTGCAAAATGGATCAGCACAGAACATTTCATGTCTTGCCTTCAATATTAAAAACATTAAAAGACATTAGGATGTACCCTGATATGGGACGATCTGCTCTATATTTAAGACCAAAGGTACAAATTATGTACTATCAATTTGTATACATCAATTTGTAGTATTGACGTTTTACTGTGCTAACATGAAATACATTTTGATGATGTTTGTTAGGAGGACATTGAGGATAGCAATTCAGAATCAGAGTGCAGTGATGTCATGGCACAGGTTTGCTGCATTTTCTCTTTCACCTGATAGTTAAATAAGAAGAGTAACCAACAAAGGAATGTGTTGTCTATCTGTGTGTGTGCAGACAAAACATCACTCACATTTGATCACTGATAAAAAAAAAAGAAACCGTGTACAGATATTATCCTTACACAAAAGAAATAGCATCCATCATATTAAATAAAAACCTGTTGTTTTTATTATGAAAATCAACAGGCAAAAACATTAGTAATAGTCTCTGAATAGTCTACTCTATACTATTGAATGTCATTATATTTTTGGTTATTTAAGGTTGACTTTGAGGACAGTGATTTAGAATCGGAGAGCAGTGTTATGCAGGTTTGTTACTATACATTTCCATTTGTCTTGACCTTTCTAATATTACTGAAATTTCATTACTTTTCCTTCCATGTTAATAAGGACAGGGTTGATTAGGGTTCAAGCTAAACTCTGAAGGCCCTCCAGGAGCAGGATTTCCCACTCCTACACTTTTCAAAATAAGGGTGCTTAAAAGGTTCTTCACCGTGATGCCATAGAAGAACCTTTTTTGGTTCCACAAAGAACCATTCAGCTTAAGGTTCTTTAAAGAACCATCTCTTTCTTACTTTTTTTCATCATAAAGAACCTTGTTAAATGTTAGATGTTAAAGGTTCTTTATAGAACCAAAAGGTTCTTTATAGAACCAAAAGTTTCTTCTATGGCATCAAAGAACCTTTTGAAGCACCTTTATTTTTAAGAGTATAGTCTCTTTACTGACTGTACTCTAGGGTATTTAAGGTCATTCATTTTTTAAGGTTGTACTTGATGACAGTGATTTGGATTCAGAACATAGTGTTTTTATAGAATTAAAAATTAACCTTCATTTATGTATTAAAGTTTCTAATATTACTGAACCTTCTTGTCATTACTTTTCCTCTTATGCATATAAGGACGGCTCAGAGGAGAGACATGCAGAGTCAGATGACAGTGTCATACAACAGGTATTTTTTTTACAATTTTTGGCTATATAATAATTCTAACCCAGCTTCATTTCACACTGCACACGCTTGGCACCACAATGCGAGGTTGTCCCTGCAAAATCTGGGCTAACAATGCTTCAGAGCAGGGTGTGAGACGATGCTCTGGGTTAAAAGCGGGCTTTAAAATGAAGATAACTTGGGGCTAAGATCAGTGTGATAAACCCTAAGGATTAACAGAGTTTAACAGAATGGTTACATACATTTATTTGCTCTGACCTCAAAGTTTATTAATAATCTTATATATATTTATGTGTGTATGTGAATGTATATGTACAGTGGTTATAGAAAAGAATCACCCCCCCTTCAAAATAATCAAATTTTGTTGCTTTGCAGCTTGAAATAAAGATGGACACAGTTTTTGTTTAATCCAGCTGTATTTACTCAGTGCAACTTATAACATTCAAGCAAAAGATTTAACACCAAAATGTCAGAAAAAAATTAAAATATATAAAACAAGAATCACTGAGTTGGAAAAAGGATCACCCCCTTGTGTCAGTATTTTGTAGAATCACCTTTTGTTTTAATCACAGCCTTTAGTCTGTTGGGATATGTCTCTACTAACATTGCACATCTAGACTTTGCAATATTTGGCCACTCTTCTTTGCAGAACTGCTCAAGTTCAGTTAAATTTGATGGTGACCGTTTGTGGACTGCAGTCTTTAAGTCATTCCACAGATTTTCAATGGGGTTCAAGTCTGGGCTCTGACTAGGTCATGCAAGGACATTCACCTTTTTCTCCTTTAACCACTTTGTGGTCAGTTTTGCTGTGTGATTTGGGTCATTATCATGTTGGAAGATAATATCGACTACTGTATGTACAGAAAAAAAAGTTAATCAAAGTTGTTCAAAGACAAGAACAGGTATTGTTCTTATCATATTTATAACCGTATAATTTATTTAAAAATACCAATTTAAACATACAGGTAATGTATACTTAGAATAAAAGTACTACTACGTTTGGTGCACTTGTCAATCATGTGCTTTTACATAAAGTGATGTAAGAACATGAATTACACTCTTCATCACTATGGCTCATTGTCAACACATTTCAGTATTTTGCTAAACGTGTTGCATCACTTATGTTTCTTGTGTTTTGAACATATACCCAGAGCTTATGTATATCCACCTCTCACCATAGTTTCTGACCTGCTGTGGATGGAGTTACAGTATTACAGCTGGTAAATGTTTGTTTGTCTGCCTGTTCATGTGTAGATCATCAATGAAGATGATGCTGATGATTATAGAGATGGTGTTGAGGAAGTGGTAAGCACATTAACTACATGTTTATTGATTTAATTGTTTTGGGGAAAATGCATTTCATGTTTATTTACCTCTTAACATATTAAGTGCTTGCTACTGACCTGTTTATAAGTCATTACAATTTATACAATTTTGTCCATGACAAGGTCATCACTGACAGTGAAAATTCATCAGAAAGCCACTATTCCATTAATGATAGCCCTACTGAAATGTTAAGCTTATTTTTTTTTTATTCACATGGTTGTGTCCTTTTGTTCCTTGTCCTCGCTCCAGTGGCTTAGTGTGTTTCCCTCTAACCTGTAAAACAAAAGACACAACATTAATAACTGTTAATACTCTGCCACCTAGTGTGAGTGTGTGTGCTGCTAACACACTTTCATACTTAACATCTGCTCTTAATCTACATTCTACAAAACTGTCATAGTTTTTATCACATTCTTATCATTCTTGATGTTATTGTTACTTTACATTTGTTAAGTCTCTTTTTCTTGACATTTATCAGACCAAATTCTTATTTCTGAACACTTGTTAATGTGGTTATTGTAGTTACGTGTTTATCTGCCTGTTAATGTGTAGGTCAACAATGAAAGTGAAGCATCTTCACCAGGTCATAATGTTTACGATGATGCTCACAATGAAATGGTAAGAACGAATTTTTCTTCTTGTAACCTTACAGGCACTTTCGAATTAATGTATTTCACTTCTGTCGGAACTATAGGAATGCCAATAACATATTCATCTTTCTAAGAATACATTACTTTACTGGAGCAATAACCAGAGCAAGTTATTCAGTCACATTTAATGGTGTTATTTATAGTCCCAATTTTGGCTTGTTAAGTGTGGTTGTGCTATGCATTTATTTGTGTACTTTTGTTATGCTGCCTTGTTGTGTATCAATGAATTCAATATATGTTTAGCAGGAAAGTATAGAGGAAAGGAGGAGACTGATTGAAGAGCAAGATTCTGAATATGAACAGTCTTTGCTTTTGGACCGGGAGAAGGTAATTTTATTAAAAAAATAAACATCAGATATTCTGCAGCCTACTGTAACAATGGTATTGACGTATTGTACAGATGGAAAATGAGAGAAGAATAAGACAGCGAGAGGAGAGACGACTCCAGGCAAGTACAGTTAATCAGTCCTCTTTGTTCAGCTGTAATTTTCTTACTGCTGATAAAGATATATAGTACATATTGTATGAACTTTTAACAGTTTCCTACAAGGATGCAGTTAGTGTTGTTTCTTATGGCTGTCACATTATCAAGGCAGGAAACAAAACCACCAAAAATTACAATACTTTACTTGGACCAGCGTGGTCCATAAAACAACACCACATTATGCTTCCTATCATTGTCATTTAGACTGTATGTGTAATTGAATATAATCACTGATTCAATCAAGGCAATAATGAGAGCGACCAATGGTCAATAATTGTAAAAAGAAAACATGATAATTGTGAGTACAAATAAAAAATATCTTGTTTTGTATAAACCTGTGGTAAGACAATGTGGTAGTGTGTATAATGATTTATAATCGTAATATCTTATTTAAATAGTTTCACAAAAAACATTAGAAATGTAAGTTTCAATTTGTATTTCAGGAATTTCATTATGAATAAAAAAAACTTCCGTTACATAGGTCATACAAGAGAGGGTACAACTGCAACTTGTTAATTGCAACTTGTCCCCCTTTTCTAGTCACAACTTTTTTTGTTCGCTGGATTGAAGCTGAAGACGTATGTTATATATTTTCCTAATTGTACAGATTAACTGACAGTACACATAGATGAAAGTGTAACCCCAAAAACTGTAATCTGTTTTAGCTGATAGGAATTTGTAAATCATTTGGACCTCTCAAAGTCTATTGGGGATGTCCCTGTGTAGACTTGCGCTACCGGTCAACCCTTTGTAAACTGTAAGACATGCAATGTTTTTTTAAAGACATTCTTTAGGCTCATTACATCTGCATTTAATTGATAAAAAAAACAAGAAAATGCAATATTGTGATATATTACTATAATTTACATTAATGCTTTATATGACATTTTTCAGGATTGTTGGATGACTAGAACGTTAAAAAGAATTTAATCTAATGTTACGTTACAATTTTGCAATGCGCTGTAGGGACAAAATCAAATACTTTCTTATGACAATTACAAGATGAACCCAAGGTGTAATATAACTGATTTCAGTTACATGGCTAAAACATGGCTTAAAAGGTATTTTAAACGTGTATAGTTCAGAATGCTTAATAATGTTCTGTAGATTTCTATTTGGAATTAAGGGGTAGTATATGTACTACAGATGCATGGATCTGTAACATTACCGGAATCTGCCGTTAAAAGAAATATATCTGTCTGTCACCTTAAATTATAATTTGGTGTGGTTGGCATGATGGTATGACAAAGTTTAGTTCAACAAAGGCCAAGTGCTACCTATGCCCCTCTAATGTAAAGTGTAGATTGTTGGTTCAAGAAATGTGAAATGGTGATGTGACATACCTTTGTGACATTACCACTTTTTTCATTATGCAGCATCATTTCATTTAAGAGAGTAAAGATAATACTTCCATTCATAATGGTTTGACCCATGACCCTCTTGGAATTAGTGGAAATGTTATTTTATATGAGTTGGTCTGTCTGACCCATGGACTATGTATACTTTACCCAGATATTACAATCATCTGAGCAGCAGTAACATGTATTGTTTCACATTACAGTGTAGTTTCTAATATATGTAAGACAGTGACAACTATGGATCCTTTCTAATCATAATTTTTGGAAATATTTTATAGGTCTGGTTATGCTCTTTTGTGCTTTAGAGTAACCCAAAGCTTTTACTGTTTTTAACAGGACCCTTTTGACAGTGTAACACCTGCTGGAGTCACCCACACCGACGTAGCCATTCCTTCCAACTGAGCAGTTACCTCTCCCTCTGTGAGCTCCTCCTCATCTACTTTTACAAGTACCTTTACCTCCATGGACTCTACTGATCCAACTGTGTCATCTGTTTTTATGGAGTCATTCACCTCCAATATTCCCTCTACCTCCATGGATTCTTTTGACCCAACTGATTACCCTGACTCTATAGACTCACCTCACCCCTCAGCCTTCACCTCTACATCCACCAGCACAGCAACGAGTGATACTAGGTAATATGTTTTTTAGTGTATTTCACAAAGTAACTACAATTGTATGGTCCCACTTTGCTAATTGTATGTGATTATTAGCAGTGGCAGTGTCCACTGATGCATTCAGTTTGCCACTGTACAGTACTATAAGAAGGGTACAGCTTGACAGCTTGCTGAAGCCTATACAGGGCATTCAGAAATTTCGGTCATTGATTTAACATGATTTGAAAATCAAAGACCTCACAGCTTACAATGTATATCAGAGCAAAATCCAAGCCATGATGTCAAAGGAACTGCCTTTAGAGCTCAGAGATAGGATTGTTGCAAGGAACAGATTTCTGCTGCGCTGAAGGTTTTCAAGGGCACAGTGGTGCAGTGTGTATTTTTTTGAACTTGCTAAATATCCAACACTTTAGATATATGCTTATGACAACTTGGCTAACATTGCTGTACTGTACTTACTTTATTTTGTAGGCATGACTTGAGGGGGCTGCTCTTAGGTTTACAATCAGCTGTTGATCTGGTTGAGCCTGGACCCATTGGCAACTGTGTAAATGTAGTAAGGTTCAGGGTGCTACAATGTGCTTTGAGGACCTTCAACAGACGGGCATTTAATCCATATAAACAACTAGATGTCGTATTTGTGGATTCATTCGGAACTGGTGAGGGGTCTGTTGATACTGGTGGTCCTACCCGGGAGTTCTTCCGGCTACTGATGAAAGATCTTCTGGAGTCACAATACTTTGTTGGACCCCAGAACTGTAAGAGCCTTGCTCTTGATTCCCTTGGTGGGCAAAAAAAATGACATAAAACCTTACGATTAAACGATTCTTCTTCATTTAAATTGTGGTCTTCATTTCAATTGTAGGCTTATCCAGAAGAACATACAAGGTGTTGGGGATGATAATATCAGTCTGCCTTGTCCATGCTGGAGTGGGACCTTGTGAGTTGTCCAGGCAGCTGTTTTCACAGCTCTCAGGGATCCCGTCTCCACCAGTGACCATAGCAGAGGTCCATGACACAGAGCTGCATAACCAGCTGGACAAGGTATGATAGCAATCTGTTTTTAGTCTTTTTGATGTCTAAATCGAATCTGTAATGTGATGAACACCTTAACTGCAAGGCGTTTTTGGTATTTTTATTTTGGTGTGTGTGTGCGTGCGTGCGTGCAAAAACAGTATAAAGTGAAAGAAATGTAAACTGTACGTGCTATGTGTGAGTGTGTTTATGTTTGAGAGTTGACAGTTAAAGTCTAAAAGTAAACATCATCACCTGAACATTCTATCAATGTAAGTCTATGAGATTCTAGGGAAGTTGAACAAACTACTTCTTCTGAGACAAAATTTTCGGACTCTAACTTCACACACGCACACACGCATATATCCATCCATCCATTTCTCTCTCTTTCTCAAGCCAACATAAAGTTTGTTCACAAACTTTCACCTCATCTAGTTTCTAACAGAACGTCTTACTAACTTTCAGATCCAAGGGCAATAACTATTGCAGAGGCCCACACAGCCATGGTAGAAGCTTCAGACAGCCTCAACATGCTTAGTGCATTATGTCATTTTTCAACTCTTGAAGAAAGACATGATCTTATCAATGCAGCACTGAAATACTATTTAGAGGGGAGGATGGCGATGCCTCTCAAACAGTAAGATTAACTACTTCATCACCTATGTTTTGTTAGTACATATGCTGATGTTAAAATTAAAAGGTAAACACAACTTTCACTGTAGGAGTCAATTTTTAAAAACACTTAAATGTGTTGCATCTCAAATAATGATTAACTCTACTGATGATTAAGAAAGATTTGATTCTGACAACATATGTACTTGTTGTTTGAAAGACTGGAGACGTTGGGGGTGCTAGATGCCATAAAAGAGCACTCTTCAATTATGGAGGAACTGTTTTGTGGTGGCCCCCCTCCTTTGTCAGCTGCCTCCTTGCTGGATCTCTTTAGCATTCATTACTCCCTTTAATGGGGACAAAGTCGTACAGGCAAACTCAAACAACAGCGAACACAATATTACAGTCCAGGCAAAGGATAATCCAGAAGCAGGCGTAAATAGGGGCAGGCGGCAAACTCTCGTATATTCCAATAAGTAGAGCACAATGTTCAGGGTAGGCAGCGGAAATCCACAGAATTGTTCAGGGCAGCGGAAATGTTCAGGTGCAAGGGTGATCAGAGTCAGGCATGTGGGAATTGTAGTTCAAAAGAGATTCAGAATTCAGGAGATGGCTCCCTCTGGTGGCGAACGGAGGAATCGGCGGAAGCCTCATTCGTAACAGCAGGTGAGTCAGTGTTATTTTAATTTTAGCATATAGTTTTGTTATTCATTATATTGGCAAGGTATACCATTAAGTAGATATGTGTACCTCTAATTTTTGAAAAGCATGGAAAATAAATGGGGTGTCCTACAGTGACCTTAAGGGAACATAGTTAGTGGCGACTCACATTTCGTGCCTAAAACTGCACAGAAAAACGCCAGCTGCACTGCTTTCTCCTTTTTTTCCCAAAACGCCTAGGAGTTTGCACTCTCCTGGAGGAGAGGATGAGATATGAACAAATGATATATGGATATTATATGCAATGAAAATACCTTGCAATAACTCTGCTAATAGATTTATTTATGCTGTGATCTTTTGTGTTTCCATCTTCACTGAGCTTGTTTATATTGGTTCTTGTCACATGACCTGCAGTACACATTTGGCATTCTTAAAAGTTGAAATGTTTATGTGCATGCCACACCGTATAAACGTCGCGACCGCATCGCTTCCTATTTGCGCACGCATGCCTCATGTCTACATTTAAAATAATAAACATGCGCGCAAAAGACGCAAAATGTGTCCTTAGTCTTACTACAGTAGGTTGTTACAGTGCAATATGTTATATATCATTTAACACATGAAAATAGTAAACCAAAATCACTGACAGGATCATTTGGGAGGTTTTGCAGACAAAATATGCTTGTTTGCTTGTTATGCATGTTTCCTGGGGTGTTGCTGTGCAGTTGTGGAAAGGATTTCCATGTTGGGGTGTTGCTACGTGGTTGCTGATATCTAATGCTATTATTTGCATAAAAGCACGTTTTAAAACTAAAACAATAACTGTAATCTCACCCAGGAAATAAATAACAGGCCAGAAAAAGACAAGACAACACTGCTGTTGTTTTTTGGTATGGAATAACAACTTGAAGATTCAATTTTAGATCAAAAGCAATATGGAAAAACAACAAGGGGTGGTTAGTAGTTTCAATAAACAGCATCATCCACAAATATAAGGTTCCAGTTGTAGGTGTTAATGGTTAGAATTTTTGTGTTTCCCTTTTTCTTTTTTAATTGATGCTTTGATTTTATGTTGCAGATGGAGATGCAGCTGTGGAGGTGGATGGTGGGGACAAAATTACAGTCATGTGCTTGTGTTTGCTTCAGGGGCATCTGCCATACCTGTATTTGGATTCAAAGAGAATCCAAATAGAATATTTCTTAGATGGCAACATAGATGGCATAACATAGATGGCAACCGGCGGATATTCCCTGAAGCAAACACATGCACTATGACTTTAAAGTTGCCCGTTGGGCAGGAATATGAAGACTTTTGTCATTTTATGACAACTGGTATAATTCAATCGCCAATGTTTGGGGTAGCATAAAAACCAGTTCTCCCAACCTTTATCGGTCTTGCCATTGCTGATAGCTCCCGGTTGTTGTTGTTGCTGTTATTTTTTGTTTTTATTTTATTCTTATGTATCATTGCTTATTTGTGTTTATTTATGTTAAAATTGTTGCAATGTTCATTACTTCCTGTATCTCCTAGTTGTTTTCTCTCATGTTGTTGGTCTGTGGCGCACGCCATTCACCTGTGACACTAATATGGCAAGATGAATTATTACAGAAATATTGTATACATAACTTTTATGAAATAGCTGTACTCAAGAGTCTTATATAACATAACTGTACTTGAAGAATATGTAATACGTTACAATACTGCAACAACAGTAATATGGAATTAAAAATCTGGACCTCATCAGTTTTAATAACACTTAGTAAAATGTATTTTCACTGGAAATTGTACGTAAGTTATTAAACTTAATTTCCCTGAATGTAGTCTGGTGTACTTGTATTTTCTTACATTGTGGGGACCAAATATCCCCACATGTATACTAATATCAGTACATTTTTGGCCTTGTATGGACATTTTTAGGTCCCCTGTGGAAACAATCTTATACATTAGACAGAATGATTTTTCAAAATGTTAAAACTGGTGTTTGGGGTATTAGTTTATGGCGACTGCATATATGGTTTGTACAGCATAAAAAAATCATTACGCCTATATGGAATGTCCTGGGATACCAATTTGTTTGAGTGTGTGTGTTTTCCTAAGTGCAGGATACAACTTTAACTTACATTATATACATTGGTAAGGAATAGGACCAGCATGGATGCCAAGACCACAATCATGCAGAAAGTTATTTCAAAATATTCAAATATTATTCCATGATTAATGAGTTGCTACAAATGTTACAAGTGCTGAATCCGAAATCGCGCCCTACTCCCTCAAATAGAGCACTGTACAACCGATGTACACTAAACTGCTTTTATAAACTATACATTTTATTGATTTATTAAATTTTACTACACACGTTATTACAGCAGCATTTTTTTTTAACGTAAATCCATTACTCTGTTTCTATAGTAGTAGGACGTTTATAAGTGTAAAAAATCTACATTTACAAAGAAAAAACAGGAAAAACATACAGTAGCCAGGGGGTGAAGAAAGGGAAAATAAGATACAAAATATAATGAAAAAATGAATTAAATAAAAACATTAAATTTTTTACATACCTTAATACTTCGCGTTCTCGTTTACCACGCAGCCCTTTAACTCAAAAGAAATCCTCATATATAACGTTTTAGAATAATGATCTCACAATGTATTTTGAAAACCTTCTGCTCATGAGATCTCAACACCAAAAGCTTATAAAAACAATAAAAGAATTTAAGCTTTTCAAGCTTATGATCTTTGTATCTACCCTGAAGGCATCTTGAATAAACGGTTTCATATTCATAGGATCGTACCTGCATGGGGAGATAGCTGTAGAAATACAAACCGACAGAGAACGAGCTCAGCCTATTGCCTATATAGCATTTATTTATAGAGACATACAGGCATCTAGTGGCTACAACTTGTCATTACAGAAAGATTAACTTCACTTCTTTCCACCAGACTATGAAATTGTTCACACATTTTATGACATCAGAAAAACAAATCAATCTTTTGACAGGACTTCTCTTCACTCTTCTTTCTGACTCTTACAAATATTTACTATGGTTTTACTACAGTTAAAATTGAAAAACTATGGTTTAACTACAGTTCAAACTAGAAAACCATGGTTACTGTAGTAAAAACATGGTTACAACAAAATAATCATTTTGAAAACCATAGTTTTGCTAAAAACCATAGTTAACGATGGTTACTGTAGTAAAACCGTGGTTTTGCCATAAGTAATCAATGCACCAAAAAAACATGGTTACTACACTTGTACCACAAATAAAACATGGTTAATTTTCATAAGGGCCGAATACCAGCTTGTTGTCACATTCTTGGGTCGTCCTATTTGAGGTAAAATTTCTAAACCAACAGCAGTTATTTAATGGAAAGTTCCTACAAGCAACAGTAATATCACAATGTTTTTATACAGTTACCATTAACCACTCAAAACTCTGCATGCAATGCCACATAAAAGACAGACAATTATTGGACATTATGTCTTTTCTGACGCAGTCCCTACCTTTACACTTTATTCACAGCAATAACAACAACAATACAATAACATACTAGTTAATATAAGTTATACTACTATAGAAGCAAACATGTATTATTTTTTTCCGGTACAAGGTTACTTCAGACCTACTATATATCTACTATGAGCAGGTATTGCATATAGTTTGCTTAAAATATTTATTTATATAAAAAATAGAATGTCTTGTAATTTTTTGCTTTACAATACAGGTACTGGGATTAATTTATGCAGTTTGTTTCAGTCTGTAGATCCTCTTGTGGAGACTCTGAAACTTCTCGCTGGACCTGAGACATGCATCATCTGTTGCTATGAGCAACGCACCATTGGTGTCAATCCTGAGATAGAAAAGAGATTCTTTGAGGTAAGGGATTCAAAACAGTAACAAACCTGTCAGTGAACTTGGTCCAACGTTAGATCAACTAGTGGCAATTTTTGCATTTGGCAGATGTTTTCATCCACTTTTGATTTACAGTGCATTCAATATATGCAGTTGCAAGATAAGAAAGTGAACCATAGTTAATTTTCTGGTATTCTGTTTAAATTGGTCGTGATCTTCACCAAAGTCACAAATATGAACAAACACAATATTTCTTCTTTGGTGAAGATCAGATCACGTTTCATGACGAATTTTAAAAGAACACCAGGAAACTGTCAATGGTTCACTTGCAACTATACAATTTATTATTATGTTCTGGGATTGAACCCGTGATCTTTGCATTGCTTATGCAAAGCTCTACTAAGTGAGCTACAGGAACACCCCATACAATGATGTAGATGCAATATATTTAAATGTATGAAATATGAATTAGATGTCTTTTAAGGTTAATAATATACTGTACTTGTTTTCTTGCTCCATGACTGTCTGTAACAGCTTCTTCTGCAAGACTTCCAGTCAGAAGAGGTCCCACCAGAAAAACAAGACCCAGAGTTCAGCAGTCCTGACATTCATCTCCTCCATCTGCGATGAAAAGCTGTCTAACACCCTCAAGCATTATTTTAGATTTGACTGAGACCATATGACCATAGTTTTCAGTCAGTCTTTACCAGCTCGTAAATTGTAAAACTTTTCTGTTACGCCGGCTCAATACCACAGGCCGATGCCGCGCTTATCTGCCTGCGCGTGCACATTCATCTTCCCACCACTGAGGCGACGCGGATGTTTTCAGGTAAGTTTTTGCTTGAGGTAAAAATCTTATTATATTGTTAATTATTTGACTCTAAAAGTTGCTAGTTAAGCACCCAGTGTACTACAGCATAGATAAAGAGAGACTGTAGTCCATAACTAACTTTGACTTTAGCCAACAGTCACGGACCGTAAGGTTAGCCGTTTACTGTCGATGGCTTAAAGAGTAAATAGCTTCTGATTTTTAAGAGTCTACTTTGGTTTATTGAGTGTCCGACAACAGGTTTATGTACATACATGGTGTTAAAACACTATTATTTCGTAATAATAAGCGTTTTTTATTACCTTACTTCTTGGCTGACTCTCAAATGATTCGTTCCGCGATTCATCGGTCTAATCCCCGCCTTTCCGCTAGCGTAGTCTGATGTGATTGGTCAGATGGTCTAGTCTGCTGTGATTGGTTTAGCGAGTGTGTTCAAGTTTTCGCGAGCAGGCGGGGACTATTTCTAGAGACGTAGCTACACGGAGGATAAAGACTCGGACTGGTCACGACTCGTTCGCGTGATTCAGAGTCGACTCCCATTTTTACAAGCTAATAACTTTGTTATTCGTTCACCTTCGGATTTACAACTTTGGCAGACTGCTTACTTTCAAACACGGCAACATTACACAATGCATGAAATGTATTGTTTATGATCTCGTGGAATGTACTCTTTAACGTTAAGTGTTACCACAATATAAACACTAATTAAGTTACCATATGTTTTAACATTATTTTATAGCTGACTTGACCTAGCTGTCGTGTTTCTCAGTGTGAAATATTGGAATAATTGGCAGAAAATAGCAAGTGTGTCCATTGTTTATGCTGTGGATGCGCATTACCATTTGCTATAACGTTAACCGACTACGTTAGCTGAGATAACATAAGGCTTTCAAATATGTTGATATTTCGAGAAAACTTGTTCAGTTTTTTGTCTTTTTATATGTAACAGTGTTGCATGGTTCGCGTTTACATTTGCCCATGTAAGTTTCGATGACTAATCGCACTAGACGAAGATCGGACAGGACGGGATTTACGTGGATTTCCATTGGCTCCATTGCTTCTTTCTCTGTGCTGCCTGAGTGCGTCTCCAGCTGCACAGTGAATTGTGTATTGTATTGTGTGATATATGTAATATGCATCAGCAAGAAGTATTTAATATAAAAAGAACTAGATATCATACTGGCAATGATTGTGAAAAACCTGTTATTTTAGTGCCAGGCAAGGCTGTTTAACATGATTAAACATACTACACCACTTTGTTAACGTTGTTTTTCGGTGATTAAAAAAAAACTAATTTTAGTGATACACAACATGACGCAGATAGGACGGCAGGTCAGTTACACACATGAATATATGCATAGCATTGTGGGATATAAACGAAATGGTATAGCTGTCACAAAGGAGAAAATTCCATGTGGTCCTATTTGACTGAGTTTCTTTTGGACCTGGTCTTAACACAAACAGCTGTAAATGAGACTTTTTGATCATGTTTATGCTTGTCTCTGTTTCATACAGGCTCCCGATACGTTCAGTAATAATCCTGTCCTTATAGAAAGGTATGTCACACATGATTAGCACTTGTTTATAACTGTGTGGTCTAGTCAGAAATAAGAATTTGAGTGTGTTTGTAGGATTTTAGTTTAAAACATCGCAAATACAAACACAATTTGCAATCTGTTTACTGTATTTATTTACCTATAAAAGATATGCAGCCTGCCAAATTAAAATGCATTGTATACAAGTAAGGAATAATTGACGATGGGCTGTTGAATTCTTAGAAAATAATTTAGTTCTGAGGAGGTTTAAGATCAATGGAAAAGGTAGGGGTTGTTAAAGGGAGAGCGAGGGGTGTTATTTTAGTTTGGAATGTAAAAGGTTGTAATGTTTGTATTGTGTATACCCATGCACACCCCACACATTATTGTACCTCAATAATTTCTTGCAATCTCAGTTCTTAGGAATGGTGCCCTGACGTACAGCACAGAGGATGAGCTGGAAAAGGCAATACAAAACCAAAGAGCCAAGATGGACTTGGCATGCCGTGGAGGCAGAGATCACACTTAAGGTGAGCTGTTAAGTAAAGGTGAGCTGATTGAACTACAGCTGTGGTTTCGACTCGTGCTAAGGCAGTGCAGTTTGAATGTAGGTTGTGAATTAAAAACAACAAAAACAGAGAGGCTACGTTCACACTGTCAGTTTTTAGGATTGACAACCGTATTTAGTTACAGGTGTGAGTCACAAAAGCCACGTTCATACAGTGCGGTTGTCATACCTGTATTTGAAGAAGAAGCCCTGCTGTGGGAACGGGAACCATACTGGACAACAAGTTGTCTAAGTCATAACCATCATTTTCTGTCACTGTGTTCATGTACAGAGCATGAAAACGACTGCAAACCACACTGCATTACCTCAGTGTTATGCACAGTCGTTCTTCTTACATTAAATAGCAGCACTAATGCAAAACTATGTAAGCGTTCATAGACACCAGTGTAATGTCAGCCCTCTTATGTAAAAATACTGTACGCAGATGAATATTGCACACATATGAATATTTGCGTTTGTTGTGCAATAAGTGGAGCATTGCATTATGACAATATAAAACCTTAAAAGGAATATTAAACGTTTGATAGAGTGTTACGTGTATAATTATTGCAATTGCAATATTTACGTCATGTCACTATGGTTACAGGCAGCGCATGCAGATAGAATACGGCATGAGTTCGGTTGCTTGTTCATACAGACAGTATACAAGCCGCTCTGTGAAGAGGACATTTTGGCTACGTTCACACTGTCATTTTTTAGGATTGACAACTGTATTTACTTACAGGCGTGAGTCTTGAAATGTCCTGTTCACACAGCAGCTTACAGTTGTGGCTTGTATACTGTCTGTATGAACGAGCAACCGAACTCACGCCCGTATTCTATTTGCACGTGCTGCCTTTAACCATAGTGACACGACGTTAATATTGCAAAGGACTTAGCGGTGTATAAAATTAGACGAATGTTACACATAACATCGTGCAAAGACGACTTTACAAGAGGATTTGCATGTTTAAAGTTTATTTTAATCTGCAAAATAATCTGCAAAACTGACGGCAATTGCACGTTTTACCAAGTCAACCACTCACCGGAAGTCCCATCAGTAAATGCAGGATCTTACAAGAGTAGTTTTATGACCGTTGAGGTGCCGCGATCTGCTGGTGAACAATTAAACTGAAACAACAGCAGCTTTCTAAACACATATATCATACACTTAACGTTATATTAAGCATTTAATTATACACGTAACACTCTATCAAACGTTTAATATCACTTTTAAGGTTTTATATTTTCATAATGCAATACTCTATATATCTCACTTATTGTGCAACAAGCGCAAATATTCATATGCGTGCAATATTCATCAGCGTGCATTATTTTTACATAACAGTGCTGACATTACACTGTGGTGTCTATGAAGCATATACAGTATCGCATTAGTGCTGCTATTTAATGTAAGAAGAAAATGTTGTCCAGAACGGTTCCTGTTCACACAACTGGGCTTCTCAGTAAATACTGTTGTGTATTTGTACAGGTGTGAGTTTGCGGTTGTCACACTGGTAAATAACTGAACTGCGTGTGAACACAACCGTATTAAGGACTCAAATACAGATGTGACAACCGTATTTTGGCGCTGTGTGAACGTGGCCAGGGATTTGTTACTTTGCAGTTTAACTGTAAATACTCGTAAGCCACACTGATGCTGCTCAGTTCATTACACATCTCAAAGGTGTCAAACTTTTTCAATCAAAGACAGCAACATTTACATTTTCCTTACATTTACATTTTATTGATTAATGTGTCAAACTGTAATATAATATAATATAATGAATAAAATGCATTTGCCAAAACAAGGGATTTTTTTTGTATTCAGCTATTGTCATTTAGATCATATAGGATCATTTAGGTCAAAGCAAACAGACCCAGTGACTAGTACAGACAGTTAGATGCTGAGCAGAGAAATTCTCTGTTTGTAGTTCAGTAGTATTCATGTCCAATGAGGTGAAATTATCTGCACATCTTGTCCTTAGCAAAATAGGGACTGTCCTTAAACTGGTGAAATACAAACGCTCTACAGCATTTGATGCAGACGTCAGATTGTTGAAGCACTTGATCTGGCTAAAGGAAACCGTTAGAATGTTCCCATTTTCTTCAACTTCTTCAAGTCCTAACTGCTTTTTTTGGCAATGTTTTTCTCTTTTACAGGGTGCCAGAAAGAATACATCTCTATTCTGGGACTACATTGCTTCTTCTCCTGGAGGTCTTTTTGGTATCATTACAGTGTATGAAATTGAATCATGTCTGTTCATTATACCAGAGACTGGTCAAACAATCTATCTAACCCATCTAACCTATCAACCGACCTATCTTACCTATCAACCCATCTAAACTTTCAACCACCTATCTAACCCATCTAGCCTATTACCCACCTATCTAACCCAATCAAGCTATCAACCAACCTATCTTACCCATCTAATTTATCAATCCATCTAAACGATCAACCCATTTATCTAACCTAATCTAACCCACCTATGTAACCGATCTACCAAACTAACTACCCCATCTAACTAACTTATCCATGTATTATTTATGTAATAAGTTTACATTATATTAAGTTATTTTTAAGTATTTAAGTATATAATAAGTTTGAAGTTATATTTAAGTATATGTTAAGTGTTGGGTTACATCAAGTACTAGGTCAGTTTACAATAGCAGATTATTATATAACAGTTATTCTACTGGATAAAATGTAAACAAGTACTCACCTATAATACAACAATACTATACCCTTTTTTTTGTGATTGGGGTGAAGCTTTCCTATAACATATAGAGAAAATTATGTTTAGAATATGTATATATGTATATATATATAATGAATAAATAAATGATTCTTACAACTGTACACCCAAAAGGCTTTACAATCATACCAGTGTGTAGCATCCACTTGGATGACGTGAATATAAAATAAGCAATATAAATTAAGCAGGATTATTTAAGTTAAGCAATTGTGAATGAGGATAAATATGGAAGTGTGTAATGTGTTATTCTCAGTGCTTCTGGTTGGTCATCATCATTATAAAACTGCACCAATATGAAAAGTACAGGTGACCTGTGAGAGTATGTTTACTTACCTACACCAATCCATGAAACCACTTGTGTTTTAAGAGCTTCTGTAGACTGGCTCTGTGGACTGTTCTTTTAATCATACACTTGTACAGGAAAGTACAGAATACTGTACAAGAGGATTGATAAGAGACTTAGTTAGTTATTCTGTTCATGTGACTCTCTAATGTTCTCATGTATGTTATATTATTGCTTTTTTCTCACCTCTGGAAAAACTAGAGTCAAAGTTCTGTGTTCTGGCACCTCTGCGTTTGTTTGTTTTGGTTTTGGCTTTTCTTGGAAAAGAAGGGCCTGAGACTGAAACAGCCCGAGCGCTTTGAGATGACTCGGGCTTCGCCGCCTCAGGTTCGGCTACCTGTTTTGTTTTTGTGTCTGCTGTCTCAGGACTGGATGGGCCTGATACTGACTCTGTCTGATCATCAGGCTCTTGAGCAGCTGACCCTTGACCCTCCATTGGGGGATCAGAGAAGTCCCCGTCTTCAACGTAGACACAGCAGCAGGCACGTCTGATCACCCGCCCTGATTTCTGGAAGAAATCACGGATGGCCTTCTTTGTTCTTGTTTCTATTCCTAAAGAAAAGAGACAGAGAAACACATTTATGACTCGAAAAACGATAAGCAAATCAAATATTTACATGTTTGTATTCTGTAAACTGAATATTATTATCAGAATGTAGGCAGCTTTGTCTTAAAATATATATTTCACTAGTTTATAAAAACAAATGTGCAATAAAATCTCTAAGAACATCGTAGATGTCATTGGGATTATATTGTTGCAGTCACCCGGGATGTATGTAATCGCACCAATTTAACATTTTAAACACAAAACCAGATGCAATACAAATGGAGAGGGAATGGCTCTTCATAAAACAGTTCTCATATTTTCATTTTCATGTGGACATTTATGAGGAATATTGACCATTATATGGACGTGACAATTCACTTAATATGAAAATCATGCTTTAAAAGTGAAAATAAATCATCCTTCATGGTTAGGTTAGCTTTGCATGGAATTGACCAAGTGTTTGTAGTTTTGCAGATTTGTACAAAAGATGAATTGGGTATAAAGTACCACTTTTAGTTTCGAAGCAATTTTAAAACACTGATTTATGTTAACGAAAACGAACTGTATTTTTTTAAATCAAATCAGAAAATTATTACTTGACTTCAAATATAATTTAGTCACTTAACCTGGTGGGATGTTGTTCTCCACAGAATCTCTCCGGATGATGTTCACTTCACCATCGGTCATCGACGCCGTACTGACCGCAACTTGAGTATCTGAAATCAGCTGAGTGCTGTTGAAGTGTCCTACTGTCTCCATGACTGAAGCTGAAAGCATATTTAACCCGTCAAACTATACAACTGTCGACCGTTTATCTGACTGATTCCAGTCACCTGCTCAGATGATCGTCGCTCGCGCTCAGATTGTCAACAAACAAACCACTAGAACGCGCGCGTCAGTGCTGCAGTACGTAATCACATGACGCAACAATGCTCAGAATGTTTTAAATGTAAACTAAAGCACAACTACATGTAGATGTAGCGATCGTGTTAGGCAGTAGCTAACTTTTATTTAGGCTACTTATTTTAGCTAACTACAAGTTTATTTTTTATTTACTTATTTTAGCTAACTACAAGTTTATTTTTATTTAATTATTTTATCTAACTACAAGTTTATTTTTATTTACTTATTTTAGCTAACTACAAGTCTATTTTTTATTTACTTATTTTAGTTAACTACAAGTTTATTTTTATTTACGTATTTTAGCTAACTACAAGTTTATTTTTCAATGTTTTTTTTATTACATTCCACATTCCACTTATTCGTAATGTATGTATTGTCATTCAGTATTTATTACAGTATACTATACAGTATATTATAGTCATACTACACAGTTGTGTAATGTGTACGACAGTATTCTACAGTAAATTCATAAACTGCAATAAATACTGTAGTGTAATCTTAGGATTTGAGCTTAATGAGAGATTTGTAAATGTACACCTTACTAGTAAAAATAATACCAAAGTACCAAAAGAAAAACATTTTGTAACCACTAAAAACTGCATTAAAACACTTATGCAATGAACAAATATATTGTGGTCATTTCAGTCCAGTGTCTGTTGAATTTCAACAAATCAAACCTCAAGAGTGACATAAAGTTAACAACATGTGAAAGACTGACAGCATGACAAGATACAAGAAAACTGTGATAGAAATCAAGGTTATCACAAAAAAATATATATTTGAACTTTTCCTAAATACATGTAATATTACTGTTGTATTGCTTAAAAGTAGGGATGCACGACACAAATTTTTAAAGACTGAGTACGAGTACTGATATTTTATTTCTGGTACTCACCAATAACGATACAGATCCCTTTACCTGTATATTTTCTTTATTTTATTTGGTGAGGTGGTAATTTTCCAAGCACAACACAGTGAGACTAGAATAAAAAATAGAATAACTTTATAATTACAACTTCACCTCAAACACATTATAAAACATGTATCATTTTCAATGTGCTTGTCACAAACTTTAAAAGCACAAATTTCTGTCAGTTATGTCACATGAGGTATCAGTCTTTGGCTTAGTATCAGGCCGATATTGATACTGATATCTTAAAATATTGGGCAGTCGTGGCCCAGTGGTTAGAGAGTTGGACTCGTGACCAGAAGGTTGCTGGTTCGATTCTCAGGGCTGGCGGGTAACGGCTGAGGTGCCCTTGAGCAAGGCACCTAACCCCCACTTGCTTACTATACAAAATGTACAAATGTATAGTACAATGTAATGTAAGTCGCTTTGGATAAAAGCGTCTGCCAAATGCATAAAAAAAAAAAAAAAAAAAAAAAAAAAAAATAAGTCTCTAATCAATTAAGTATTCAACTTTTTTTTTTTTTTTAGACACTTTAGTCACTAAATAAGAAACCTTTTCTTTTAATTGGGATACCACAGAATTCTTCTACATCATTAGATTTATTTGTCAATGAAAACAATTCACATTTACTAAGATTTGTGAGGAAAAAAGCATTTCAACAATCAAGTGCCACCACACTACTTAGAAAGCTACACTGTAGTTATACCACATCATATATATATATATATATATATAACCAAAATATGTAGAAGCATCCACAAAAACGGAAAGTAGTAACAAAAGATCTAATAGACTTCATGCAATTATCACAGCACTTAACAAAACCATCTACATTTTGTGACGATCACTCCAAACCCACAGCCAGATGTTTTCATAACCACCACCAACGACTACGAGTCTAAAATAAAGGACAAAACGTCTGTATATGATCTAAAATGTGAAAATGTAGACAAGCAAGTTCAGCAAAACAGGAATTCGAACCTTCATTGCGACGGTGTCAGACTACATATTACGCGACTTACGCACTACGCCATTGACACGGTTGACGAAATGGCATTGTTTGTACACATTGTTCGGTCTCAGACCGAAATGACGCGAATTGCGCTACCAACAGCTTTTGTATTTTATGTTCATATCTTCTTATCTATTTTCCTAGATATATTATTTACTTAATGATCATAATATCTAACCCCTCCACCACACCTAACACCTAATGTTAGTGGAGAATGATCATAATATCTAACCCCTCCCCTAATCTTAACACCTATTGTTAGTGGGGAATGATTATGGCCGTGGTTTATGACGTCACACTTGCATGTGGGCGTGGTTGGACATCCACCGCAGGTTGCAGCGAGATGTACTCATCGGGTCCTTCTTGTTCACCTGTGGTTTATTGGAGGGCAGCACAACATATGCATGCTGCCACCTACTGGAGACGTTTAGGATTTCTTACTGTCACAAACACTAAAAAGCTTCCCACACTCCAACTAAGCATTAGATAACAATTCTCAAAGAAAGTTAATAAAGTGCACATAACAATAACATTAAACAACTTTATTAGTTCCTTTTAATGTGCATATTTAAATGATTAAACTAAATATAACTATATAACTAAACATGACCTTCTAACTAGGAACACTTTAGAAATTGTTTACTTAAAATGTGTTTTACATGCTTTATTATTACAAAAATTATAGACACAACCTAAAAGGTTAAGTTCTTTTTTCTTGGTATAGTTTAGTGCATATACATTAACGTTAATTTCTGTTTTCTCAGAAAATTATATACCTCTGGCAAACATGTCCTCTAAAAAGGTAAGTTCAGTTCTAAATCAGTGTTATGTTTTATATGTTATTTCTGAAACTGGTAGTTCCCGAAAAGTAGATTAAATTATGAAATGTAATTTATTGAATTATTGGCAGAGACATCAGTACAGTAGCTTGATGACATCCAATGAGCGTAAGAGGCAGTACAACAAAATCTGGGCTAGAGTTTCAAGGGCACAGAAGGCGGCAGCTAACAAAGAACCAATCAGTTCAACTGAGATGGTCAGCATTGCTGAAAATGAAAGGCTTAGTCATAGTCAGCACTTTGAGGAGGACAATCCTGGCATGTTTTCAGATCCCACCCTGTCCAGTTCTGAAAACGAACAAAATATTACACCCACCCTCAGGGAAGAACTTTTAGAATGGTCATGTATGTTTCAAGTTAAACATAATGCTGTGGATGCTCTCTTAAACATCCTTGGGAAACATGGGCATGCAGAACTTCCCCATACTGCAAGGACGCTCTTTGGAAATGATAAACATTATGAGCTTACTATCAAAGATGGTGTTGAGAGTGTACAGTTTAATGTGGCAGATCAGGTCACAAAATATCTTAGCAGATATCCTGCTGCTGTAACAGACGTTCTGCAGTCACTTGACCTCTCCATTAACATAGATGGGCTGCCTTTGTTTAAGAGCTCAAACTTGTCCCTCTGGCCAGTTCTCTGTTCAATAAATTTGGCACCAGAATGCATTTTCCCCCTGTGCATAACCACTGCTGCATCCAAACCCAAAACACTAAGCTTTGTCGAAGACACTGTTCAGGAATTGGCTAAACTAATCCAGGATGGTCTGACCTGGGGAGGAAAACAGTTAAACATCCAACTAAGGTGTGTTACATGTGATGCTCCTGCAAAAGCTATGATGAAGTGTATTAAGCAGTTTTCTGGATACTATGGGTGCGACAGATGCAATCAGAAGGGATCCTGGGATGGTCGGATGACATATCCTGAAACAAATAACCTGACCATGAGGACAGATGAATCATTCAGGGAGTGCTGGCAACCTGAACACCATCAAGCAGAGCAGATCTCACCCCTCTCTGTCCTCCCAATTGACATGGTCAAATCATTTCCCATAGATTATATGCACCAGAGTTGTCTTGGGGTAATGAAAAAGTTGCTGCTGTTGTGGACAAGAGGTAGGACAGCGTATAGGATGTCATCAGGAGATGTGACCCGTGTAAGCGAGAGACTGTTGACACTAAAGAAATCCATTCCCGACTGCTTTGCCAGGAAGCCAAGGGGCTTGCAGGAAATCGAACGCTGGAAAGCAACAGAGTTCCGACAGTTTGCTCTGTACACAGGAAAGATCGTTCTAAAGGGAGTTCTACAAGACCAGCTGTATGAAAACTTCTTGTGTTTCAGCACAGCTCTTTGCATTTTAGTGAACTCAGACCTTACCAAGGCACAAGGGCCTTATGCAAACCAGCTGCTGAGGTATTTTGTTGAGAGAGGACGGGAGATTTATGGAGAGACATTTTTGGTTTACAATGTCCATTCCTTGCTGCACCTTGCAGAAGATGCCCAAAACTTTGGCAGCCTTGACAACTGCAGTGCATTCAAATTTGAGAACTATCTTCATCAGATGAAGAAATCAGTGCGCTCTGGGAGAAACATCTTGGCACAAGTTGCAAATCGTCTCGAGGAAACATCAAAGTTGAAGGTAGAAAACAAGGAAAAGTTGATGTCATTCAAGTGCCCAAACAATGTGTTTGTTTTAAGCCCGGAGCAATGCTGCGAGGTGGTGTCAGAAGGAGTGGACAACACAGTTTTATGCAGGGTGTATACAATTTTACAGCCATATCTGATGACACCGTGTGATTCCCGTCTGTATGGAACATACCTGACTAACATAAGGCATTCTCAAATGCTTTGCCTAAACAGAAAGTCACTTCAGAGAAGGGCATTTATTGTGGAGGAAGACTATGGGATCAGAACTGTGGTCTCCATACTTCATACTTTCTAGGATGTGCTGAAATATACATAAATTGATTATACCAATGTTTCCCAATCCCAGTCCTCTGGCCCACCTCCCAAATTGTTTTAGATGTAAATATATTTTTATTTTTTTATATTTTCTCCCTATATTAAAGAGATTGATAACAGAACTTTCATTTTTGTGTGAACATTGAACACCCTGTTGTGATGACGCAAGGGTTGAAACTATGGCAGCTGAGAAGGTCATTCTCATGACAACTACGCATCATATCATACCGTTTCCAGGAAACATGTCGTTCAACCCGGAAACCATAGCAAAACGTTGCGCACCGGTTTGTGCTTGAACATGCCCCAGGTGTTTAATATAGGGATACATCTAAAACAATCTGGGAGGAGGGGCCCGAGGACTAGGATTGGAAAACACTAGACTAGAGTATACCAAATGTGAAAAATTAACCTTTGCCGCTGAGTCTCCGCCTCCTGAAGGGTTGCCTCCTGAGTCTCCACCTCCTGAAACTTTGACCTCTGAGTCTCCGCCTCCTGAAGGGTTGCCTCCTGAGTCTCCACCTCCTGAAACTTTGACCTCTGAGTCTCCACATACTAAAGCTATGCCTTTAAGTCTCCACCTAATGAAGCTTTGTCCCCGAGTCTCCACCTACTAAAGCTTTCCGCCTCATGAAGCTTTGCCCGAGTCTCCACCTACTGAAGCTTTCCGCCTCATGAAGCTTTGCCCCCGAGTCTCCACCTACTGAAGCTTTCCGCCTCATGAAGCTTTGCCCCCGAGTCGCCACCTACTAAAGCTTTCCGCCTCCTGAAGCTTTGCCCGAGTCTCCAGCTACTGAAGCTTTTTCCACTGAGTGTCTGCCTCCTAAAGCTTTTCCCACCAGAAAACACAATTTAAGCATAAGGTTAGGGAAGTAGCTAATGGTCATCTGTTAATAGATAATTGTGTACATTTCATTTATGTATTAAAAACTAAACTCACTGATTTATCTGAACTTTACAGGTTTATCTGCGCTATGTTGTGCTCCACTTCATTAAACAAAATGAGGTTGAGGTGGCACCATCATCATGGTTAGAGTGGAACAATGAGGTAGGATTCATAAAACATATGATAAACATTAAGGACAACTATATACAGGACATACAAAACATAATCAAACATGCTTCTCCCTGTAAGGTATTGTTTTGCTACTGGCCTGCTACAAATGCTGGGGCTATGGTCAAGAAATGTGCCATTCCAGACAAACAGCTCTGGAAAAAACATGAAGTCAGAGTATTTTCTGGTACAGGTAAAGTATGAAAAATAATTCCAAAATTCTTTTTAACAAGTAATGGTTAACTATGACGGCCATTCCCAAAATAGAAACAGTTTATATAATGTGTGTTAAGTAAAATGCATGCTATTATGAAAACAGACAGCTACAAACTGGCAAGACACCGAGCCCAAAAAGCACTGGAAACCTCTCACGTTGAGGACTCTGATGGAAATGGTATACGAAAGATCGTACCACCAAGACGATTCAGAGGTATAAAAAAATCACATATGTGGCTTGGTAAATGTCACAAAAATAAGCCGTTATATTAACTTCAAATCTTTTTAAATCATTTAACAGGTTTTTCGGTGAGACATATTTTAAAAAATGATTTAAAATCCAACAGTTAATTTATCTACAATTTACATATATTATTTAAGCATATTTAATAAAAAAATAAGTATTTAATTAAGTTATTAATATATTAATTATAAATTAAAAAGTAATACTTTTTAATAAACACTTAATATTTGAGTTACTCAAATTTACTTGGTGATTTAACATTAAACAATTTACACTAAAAAATAACCATGTAAACAATTTAAATGAGGTAAGGTTTTTCACATTGAAAAACAATTTCCATTTTAACTTTTCACTTCTTGCAGAAGAAGAATTCCAGCCCAAGAATCCCAGAAGAGCACAACAGGAACAATATTGTAAGTATACACTATCAAAAAGCAGGTTTTAATTAATAAAATTTTTTTAACGCTATGTTAAAACATTATGGCCCAGTTTCTGTCACGAGTATGTTGTTGGAGCAGGCACACGACAGAAGAGTAATTCCAAAAGAGTATATTTAACGACTACTAACAGAGACCCACAACTATACACATCACTTTAAACAATAAGGGACAAAGAACAAGAGAACAGGGAGAGTATAGGTGATTCTCACAAAACTGCTGAAACATCATGGCAGTAAAGATCTATATATATATAATATATCCAGAAACTGTTTATGAACAAATGAATAGCTACCATAATGGTAACAGACTTCAGTTATGTTCTCTTGGCATCTTATAGTGACATCACATGCGAATGTGACGGGTGGTTGACTAGAATGCATTAAGGTCAAAGATATGGCTATTTTAAGTCATAATATCCAAAACCCAAGTTGTCTTCAATGCAGCATATGCCTTAGTTGAGTTAAGATATTTCTATTATTAAGATAATGCCTTCGATTACTAGTGTGCATTTTGAGACAAAACAATGGCATTGTTATTTTCAGTTAATACAGGTCACACATTCATTTTAGTCTGGGACTAGCCTTAAGCCTTGTCTGTGAAACCAGGCCTGTGTGTCATATCATGCTGACTTAACATAAGCGAAGTTCAATATAACACAAAATGTGTTGTCCTTATAACTAGACACAGAGATGTGAATTTTTTTAGAGTGACAATATAAAACAAATGAAACTAATCGATGAAAACCAAAATGCATGTTGCCTTAAAATGCATACATATTTTATTTAAATGTACATTTATTTCTTTTACAGTTCAAGAAGACAGTGAACCATCTCAAGGTGAAATAATTACCTCTTTGTCATTGCAATCACTGTTAAGATTAAAAAGTGGGAATAAATGATTCAGAACAGGACCATATCTATTTCTAACTGATACCAAATATTTCTTTCTTGTCCTATTGCTTTTGGCCCTGAAGATGAAATTTTCAGTGTAAGGGGCAAGAAAATGAACAAACGGTCACGATTATTAATTGCAACTGAGTGTAATAGAATATGCAAATGTTGTGCACAAATGAATTATACATTTAGAAGAGTGGTCTGTGTTAATTTTTTTTTCTTTCAGCTGAGGAGACTGATGAAGGTAATGTCATAATGATTTACTTTCATATGTTTATTTTATCATGATTTTTAACCCAGTTTTTTATTTATTTAGATGAGGAGCAACCACAAAATAAAAATCTAAAAGAACTACTGTGATGTTGCCCGAGGCACCTTGCTGTGAGTACATGTAAATAATTTCATTAATGTTAATGGTTAAACTTGCATGAAATTTAAGGAATCAAGTTTAAGCTTCTATCGTCTATTATATTTGTAGTAAGTAGTATAGTATTTATTTTGATTACAGAATTTAATTTGATTTCAATTCAGTTTTCCTTTTCTTACTGTGTCACATAAACACCTATTTAAACAATATGCCAATAACATTATTTTTATGGTTAGAAACAAATCACCATCTTGGAATAAGGTTCTACCTGCATTCTTAGCAGATAAAAGGAATTTTAAGCTGTTTTAACCAAAAATAACTTGCCATGACATATTTTTATTGTTTTGTTTTAAGATGCACATCAGTAATGTTTTTTCTATTGCATTTTAATAAAAGCAAGTTAAATAGCCTAATTTAACTAAGGTATAATCCTAGTTTAGGCTAAGCCTTGTCTTTGAAACCGGGCCATTGAGCTTTACAGTTTTTGCATTTTATTTCATTTTGTAGATAAAACCTCCCAAAATGTACAAAACTTACAAAACATCACACATGCATGTGAATAACTTAACTTTGATAAAAAAATGTCAGATGGAACCTTAAAATTACAAGGTGACAAATGTAAAAATCTGTAAGACTTAAGCACGAACAAGAGTGCAATTGTTGGACAACTAATGGCTCTAAAAGTAAGAGTGTTTTATCTAATGTTTTTTAATTTTTTTATTTAGTTCCATCGCTTTCAACAACACAAGTGCAGCCACATCAGTCAGTTTCTGCAAACCAGCAGAATCAAGGTGCAATAAACTTTTTTTGTATAAAAATATTTTTTGTAACTACACACATGGATACATATATAATCTTAATAATGCTTTTGTGACTGGTTGCAGGAAATGCGATTAATCTACAGTCTCTTCGAAATGGTAATTATTAACCATTTTCTTTTTCATTTTCTTAGTTGTCTCCCAAAAGAGACTTATATATTAATTTATACTGTAGCAGCTTTAATGTTTTACCGATAGCTCAGATGTACATGGTTTAAATACCCATGTAGTCGCTCCTAAAGGTTATAAAGATTTTTTAAAGCATGATTTTTATATATGTTTCTCACCCTAAATAGAAAACACGGAGTATAAACCAATATTTTTCTGATATCTGGTCTCGAACACCAGGGGTGTAGGAAAATATAAACACATCATCACAAAACATCACACAATGTTAATAAATTGTCACAGAATAAGAATATGCATGTGGATTACTCAGTTTTGACAAATGTCAGATGGAACCTTATAATTTTAAGGTGACAAAATGTAAAAATCTTCTATGATTATGCATGAACAAGAGTGCAATTTTTGGATTCAGAATTTACCATCTAACGGGTTTTTTTCTTTCTGTTTCTCTGTTTTTAGTTTCATCACAGCCACATCAGTCAGTTTCCGCAAACCAGCAGAATCGAGGTGCACGTGCACTCATAAAAAGATTTATGAAAATCTTTTTTATAACTACACATAGGCCTTGATACAGATATTAATCTTAATAATGCTTTGGTTACTGTTTTCAGGAAGTGTGATTAATCCACAGTCTCTTCGAGATGGTAACAATTTAATTATTTACAATTATCTTATTGTCAGTTTTATTAATTGTCTCTCAAAAGACTCTTATAAGCTATGTTTATTTATACTGTAGCAGCTTTGATTTTTTATTATTGTAATTAGTTATGTCATTGATGTTTCAAAACAATTTCTGGACAGAACTTTACAAGTTATTTGAGAATTTGGAGAGGAGGATATTGCTGAAACTCGACCAAATGCAAGAAAACATCACAGCAGCAATCGGAACCCGGCAGCAAATGAATCAACCAAACACCTCTGTCTCTGATGTAACAGAGGTGCTAGAAGAGCCTTGTAAGACTGTGGAGGAATTAGAAAAGCTGTGTGACAAACTAAAAGACACAGACTTTCGAAAGAAAATTGTATGTCCTATAGCAATTGCAACATTACAAGTCATGGTTAATCTGTAAAATATCAAAAACAGTTTAACTCTTGTTTAATTACCAATTGTTGTTTTTGCAGATTCGTTTTCTGTGTCTTCAGGGTGGCAGCAGCTTGGGATATGGAATAAGGAGGATGCTGAAAAAAATTGGAGAGAATTCTCTATGGGGACGGTACAGCTACAAGGGGCGAAAGGGAAAACTTAAATTCCAACAGCTCATCATCAATGACGTTATTATACGTAAGTTTCCACACTTGCCACTATAACTAATGTGTCTGTGTCAGTCTTCAACAATTATTTGTAAACCGATTTTAAGTTGGTTTTCAGCACATAAATTCCTAGTTAAAAGGTCCATCTTGAAAACAGTATTATATTTATAAGGTTTTTTACCATACTGATATGGTCTCTCAAAGTTTATAAAGATTTTTTTTAACGTGATTTTTATATTTTTCCTCTCACCCCAAAATAGAAAACACTGTGTATAGACTGATATTTTTCTGATATCTGGGGTCTCATTTATAAAACTTTAGCGTAGATTTCATCCTTAAAGTGTGTGCATGCACAAAATGAAGATTTAGGCATAAATACCAGTGAAAGTGATGTGACAGTTATAATAGTTCTCATCTTTACTTTGTGCAATCTGACTTGAGTTCACCAACTCGTCATTTGTGTCGCCAATTCCTCTTGTCTCCAGAATGTGCGTACGCAGTGTGCTTACAGGTGCCCGCATTCTCCCGCCAAGTTTGTTTTTAATAATCACAACTTTTGCATGGAAAGTGCAATGGTTTATAAATGAGACCCCTCTAACACTAGGGGTTTAGGGAAATATAAACAAATAGTTCTAAATACACCTGTAAGAGTTTGCATTTAAAACTTTAAAGCATGCACCAGATCGTGCAAAAACAGCCAATCAAGTGAGTGCATTCTATTTCGTTGTATCAATTATGAAGATTCATCCAGAATGCACATTTATTACAACAATGCACATTTTGGGACATTTCATAAAATCTCTGTATGGAAACGCCAAGAGGCACATTTGATTTTAAAAATGCGCATACAAACGTTACGCATTCAGTGGAGTCTACTTTTTATACGAAAGACGAAATGCAGATAGCCTAAACGAAGATGAAAACACATGTACTAATAGGAATCTACATAAAAACAATAATAAATGGACAAAACTACCTGATAACCATGTGGAATGATCTCGTTTCACAACATCTGAAAGGTCTTGGTCATTTTTAATGTATTTGGCCAAATCTTGTCTCCCCGGAAGATGATGTGTACTTCTGTTGTAGCTTAGCCTACACGGACGGGTTTCTATAAAAAGATTAAGTAGTATTGATGCAGTACTTGATTTGGCTATAAAATTGTTTGGCGGATGACTTTGTTGTGAAAGTGAACTGAGAATATTTTATACACTTAACCAGTTTGATAAAAGCGGGAATGGGCGCGTAATTAAGTGCCAAGTTTCTTTTGCTTAACGCTGTAGACAAAATCACAACAAAATCAAAGAAAATATCATAAAAACATACCTTTGGTGTTACAGTAAAACATTAATAACACTGCATTTTTGTAGCAAACGATTTCAAAGATAAGTCCGAGATGCGTCAGAGCAACTGTAGCAACATTAGAGAACACGCAGTACGCCGTTTGCGCTTAAACATATCCCTTCACAATGTAACAACTGTCCGAATTAAACAATGTAAGTGTTGTTCGTGCAATAATTATATCAAACAAACAGGTAACCTACAAAATGAAATATCAGCTTTATAAAACACTTGGCTACATGCGTTTACGCAGACATTTGTATCACTCACCTTTAAAATAGCCTCTAAACAAACACCATTTTAGACATATCAAACTGAATGTGTTCATTTTTTTATAGGTAAGAAGGCCGTTGGAAGAAGTGCCATGGGAATAACTCCACAGCGGACAGCCCAAGACTGCCTGCATTTTCCTGATATAAAATTCTTCCTTCTATTCCTATTTCTTTGATAAACATATTAATTGCTCTATATATTTTATTTTGATCTTCCTTAACACATTTTGTTCATTACAATAGTCAAAGTTATGCTGTTTTTGTGGATGTTTCCTCATTTGTTTCCATAGTTGTTAATTAGTTCCGCACCTGTTTCTATTCTCCCTGATTACGTCTCCCCATGTATTTGAGCCCCGTGTTTTGCTCTTTTATACTGTCATTCATTTGTCTTGTATTGTTTTGTTTTTTATGTGGTTTATAAATGTTCCTTCTTGTTAATTTATTAAAGATACCCCTTTTTGAAATTCTACTCCTTTGTCGTGCGTGTTATATAGCTACAAAACCCACGTGACAACATTGTCCCGCGTGTATGTTATCAATAAAAAAAATGACGTTCCAGGGACTTTGGGCGACGGTCCCCTGAAAGTCCCGAATGTCCGCTGAAAGTCCCGTGACCGTCCCCTTGAACGTCCGGAGGACGTCTTTGGGAACGTCCTCGGGACAGCAAGAGGACCCTACACGTGGACGTTTGGGGGACGTTCGCTGAGGTCATTTAGGGGACGTTCTGGGGACCTTTTTTTGTTAGCTGGGCTGTTGAATTTCAACAAATCAAACCTCAAGAGTGACATAAAGTTAACAACATGTGAAAGACTGACAGCATGACAAGATACAAGAAAACTGTGATAGAAATCAAGGTTATCACAAAAAAATATATATTTGAACTTTTCCTAAATACATGTAATATTACTGTTGTATTGCTTAAAAGTAGGGATGCACCGATACCAATTTTTAAAGACTGAGTACGAGTACTGATATTTTATTTCTGGTACTCACTGATAACGATACAGATCCCTTTACCTGTATTTTTTCTTTATTTTATTTGGTGAGGTGGTAATTTTCCAAGCACAACACAGTGAGACTAGAATAAAAAATAGAATAACTTTATAATTACAACTTCACCTCAAACACATTATAAAACATGTATCATTTTCAATGTGCTTGTCACAAACTTTAAAAGCACAAATTTCAGTCAGTTATGTCACATGAGGTATCAGTCTTTGGCTTAGTATCGGGCCGATATTGATACTGATATCTTAAAATAAGTCTCTAATCAATTAAGTATTCAACTTTTTTTTTTAGACAGTTTAATCACTAAATAAGAAACCTGTTCTTTCTAATTGGGATACCACAGAATTCTTCTACATCATTAGATTTATTTTTCAATGAAAACAATTCACATTTAAGATTTGTGAGGAAAAAAGCATTTCAACAATCAAGTGCCACCACATTTATTAGTAAAGAGACTTTCAAGCAGCGTAAAAATAAACGAAAACTGGAAAGAATCGCCTACCTACCTTTTTTCTAATTTGCTAATTTGCCAACCGCCGTAAAACACAAGCGAAGAAGACGAAATGAACATGGCGGCAGAAGACAAGTGCGACGATTATTTTATTAGAGACATAGAAATAAAACGATGGGTCTGTTTTAAGAATGTATCAGTGCAGCAAAGGGGATGTGGGCTGTGTAGTACGGGACGCTGCTATCGTTTTATCAAAATATTTGGAAACGCGACAGTTTTACAATGTTGAGTCTGATGCCAGTAACGTTACGTGGTCCGCTAAAAACATTATTGTATGGCGTTTTAAAAGGCACAAAAATTATGACTTTGCAGCTCACACTCGTCTCACTGAACGTCTTACTCAACGTCTTAACTATTTTTTATTTTATGCTATCTATTGCATTGAATTTTTTTGAACATGTTTTATTTATGAACATTACCAACATACATACAGAGAGGATCATGTCATATTCAATGTTACAATTGTAATAACATTAAATATTGCATTGAATTTAAGACGCAGACGTCACGTTACTCACGTGTGGCAGTGAAGTTTTTGTTTTTATTTTTGCTAACACGTATTGTAACACGTTTCCATACACGGCTCAGTCTAGTGTGTCAAGCGTCTGCACAATTAACTTTCACTTCACTCATTCCTCTCAATGAACGTGACGTCTGCGTCTGTCCTAGGAAGGAATATTTATCTGGTCGTTTTGGTATAAAGTGTTGCACACTGGTAAAGACTGCTTTTAATATTTCCTGCTGGTTACTACTGTGTTGTTTTTAATTCTATTCTATTGCTTCCTTAAACTCTCTGTAAGTCGCTTTGGATAAAAGTATCTGCTATGACTAAATGTAAATGTATTGTGATCTATTGTAAAACTAACATTTGTGTATATTATAGTGATTTCTCTGACAAGTGTGGTGACGCATATATTTTCATTAATAATATTACAGAGACGTATTCAGATGTATATTCAGGTTCTGCCAAATGAATAAATGTAAATTGTTTGATGTGCTATGGTTGCAATCATGCCTACTTTCTCCACGCTGCAGATAACCGATTTTTTGTTATGCTGACATGAAGTTGCCTTTTACGAGCTGTATGTTTCTTACTGGTGTAGTTTCGTTGTCTGTTTTATAGAATAAACACACAGATTACAGACCACATTAGAATGTGTTGACCACTGCTGTATACATTTTAAATGTTTTATAAAAAAACAATAGGTGGCAGACATTTGTTTTGCACATTTTATGTCACATTAGAATAATAGGTGTATAATTACTGTACACAAAATCTTGAAAATCAATTACTTGAAGGATGAAGGCAGACACACATGGTCAGGTGCATATACACCGATCAGGCATAACATTATGACCACTACAGATGGCTATTACTATAAACAGAAATTTACAGATGGATATGTACTATGAACATAATATACAAATGGCTATTACTAAAAACTGAGATTTACAGATGCATATGTACTATGAACATAATATACAGATAGCTATTACTATAAACAGAAATTTACAGGTGGATGTATACAATGATAAGTTAGGCTATGGTGAGCAGCAGTGCAATGGATATAGAGTAGTGCAAATAAATTATGGACAGAAGCTATCTACGTAACAGTGCAATGGAAAGTTATTGCATATTTCAGAAATACAACAAACTGTTCAAAATAACTAATACGTCTTGAATACTGCTGTGTTGAAAACTGTATAATGTACTGTTAATGATTTCTGTTATGTGCCAATCATCTTAGAGGTATAATGCACTGATAATGTTGTATTTTATATATATATACATTATCAATTAGCCTATATATCACATTTATAACCTTGCTTTAATGCAGTTACTTTAGAAGGTTTTACTAGTGTACTGGAACATGTCATATTATTGGTCATATTATTGTATTTGTGTTTATTTTATATACAGTGATAAATACATTTTATTAAACATGCTATTTATTAACTAACTTATTTTACAATGGTTATATCATCCATATAAGAGTCATTCAAAATATTATGTGTTTTGGTCAGTAGGTGTCAGAAAAGCAACATTAAATGGTTTTGAGAAGTCCTAAAATATCTTTTGCTACAAGAGTCAAACACAAATTTTGCTCACTGCTGGAATAAAAATGTGTATATTAGTAGGCACAAAGGGCCAGTTGCATAAACATAGCCACTAAGTTAAGACTCTTTTAACAACTACACTGACTGACTAGCAATTGGTTAGGACTAATCAGTGTTACTTCTGAAATTTTAATTAGACCAATCAATTTTATGTAACTGACTTAAAGACTCATCTAAGCAGTTTATGTATGCAATTTTAAGACTTAAAGAACGGTGAAAATAAAATAAAAATGTATGCTGTTATTATTGGTAACATAAACTGCACCAAAAATGCACTACGGTGTGGACTAAAGATAAACCTCCAACAGTGGGCCAGTGGTACAATGAGATTTGTAAAGTTCTGCCTTTGGAATGGCTTGTGGCCATCATTATAAGACTGATTTTGACAATTTACGGTCCCCCTTGTTATCCATCAGAATATATCACAGGGTTGTAAAAAAACAAGGCAAGTATATTGGAAATTTTAATGATTGTATACAAGTACAAAGAAATTTCAAGCTTTGGTTGGATAGTACCTGCAAATGATCCAGAATGCTGCTGCACGCCTGGTCTTCAATGAGCCCAAGAGAGCACATGTCACACCTCTGCTCATCTCTCTGCACTGGCTCCCCATAGCGGCACGCATTAAGTTCAAGGCACTGGTGCTTGCTTACAGAACAGCCACTAACACAGCACCCATCTACCTCAACTCTCTCTTACAGACCTACATCCCCTCCAGAAGTCTGCGGTCTGAAAACGAGCGGCGCCTCATTGTTCCTTCACAGAGAGGCATGAGATCCATCTCAAGGACATTTTCTTTCTCCGTTCCCGGCTGGTGGAATGATCTTCCTGTTTCCATCAGGACTGCTGGATCAATTTCACAATTCAAAAAACAGCTGAAGACCCACCTCTTCCATGAGCACTTAACTGTCTCATAATATAAATATAAAAAATTCTACCTCTATTTTTCCTTTTCTAATGTTCTCTATATACTTGCTTATACTATCTTGACGTTGTATTTGAAACCTTGTATTACTAGCACTTCTCGTGAATATTGCTTACTTAGACGAATCGCTTGCTGTTTTCCTCAATTGTAAGTCGCTTTGGATAAAAGCGTCTGCCAAATGAATAAATGTAAATGTAAATGTAGTAAGGAAGGAAGCAATCAATTTGGGAGTGAAAGAACTTGTAATAGCCCCTTCTGTTCCTATTCGGTAGTGATGAGACGGACTACAGAGATGAGGTGAGAGCGCTATCACAGTGGTGCAATGACAACAACCTCTGCCTAAATGTCAAAGAAACAAAAGAGATGATCGTGAACTTTAGGAGGACACAGAAGGTCAGCCATGCCCCCTTACACATCAATGGGTCTGCTGTAGAGAGATTGAAGAGCATCAAATTGTCCTGGTCTCTGCATACCACATCACAGAGGTGGACGAAGTACACAACTTCCTTACTTGAGTGAAAGTACAGATACTGTTGGTGAAATTTTACTCCACTACAAGTAAAAGTTCTAAAGACAGATTCTTACTCAAGTAAAAGTACAGAAGTACGTGCTTTTAAAAGTACTCAAGTACTAAAAGTAAATGTCCTTTATGTCAGTGGTGCATTGTGTTATTGTTGTATGCCTCTGAAGCAGTCTACTGAATACACTGAGCAACTTACAGTATCAGTGATATTAAGAGCTTTTATGTTACAAAACCTATTTTAGATATTATCCTGTATGATCATTAGCCCCCTATGCCTATATTTATGAGCAGTTTTTTGTATACTCGCTTTACCAGTTTTAGCAGCAATTTACCAGTAAGTAGTAAGGTTTTTCAATAGTCAAGTGTAGAAGCCATGTGTTTGTTGAATTTATTACCATTTTTATTACCATAGTTTAACTAGAAAAATAAACTATAGCTACTATAGTTTATCTATGGTCATTTTTTAGTTACTGTGGTTCTACTTTACTGGAATATGGTTACTATATAGAGAAAATTTTAACTTTTTGGATACTGTGGTTTTACTGCAAATACCATCCCTGCTGGGAAAAAACAATAAATTTGTGAATTAGAATTAGATTTTTTTATTAAAACCATTACCAAATTCCTTTTGTAGTGTGTTTTGGGTTTTATTCCAATAGGATTTAATATCCAACAAATAGAATTCATCACATACCAGTAGACACCAAGTATCCAATACAATTCCCATTATAACCATTACATCCAAAAAATTTTCTGTTGTGTTTTGGGCAAAGTTCTACTGTTTATATTTCAGCAGGAATACTTAAACTATAGTTACTATAGTAAAAACATGGTTCATTTCCCAAATGGCTTTAAACGATATAGCAGCAGATCAGAAGTATGATAATTTTCATGAAAATGTCTTTTATGATCTTTGACTGATCATAGCTCTCGTTCTACACACACACAATTGATAAAGCACAGATAATCACACTATACTATTACATGTGTTTTTTTCATCTTTTATTATGCTTTTTGCCTTTTTAAAGCACTTTCAGCTGTGTAGTAGCACCAACGTTTACATTAGTTTAGTGGGAAGATCCCAGGGTTGCCAGATTTGGGTAAAGAATCTGCCAAATGGCCATTCAAAACTAGCCGGAAAACTCCCAGTTCAACAGACATGCAGTGCTATCTCTGATGAGAACCTCAGAAAACATCTTGAAGATTTCATTTCACAGTTCCCGAACTCTGGCTTCAGAGTTGCGTGTGGCTTTTTGCAAGCTTGTGGTGTTCGGTAAGATAATTATTTTATGTATGAACAATATGTTTTTAAATTGTCTTTTTAGTGGAGGCAGAAGCATACAATTGAAAGGGTTGGTCCTATCCCCATCTTTCACAAATATTTTAATGTTTTTAATTTGTATACCTCATTCCATTCAAATTTCTATGCCTACAACTTTATTCTTCAGCATATGCTTTTTTAAAATCACTTTCTTAACCGCTAGGGTACAGCGTTCACAGCTTTTAGCAATGCTTAAAGCAGTGGATCCCTAGGAACAATTCTTCGTGGACTTCAGCTCAATGTCATTCAGAGAAGATCGTATTGTGTAGCAGCACCATTGGCACTGTGGCACATTGATGGAAATCACAAACTGATCAAGTGAGACTCAATATGATTTCTATGGTTTGTTTCAACAATTTCTAATAGTGTTTGTGCCAGAATGCAAGTGTTTCCTTTTTCTACAGTTGGAAAATTGTTATTCACGGAGGTATTGATGGGTACAGCCGTAAAATAATGTTTCTAAGAGCCTGCAATGACAATCGGGCAACGACTGTGTTGAGGAGCTTTCGGTAAGCTGTGGAAAATTTTGGTTTGCCCTTAAGGGTAAGAAGTGACAGGGTGGAGAGAATGTGGAGGTTGCCCAGTTTATGCTCGAACACCCTCTTCGTGGACCAGGTAACACAAAAAACTAGGTTGTTGCTAGTGTGTTCTGTCCAATATTTACCCAGCATGGGTCAAAAACAACTCAGCACTTTTTAGATAATGTATTATAATTTATACACGGACATACACCTTGCAATATCTGAAAAAATGTTGATGGCACATGCATGTTTGTATAGATCTGTGGATGATTGTGATGTCTTGGCCTGCAATTCAGTGGCAAAATACTTGCAAACATTGCAGCCAGTTAATGATAATTCTTTGCCTTTTTCTAGAAATGAACAGCTTTATCACTGCTAGAAGTGTGCACAACCAGAGGATTGAGCGTCTTTGGCGGGATGTCTGGTGTGCAGTTACTTCAAATTATTTTGCTGCCTTCCAGTATCTGGAGGAAAATGGCTCCCTGGACATTCATAATGAAGTTCATATTATATGCTTACATTATGTGATGGTTCCTCGTATCAACGTTCATCTGGATCTGTTTCGGAGAACGTGGGATCAACATCCTCTCTCCACTGAGGGGAACCATTCTCCACAACAGCTGTGGGTTCTGGGCCAGCTTTTAACAGGAGAGACCCCAAATGATCCAGTAAGTAGCCTTATGTTGCGAGTAGCAAAACATGAAAAATAATAATCAAATACTTCAACTGGTTTGTTTAATGCTTTTTTATTTTAGGCTGATTTTACTTATTGGGGGTGGATTGGGAAGGCCCAGTACCAGAGACCGATGATGTCCAGGCTGTTGAAATCCTGGAGTCTCCCACTTCTCTTCAGGACGCATTGCTAGCTGTGCTTCGGGATAATTTAGATCCATTGATGAGCAGCACTTCATTTGGCACGGACATCTATCAGGAGGCAGTACGATTGTGTGAGGGAGTGCGGTTAACCTCTTAATTTTACTGTTTTCTTTTTGTTTCTTTGTTCTTGCTCTTTTGCTATTGTCATATGTGACCCTGGATCACAAAACCAGTCTTAAGGAGCACGAGAACATTTGTAGTAATAGCCAAAAATACATCGTGTGGGTCAAAATTTTCCATTTTTCTTTTATGCCAAAAATCATTAGGATATGAAGTAAAGATCATGTTTCATGAAGATATTTTGTACATTTCCTAGCGTAAATATATCCAAACTTTATTTTTGTGAGTAATATGCTATGCTAAGGACTTCATTTGGACAACTTTAAAGGCTATTTTCTCAAAATGTTTTTTTTAGCGCCCTCAGATTCTGATTTTGGTCTATACACAAAATATGTATCTCAATTTTCAAATTTTAATATACATACACAATAGCAAAATGCATTGAAAATATTACGGTTTTGGTTACTTAATTTTGGGTTACATTGAACCTTTTTACCTAAAGTTGCTTGCATTATAATAAGTCACCTTTACCAAGATGCTTTATTTATGCATTTGTCAAAAATAAATATTAATGCTTTCTCTATACAAGTCATGCTGTTTTTTCTTCAGGTGAAATTAAACTATTTTTGTGTTTGCAATTAGCAGATGCTATTATTCAAAACTTTTAGTCTTAGCTGTCAAGTTCATCCACACTGGTGAGTTATGAACCTTGCTTTTGTGCACAGGGGCATTGTCATGTTGGAATAGAAAAGGGTCCTTCATAAACATTTAGAAATCATAATACATGCTGCAGCATAAAGACTGATCGTCAAATCAGGTTATTACAGAAGTGTATCCTTATTTAACAAACTACTTAAATTATGTATCTTGCTCAAGGGCAGGTCAGTTGTTACCTGCCGGTACTGGGAATTGAACCGGCAGCCTTACAAGTCCGACTCTCTAACCATTAGGCCACTACTGCTCCTGCCACTCTGTTACAAAGGACAGCAACACCACCAATATAACAGTTACTACTTTCAGATAGTCTTCATGTGACTTATTATTCTTTCAAAGAGGTCTGAGGACAAACTTTAAATATTAATGATTTTTGTCAATGGCTAGAATATTTGATCACACTTTAATGACATTAAGATTTTTTTTTATTTTTATTGTACATTGTCAGTTAAAATGACCATCTGTAATGTTATGTGTTTTAGAATTTCTAAGCATTTTCCTTGCTTGTTTAAAATTCGATTTTTTTTAGTTGCAAATTACATTTCATCAAGCGAAAAACATGTCCCCCCAATTAAAATACAAATCTGTTTGTTAAATATGAATGATGAGATGCCTACAACCATAGTACATGCGGATTTACAGATTTATTAAGTGTTAAGTTTTCCCCATTGAACTTTAAAATGCCTCTAGTCCTTTTTGTAACCGTGGACACTTTAAGAATAAATCAAGCTGCCATTTTAAGCCAGTGCGCGAGTTTTTTGAGTGGGGGATGGTGTGAAACGGTGTGTGTGAATACAGTATACAGCCATTTATTGTGAGGAGTCATTCAAACTCGGTAAGTTTCAAATATTGATATGATTTTTGTCAATGACAAGGATATTTGATCGCGCTTTGATATCAAGATTTTAAATGAGTTTTAATGACATTGTCATTGTTGCGACTATTAGAATGTACAACACAATAAACATAACGGAGCCAATTTCTTTATTGTCTAACTTCGAATGAAAATGCCTAAAGTTAGTTTCAGCTTTATTATGTCGATTTGAGTTAATGTTCATTAACTGATGAAATATCAAAAACACAATCTGTATAAATATGAATGATACGATGCTTACAACCATGAATACATGCTGATTTACCAGATTCAAGTGTTAAGGTTCCACATTGAACTAAGAAACTGCTTATTGTCCTTTTTGTAACCGTGGACACTTTAAGAATCAATCAAGCTGCCATTTTAAGCCAGTGCACGCGTTTCTTGTGAGTTGGATGGTGTGCGTGTGTGTGTGTGTGTGTGTGTGTGTGTGTGTATATATTATAGAGTCATTCTTTAAAAAATGTCCCAGTACGTTTCAAATATTGATATGATTTTTGTCAATGACTATATATTTGATCACACTTTAATGACATCAAGAATTTAAACTTTAATGAGTTTGTCGTTTGTGCTGCGACTACAGTAGATGGCCCCGTTATGTTTGTTGTGTTGTACAATGTCTTTACCTGATGAAATATGTCACACAATTGAAATACAAATCTGTTTAAAACATGAATGACATGATGCTTACAAACATATAAGTGCATGTGGATTTACAATGTTTTCATGTTGTTGTGTGCTGTGGCTTAATTAGAATCCATTAAGTTTTTGTCTTTTACAAGCTTTATTCTGTATCTTGATTTGTGTACACCCACTTTAATTTTTCAGTGGCAATATCCTGAATTTTGTTGACATTTTTTGTGAATAAAGTTAATAACACTGCTTTTGAAAAATTACATTTAAGAATGTGCATTTTAGTTAATTACATTTGAAGCTTCTATGTATGTTGTGTGCTGTTAAGCATTCTGATTTGTTTTACAGCATTCAAAGCAATACAACGGAGGCAACACTACTGCTGCAGGATGCAGCTCGGGCATTGCTTGAGCCCAGTCAGGCTCCTGGCGTGTCCAACCAAGACCAACATAGGTCTTGCCACATGGCAAGACAAGAAAGAATACAATCCACGTTGTCTTCTCTTTTTAAGTCATATGGGTCCAGGGAAAGATCAGGGGCAAGGGCAAGACCCAGACCCTTTACAACTCCCTGGTCCCATGACTTGTTCTGTTGTGCTGAACCCAACACTACAACCCTCCCAAGGCCGGAAGAAACTGTGGAGTTACATTCTGTTGGCCTTGGAAAGCGGCGTGTTAGGTTTGCTGACAATAAATGTTCTTTTATGGAACTTTGCTCAACTTTGTATCAGCATTTCCCTGCACTAAAGGAAAGTGGGGGATTTAAAATAATGAGGGCTACCAGAAATGAAGACTTGATTGACACACCAATGCCATCAGGTGGCTACACCATCAGTTATTTAAGGAATGAAAGCGGACTGAATAGGGCAATGGCTTACATCATTCCCATTCAGCATTGTTTAATGGCATGCTATGAAAGACCTGATGAACAGGTAATGCAAAGAATGTGTAATTGGACTGAACTTGTATATGTTGTTATAGGAATGACAACTTTGATGTTTAATTCTGTTTGTGTAGGTATTTGCAATGGTGATGTGCCACAGGTGTTCCCTTGAGGTGCCACTTTGTGACCTCCAAAAACACCTGTCCACATGTCAACAAAAGTAAGTAGAAGGATTTGTTGACTTTTTTTTTTTTTTAAATGTCTGCTCTGTAGGTCCATGCAATGAAAGTGAATCTTTAAAATTATTTTGTTGTGTCCTATTGTGTGTAGTACTGAACATGGCAAAGATGCATCCAGTCCATCAACATCTTCTAAGTAAGGCTTTATAAGTTAATTTTGTCCAAATAATGACTAAACGACTCATACTGATGATTTCCTATGTGTCTGGTTGACTAACACTAAATTAAAGTTTTTACTGCTTATTTTTAGGTGACCAGTCAGTTATAAGTCTTATAAAAAAAGTTGCTATATATTTAAAATGCTATATATTTTAACATTCCACAAAATGTTTAATAATGTGATTATTACATATACATTTCCACAATTGAAAAATAAAGATTATGAGTTCTGCAGAGTGGATCGGCACAGAACATTTCATGTCTTGCCTTCAATATTAAAAACATTAAAAGACATTAGGATGTACCCTGATATGGGACGATCTGCTCTATATTTAAGACCAAAGGTACAAATCATGTACTATCAATTTGTATACATCAATTTGTAGTATTGACGTTTTACTGTGCTAACATGAAATACATTTTGATGATGTTTGTTAGGAGGACATTGAGGATAGCAATTCAGAATCAGAGTGCAGTGATGTCATGGCACAGGTTTGCTGCATTTTCTCTTTCACCTGACAGTTAAATAAGAAGAGTAACCAACAAAGGAATGTGTACAGACATTATCCTTACACAAAAGAAATAGCATCCATCATATTAAATAAAAACCTGTTGTTTTTATTATGAAAATCAACAGGCAAAACATTAGTAATAGTCTACTCTATACTTGTCACGCTCTCACGTGGAATCAAGCTCACAGGCGAGGAAATACAGGTAACATGCACTTTAATAGCAATCCAGGGACAGAAGACAAAACCACAGGCAACACAAGCAACGTAACATTTACAATAACTAACACCCAACAAAGGAACAAGCAAGGTACATATAGTGTCCAGGTAATGAGGATGATGGCTGACAGGTGTGGTGATGACAAACGAGGGCCAGGTGCGGGAGCGTGGAGGATGCTGGGAAGTGTAGTCCATGGGGGAAACTCGGGAGAAACAGGCAAGGAGACAAACAGGACTGTGACAGTACTCCCCCCCTCCCGGAAGGCGCGTCCTCGCGCCTAGGAAACATCCAGGGAGGGAGGGTGGGCGTCCTGGAGGCTCGTGCTGGACACAGAGGACAGGACAGGACTGGGAGCCTCAAGGACGGAGCTTCCGGCTCAGAGGTCCAGGGGCCATGGAGGGTCCGGGAGCTCAGGGACAGGGCCGGCCACATCCTTCTGCCCCCCCCAAAAAATTATTTGGGGCAAGTCCGGGTCCGGAAGCTTGGGAGGCTTGTAGACTGGAGGCGGCGGCTCGGGATCAGGAGGCTTGGGAGGCTTGTAGACTGGAGGAGGCGGCTCGGGATCAGGAGGCTTGGAAGGCTCCGGGGCCGGCTCGGGAGGCTCGGGGGCCGGCTCTTGAGGCTCGGGGGCCGGCTCGGGAGGCTCGGAGGCCGGCTCTTGAGGCTCGGGAGGCTCGGAAGCGGGCTCATGAGGCTCGGGAGGCTCGGAAGCGGGCTCATGAGGCTCGGGAGGCTCGGAGGCCGGCTCGGGAGGCTCGGAGGCCGGCTCTTGAGGCTCGGAAGCGGGCTCTGGCGGCTCGGAAGCGGGCTCGGGCGGCTCGGGATCAGGAGGCTTGGGAGGCTCGGGGGCCGGCTCTTGAGGCTCGGAGGCCGGCTCGGGAGGCTCGGAGGCCGGCTCGGGAGGCTCGGAGGCCGGCTCTTGAGGCTCTGGCGGCTCGGAAGCGGGCTCTGGCGGCTCGGAAGCGGGCTCGGGAGGCTCGGAAGCGGGCTCGGGAGGCTCGGAAGCGGGCTCGGGAGGCTCGGAAGCGGGCTCTGGCGGCTCGTAAGCGGGCTCTGGCGGCTCGGAAGCGGGCTCTGGCTCGGGAGTGGGGCTGGAGATGTCCTCAGCAGGGCAAACGGGAGAAAACAGTCCATTATACTCCAGCACCCACTCCACAAAAGCGGCAAAGTTCTTTCTGGGACCGTTCGCTGGCAGACGTGCCTTACACGCCTCGCTCAGGCCGCCGCAGTAAAAGGCACAGAGCGCGTCATCAGGGTAGTGGGTGAGGCACGCTAGACGTTGAAAGTCCCTGGTGTGGTCCACCAGCGAACGGTCAAACTGCTCCAGGCATAAGAGCTGGACGGCAGGCAGATCCATATTCTTGGTTGGTTATTCTGTCACGCTCTCACGTGGAATCAAGCTCACAGGCGAGGAAATACAGGTAACATGCACTTTAATAGCAATCCAGGGACAGAAGACAAAACCACAGGCAACACATGCAACGTAACATTTACAATAACCAACACCCAACAAAGGAACAAGCAAAGTACATATAGTGTCCAGGTAATGAGGATGATGGCTGACAGGTGTGGTGATGACAAACGAGGGCCAGGTGCGGGAGCGTGGAGGATGCTGGGAAGTGTAGTCCATGGGGGAAACTCGGGAGAAACAGGCAAGGAGACAAACAAGACTGTGACAGTACTATTGAATGTCATTATATTTTTTGTTATTTAAGGTTGACTTTGAGGACAGTGATTTAGAATCGGAGAGCAGTGTTATACAGGTTTGTTACTATACATTTCCATTTGTCTTGAACTTTCTAATATTACTGAAGTTTCATTACTTTTCCTTCCATGTTAATAAGGACAGGGTTGATTAGGGTTCGAGCTAAACTCTGAAGGCCCTCCAGGAGCAGGATTTCCCACTCCTACACTTTTTAAAATAAGGGTGCTTAAAAGGTTCTTCACAGTGATGCCATAGAAGAACCTTTTTTGGTTTCACAAAGAACCATTCAGCCTAAGGTTCTTTAAAGAACCATCTCTTTCTTACTTTTTATAATCTGAAGGAACTTTTTTTCATCACAAAGAACCTTGTTAAATGTTAGATGTTAAAGGTTCCTAATAGAACCAAAAGGTTCTTCTATGACATCAAAGAACCTTTTGAAGCACCTTTATTTTTAAGAGTATAGTATCTTTACTGACTGTACTCTATGCTATTTAAGGTCATTTATTTTTTATTTAAGGTTGTACTTGAGGACAGTGATTTGGATTCAGAACATAGTGTTACGCAGGTTTGTTTTTATAGAATTAAAAATTAACCTTAATTTACGTATTAAAGTTTCTAATATTACTGAACATATCCTTCTTGTCATTACTTTTTCTCTTATGCATATAAAGACGGCTCAGAGGAGAGACATGCAGAGTCAGATGACAGTGTCATACAACAGGTATTTTTTAAACATTTTTGGCTATATAATAATTCTAACCCAGCTTCATTTCACACTGCACACGATTGGCACCACAATTCGAGGTTGTCCCTGCAAAATCTGGGCTAACAATGCTTCAGAGCAGGGTGTGAGACGATGCTCTGGGTTAAAAGTGGGCTTTAAAATGAAGATAACTTGAGGCTAAGATCAGTGTGATAAGACCTAAGGATTAACAGAGTTTAACAGAATGGTTACATACATTTATTTGCTCTGACCTCAAAGTTTATCAATAATCTTAATGAAACGGTATGATTGATTGGTAGGATTTTTTTTGTCAGATATTTTGAAAAGTTCTGACAAGCATTCAACATTGTCGCTTTAAAGGAGGACAAGACTGTGAGCCAGGTGGAGCCTGCGGACAGTGGCTTACAGGTTGTTGTCAAGTACTTTTAACAAAACATTAAATATATATTTATGTGTGTATGTGAATGTATATGTACAGTGGTTATAGAAAAGAATCACCCCCCTTCAAAATAATCACATTTTGTTGCTTTGCAGCTTGAAATAAAGATGGACACAGTTTTTGTTTAATCCAGCTGTATTTACTTATAACATCCAAGCAAAAGATTTAACACCAAAATGTCAGAAAAAAATTAAAATATATAAAACAAGAATCACTGAGTTGGAAAAAGGATCACCACCTTGTGTCAGTATTTTGTAGAACCACCTTTTGTTTTAATCACAGCCTTTAGTCTGTTGGGATATGTCTTTACTAACTTTGCACATCTAGACTTTGCAATATTTGGCCACTCTTCTTTGCAGAACTGCTCAAGTTCAGTTAAATTTGATGGTGACCGTTTGTGGACTGCAGTCTTCAAGTCATTCCACAGATTTTCAATGGGGTTCAAGTCTGGGCTCTGACTAGGCCATGCAAGGACATTCACCTTTTTCTCCTTTAACCACTTTGTGGTCAGTTTTGCTGTGTGCTTTGGGTCGTTATCATGTTGGAAGATAATATCGATTACTGTATGTACAGTAGTCGATATTTGAAGTGGATCAAAGAAGTTAATCAAAGTTGTTCAAAGACAAGAACAGGTATTGTTCTTATCATATTTATAACCGTATAATTTATTTAAAAATACCAATTTAAACATACAGGTAATGTATACTTAGAATAAAAGTACTACTATGTTTGGTGCACTTGTCAATCATGTGCTTTTACATAAAGTGATGTAAGAACATGAATTAGACTCTTCATCACTATGGCTCATTGTCAACACATTTCAGTATTTTGCTAAACGTGTTGCATCACTTATGTTTCTTGTGTTTTGAACATATACCCAGAGCTTATGTATATCCACCTCTCACCATAGTTTCTGACCTGCTGTGGATGGAGTTACAGTATTACAGCTGGTAAATGTTTGTTTGTTTGCCTGTTCATGTGTAGATCATCAATGAAGATGATGCTGATGATTATGGAGATGGTGTTGAGGAAGTGGTAAGCACATTAACTACATGTTTATTGATTTAATTGTTTTGGGGAAAATGCATTTCATGTTTATTTACCTCTTAACATATTAAGTGCTTGCTACTGACCTGTTTATAAGTCATTACAATTTATACAATTTTGTCCATGACAAGGTCATCACTGACAGTGATAATTCATCAGAAAGCCACCATTCCATTAATGATAGCCCTACTGAAATGTTAAGCTTATTTTTTTTATTCACATGGTTGTGTCTTTTTGTTCCTTGTCCTCGCTCCAGTGGCTTAGTGTGTTTCCCTCTAACCTGTAAAACAAAAGACACAACATTAATAACTGTTAATACTCTGCCACCTAGTGTGTGTGAGTGTGTGTGCTGCTAACACACTTTCATACTTAACATCTGCTCTTAATCTACATTCTACAAAACTGTCATGGTTTTTATCATATTCTTATCATTCTTGATGTTATTGTTACTTTACATTTGTTAAGTCTCTTTTTCTTGACATTTATCAGACCAAATTCTTATTTCTGAACACTTGTTAATGTGATTATTGTAGTTACGTGTTTATCTGCCTGTTAATGTGTAGGTCAACAATGAAAGTGAAGCATCTTCACCAGGTCATAATGTTTACGATGATGCTCACAATGAAATGGTAAGAACTAATTTTTCTTCTTGTAACCTTACAGGCAACTTCGAATGAATGTATTTCACTTCTGTCGGAACTATAGGAATGTCAATAACATATTTATCTTTCTAAGAATACATGACTTTGCTGGAGCAATAACCAGAGCAAGTTATTCGTCACAATAACACATTTAATGGTGTTATTTATAGTCCCAATTTTGGCTTGTTAAGTGTGGTTGTGCTATGCATTTATTTGTGTACTTTTGTTATGCTGCCTTGTTGTGTATGAATGAATTCAATATATGTTTAGCAGGAAAGTATAGAGGAAAGGAGGAGACTGATTGAAGAGCAAGATTCTGAATATGAACAGTCCTTGCTTTTGGACCGGGAGAAGGTAATTTCAATTTAAATAAAAATAACTTCCGTTACATATGTGGCAATACGGGTATACGGAAAAGCCATATATGACCAACTACGCCACCCCGGGGGCCTATTACCGGGGGTCGCCCTTCACAGTAAAATACACGAAAGCTCACAGATTCATTAAGGCTGAGTCAGGTATCAGCCAAGGCGTAAAGTTCAACATCAAAATTTATTACAATAAAAACATATCACACAATTTAAACCAATCCACTCTTCCCTTTCATACACAAACACACACACACACAAATTACCGGTCCGGAATTGGGGTTGGCCACACTAATCTAGAAAACTTAGCAGTCAGCTGTGTACACTCACACCACAACACGCCACACCTCACTGTGAACACTGCATTCAGGCACAAGACCCACCACCGCAATAGGAAATGCTGGTCCTTGACAGCAGGCCGCCCCAATTCTGGAGGAAAACAAAACAAAACAAAACAAAATAAACAGAACAATTTCTGGACTTAAACACCATCACACACATAGCATCTACACATCAACCAAAATGTCCAGGTTTATGTTGCCCAAATAAGCAAGGGGCCACATCCAACTGCCACCAAAAACCCAAGTTGGTTGATGAACAAAACAAAGAAAACAACCAAAAATATTACCTAACAAATACAAAACCAATGACCTGCCATCAACCACAATACAAAGAAAAATTAAACAAAACAATTAAATCAAAACACACAAACAAAACACCTAAACTCAAACAAATAAAACAAAAAAAAAAGAAATCAAAACAATTCCCCTTGGGAAACAGAATAAAAAAAGAAACTCTAAACCCTTGGTGGCCGCTAAAGGACTGATTGCGATGCACCGCCCGCCACTTCTAGGCTTAGGCAGAAGTTGTCAGGCACCCAAATCAGTTTGTAGTAAAAGACACTACCAAAACGAAACCCCAACCACAGTCCTGCTAATGCAGCGGCGTCAGACGCTGATAATATGACTCGTTAATCGAATACGACACGATATTGGCACCTGCATACGAAGCTCCAATGATGTAGCCTTTAGCATAGCAGAAGAGGTGACGCTCCCTCGATATACAACCAGGACAGCGAATTCAGCAGCGAAGCTCTGATAATGTAGCCTTTAGCATAGCAGAAGCGCAGTCATTCGACGCAGTATCCAACAGAGATTTAAACCAGGCACAAAGCCCACTGTAACATCCTGTGCATGTTGCCCCACACCTATGATACGGTTCACATGGCACACAAACTGTTATGTGCAAAACACATTTCCACGATAACAGCTACCAGCATCCCACGAAGCTCCTCAATCCAACCTTGCAGCATCCCCACACACACCTCGCCGGAAGTAAAGTGACTCGCTACCTGAGACAGCAGAGACGCACGGGCATAGCACCACTATGGCCATTTTTATACCCCACTACAGGAACATGAAGATGCACTCCCCCTCTAATTAATAGATCGTGTCGAAAGACAGAACTGCTACACATAGGTCATACAAGAGAGGGTACAACTGTCTGCAACTTTCCCTTCAGAGGGAGATGTTGAAATTCAATTTCACTATCCAGATGGGTCTCGTAAACGCAGACATTTCCAGCTACAGAACACTATACAAGTAACAGCCAGTTGCTATATACATCTGTATTGTAAGTTTTCAAATTTATATAAGTGGTTATTTGCAACTTGTCCCCCTTTTCTAGTCACAACTTTTTTTGTTCGCTGGATTGAAGCTGAAGACGTATGTTATATATTTTCCTAATTGTACAGATTAACTGACAGTACACACAGATGAAAGTGTAACCCCAAAAACTGTAATCTGTTTAAACTGATAGGAATTTGTAAATCATTTGGACCTCTCAAAGTCTATTGGGGATGTCCCTGTGCAGACTTGCGCTACCGGTCAACCCTTTGTAAACTGTAAGACATGCAATGTTTTTTTAAAGACATTCTTTAGGCTCATTACATCTGCATTTAATTGATTAAAAATACAAGAAAATGCAATATTGTGATATATTACTATAATTTACATTAATGCTTTATATTTCCATATACTTTACAATATTATTGATTGGTATGATCAAAACTGAATTTTCAGTATTGTTACTTCAGGCTGTATTGTCACACGATCCGTGTGACAGAAATCAATCTTATATTTATTGTCAGTGTTGGAAACCGTTATGCTGCTTAATATTTCTGAATAACCTGTGATACATTTTTCAGGATTGTTGGATGACTAGAACGTTAAAAAGAATTTAATCTAATGTTACGTTACAATTTTGCAATGCGCTGTAGGGACAAAATCAAATACTTTCTTATGACAATTACAAGATGACCCCAAGGTGTAATATAACTGATTTCAGTTACATGGCTAAAACATGGCTTAAAAGGTAGTTGAAACGTGTATAGTTCAGAATGCTTAATAATGTTCTGTAGATTTCTATTTGGAATTAAGGGGTAGTATATGTACTACAGATGCATGGATCTGTAACATTACCGGAATCTGCTGTAAAAAGAAATATATCTGTCTGTCACCTTAAATTATAATTTGGTGTGGTTGGCATGATGGTATGACAAAGTTTAGTTCAACAAAAGGCCAAGTGCTACCTATGCCCCTCTAATGTGATGTGTAGATTGTTGGTTCAAGAAATGTGAAATGGTGATGTGACATACATTTGTGACATTACCACTTTTTTCATTATGCAGCATCATTTCATTTAAGAGAGTAAAGATAATACTTCCATTCATAATGGTTTGACCCATGACCCTCTTGGAATTAGTGGAAATGTCATTTTATATGAGTTGGTCTGTCTGACCCATGGACTATGTATACTTTACCCAGATATTACAATCATCTGAGCAGCAGTAACATGTATTGTTTCACATTACAGTGTAGTTTCTAATATATGTAAGACAGTGACAACTATGGATCCTTTCTAATCATAATTTTTGGAAATATTTTATAGGTCTGGTTATGCTCTTTTGTGCTTTAGAGTAACCCAAAGCTTTTACTGTTTTTAACAGGACCCTTTTGACAGTGTAACACCTGCTGGAGTCACCCACACCGACGTAGCCATTCCTTCCAACTCAGCAGTTACCTCTCCCTCTGTGAGCTCCTCCTCATCTACTTTTACAAGTACCTCAGCCTCCATGGACACTTCCACCTCCACTTATGATGTTACCTTTACCTCCATGGACTCTACTGATCCAACTGTGTCATCACTTTTTATGGAGTCATTCACCTCCAATATTCCCTCTACCTCCATGGATTCTTTTGACCCAACTGATTACCCTGACTCTATAGACTCACCTCACCCCTCAGCCTTCACCTCTACATCCACCAGCACAGCAACGAGTGATACTAGGTAATATGTTTTTTAGTGTATTTCACAAAGTAACTACAATTGTATACAATTGTACACTTTGCTAATTGTATGTGATTATTAGCAGTGGCAGTGTCCACTGATGCATTCAGTTTGCCAATGTACAGTACTATAAGAAGGGTACAGCTTGCTGAAGCCTATACAGGGCATTCAGAAATTTCGGTCATTGATTTAACATGATTTGAAAATCAAAGACCTCACAGCTTACAATGTATATCAGAGCAAAATCCAAGCCATGATGTCAAAGGAACTGCCTTTAGAGCTCAGAGATAGGATTGTTGCAAGGAACAGATTTCTGCTGCGCTGAATTTTCTCAAGGGCGTGTATTTTTTTGAACTTGCTAAATATCCAACACTTTAGATATATACTTGACAACTTGGCTAACTTTGCTGTACTGTACTTACTTTATTTTGTTGGCATGACTTGAGGGGGCTGCTCTTAGGTTTACAATCAGCTGTTAATCTGGTTGAGCCTGGACCCATTGGCAACTGTGTAAATGTAGTAAGGTCCAGGGTGCTACAATGTGCTTTGAGGACCTTCAACAGACGGGCATTTAATCCATATAAACAACTAGATGTCGTATTTGTGGATTCATTCGGAACTGGTGAGGGGTCTGTTGATACTGGTGGTCCTACCCGGGAGTTTTCCGGCTACTGATGAAAGATCTTCTGGAGTCACAATACTTTGTTGGACCCCAGAACTGTAAGAGCCTTGCTCTTGATTCCCTTGGTGGGTATATTTTTTGTAAAATATTATAAAAGATTGATTGATTATTTGATAGACTGAAATTTGACGGATTGATAGATAGAACCACAGACCTGCCAACTCTTTTTGCGTAGCATGTACGAATTTTGATCTCAAAGTACATTGGTATGATTTGTCAATCAAGTACGCAAAAACCTGGTGATGACTCTGTGCACACACAATACTCAAATGAAGCAATAGCAAAACAAGAGTAATTCAACCAATCAAAGTGCTGGGTTCATATTGCAGGCCCATTAGAAAGAGTGCGAATCATAAGGGACACAAAATACTGCTCCAGAACTGAGTTTGACACCCCTGACCTGAAGGGATAGTTCACCCAAAAATAACAATTCTGTCATCATTTACTCACATTTCGAGTTGTTCCACATCTGAGAGAATAAGTAATTCATGATAGAATTTTCATTTTTGTGTAAACTATCCCTTTAAGGTAAACATGTTGTTTTGGGGTAGATGTGGACAGTTGAAATAAAAGACAAATGATCATTTGGATTTGACGGTCATGTGGGTGCCACTTGCATGCTAAGATGAGGAAAGGCCACCCTGCAAGTAAATATCTAACTGAAGTTTGAGGGTGCTTAACCAGACTTGCAGTGCTGGTGTCAAAGATCACACTTTAACAGGTTGAGCGGTGAAACAAGGCTCAGTACCATCATCTTTTGTGGTGTGGGTAGGGGTGTGTGATATGACAAAAGTTCAGTCATGACGGCGAAATAGCCCTGTGGTTAGTGTGCCAACATATAGTGCCATTGCAAAAAAAATTACATAAAACCTTACGATTAAACGATTCTTCTTCTTTTAAATTGTGGTCTTCATTTCAATTGTAGGCTTATCCAGAGGAACATACAAGGTGTTGGGGATGATAATATCAGTCTGCCTTGTCCATGGTGGAGTGGGACCTTGTGAGTTGTCCAGACGGCTGTTTTCACAGCTCTCAGGGATCCCTTCTCCACCAGTGACCATAGCAGAGGTCCATGACACAGAGCTGCATAACCAGCTGGACAAGGTACGATAGAAATCTGTTTTTAGTCTTTTTGATCTCTAAATCGAATCTGTAATGTGATGAACACCTTAACTGCAAGGCGTTTTTGGTATTTTTATTTTGGTGTGTGTGTGTGCGTGCGTGCGTGCAAAAACAGTATAAAGTGAAAGAAATGTAAACTGTACGTGCTATGTGTGAGTGTGTTTATGTTTGAGAGTTGACAGTTAAAGTCTAAAAGTAAACAGCACCTGAACATTCTATCAATGTAAGTCTATGGGATTCTAGGGAAGTTGAACAAACTACTTCTTCTGAGACTAAATTTTCGGACTCTAACTTCACACACGCACACACGCATATATCCATCCATTTCTCTCTCTTTCTCAAGCCAACATAAAGTTTGTTCACAAACTTTCACCTCATCTAGTTTCTAATAGAACGTCTTACTAACTTTCAGATCCAAGGGCAATAACTATTGCAGAGGCCCACACAGCCATGGTAGAAGCTTCAGACAACCTCAACATGCTTAGTGCATTATGTCATTTTTCAACTCTTGAAGAAAGACATGATCTTATCAATGCAGCACTGAAATACTATTTAGAGGGGAGGATGGCGATGCCTCTCAAACAGTAAGATTAACTACTTCATCACCTATGTTTTGTTAGTACATATGCTGATGTTAAAATTAAAAGGTAAACACAACTTTCACTGTAGGAGTCAATTTTTAAAAACACTCAAATGTGTTGCATCTCAAATAATGATTAACTCTACTGATGATTAAGAAAGATTTGATTCTGACAACATATGTACTTGTTGTTTGAAAGACTGGAGACGTTGGGGGTGCTAGATGCCATAAAAGAGCGCTCTTCAATTATGGAGGAACTCTTTAGTGGTGGCCCCCCTCCTTTGTCAGCTGCCTCCTTGCTGGATCTCTTTAGCATTCATTACTCCCTTTATTGGGGACAAAGTCGTCCAGGCAAACTCAAACAACAGCGAACACAATATTACAGTCCAGGCAAAGGATAATCCAGAAGCAGGCGTAAATAGGGGCAGGCGGCAAACTCTCGTATATTCCAATAAGTAGAGCACAATGTTCAGGGTAGGCAGCGGAAATCCACAGAATTGTTCAGGGCAGCGGAAATGTTCAGGTGCAAGGGTGATCAGAGTCAGGCATGTGGGAATTGTAGTTCAAAAGAGATTCAGAATTCAGGAGATGGCTCCCTCTGGTGGCGAACGGAGGAATCGGCGGAAGCCTCATTCGTAACAGCAGGTGAGTCAGTGTTATTTTAATTTTAGCATATAGTTTTGTTATTGATTATATTGGCAAGGTATACTATTAAGTAGATATGTGTACCTCTAATTTTTGAAAAGCATGGAAAATAAATGGGGTGTCCTACAGTGACCTTAAGGGAACATAGTTAGTGGCGACTCACATTTCGTGCCTAAAACTGCACAGAAAAACGCCAGCTGCACTGCTTTCTCCTTTTTTTCCCAAAACGCCTAGGAGTTTGCACTCTCCTGGAGGAGAGGAGGAGATATGAACAAATAATATATGGATATTATATGCAATGAAAATACCTTGCAATAACTCTGCTAATAGATTTATTTATGCTGTGATCTTTTGTGTTTCCATCTTCACTGAGCTTGTTTATATTGGTTCTTGTCACATGACCTGCAGTACACATTTGGCATTTTGAAAAGTTGAAATGCCTCATGTCTACATTTAAAATAACAAACATGCGCGCAAAAGACGCAAAATGTGTCCTTAGTCTTACTACAGTAGGTTGTTACAGTGCAATATGTTATATATCATTTAACACATGAAAATAGTAAACCAAAATCACTGACAGGATAATTTGGGAGGTTTTGCAGACAAAATATGCTTGTTTGCTTGTTATGCATGTTTCCTGGGGTGTTGCTGTGCAGTTGTGGAAAGGATTTCCATGTTGGGGTGTTGCTACGTGGTTGCTGATATCTAATGCTATTATTTGCATAAAAGCACATTTTAAAACTAAAACAATAACTGTAATCTCACCCAGGAAATAAATAACAGGCCAGAAAAAGACAAGACAACACTGCTGTTGTTTTTTGGTATGGAATAACAACTTGAAGATTCAATTTTAGATCAAAAGCAATATGGAAAAACAACAAGGGGTGGTTAGTAGTTTCAATAAACAGCATCATCCACAAATATAAGGTTCCAGTTGTAGGTGTTAATGGTTAGAAATTTTGTGTTTCCCTTTTTCTTTTTTAATTGATGCTTTGATTTTATGTTGCAGATGGAGATGCAGCTGTGGAGGTGGATGGTGGGGACAAAATTACAGTCACCCTACAGGATGTGCTTGTGTTTGCTTCAGGGGCATCTGCCATACCTGTATTTGGATTCAAAGAGAATCCAAATAGAATATTTCTTCATGAGAACATAGATGGCAACCGGCGGATGTTCCCTGAAGCAAACACATGCACTATGACTTTGAAGTTGCCCGTTGGGCAGGAATATGAAGACTTTTGTCATTTTATGACAACTGGTATAATTCAATCGCCAATGTTTGGGGTAGCATAAAAACCAGTTCTCCCAACCTTTATCGGTCTTGCCATTGCTGATAGCTCCCTGTTGTTGTTGTTATTGCTGTTATTTTTTGTTTTTATTTTATTCTTATGTATCATTGCTTATTTGTGTTTATTTATGTTAAAATTGTTGCAATGTTCATTACTTCCTGTATCTCCTAGTTGTTTCCTCTCATGTTGTTGGTCTGTGGCGCACGCCATTCACCTGTGACACTAATATGGCAAGATGAATTATTACAGAAATATTGTATACATAACTTTTATGACATAGCTGTACTCAAGAGTCTTATATAACATAACTGTACTTGAAGAATATGTAATACGTTACAACAGTAATATGGAATTAAAAATCTGGACCTCATCAGTTTTAATAACACTTAGTAAAATGTATTTTCACTGGAAATTGTACGTAAGTTATTAAACTTAATTTCCCTGAATGTAGTCTGGTGTACTTGTATTTCCTTACATTGTGGGGACCAAATATCCCCACATGTATACTAATATCAGTACATTTTTGGCCTTGTATGGACATTTTTAGGTCCCCTGTGGAAACAATCTTATACATTAGACAGAATGATTTTTCAAAATGTAAAAACTGGTGTTTGGGGTATTAGTTTATGGCGACTGCATATATGGTTTGTACAGCATAAAAAAATCATTACGCCTATATGGAATGTCCTGGGATACCAATTTGTTTGAGTTTGTGTGTTTTCCTAAGTGCAGGATACAACTTTAACTTACATCATATACATTGGTAAGGAATAGGACCAGCATGGATGCCAAGACCACAATCATGCAGAAAGTTATTTCAAAATATTCAAATATTATTCCATGATTAATGAGTTGCTACAAATGTTACAAGTGCTGAATCCTAAATCGCGCCCTACTCCCTCAAATAGAGCACTGTACAACCGATGTACACTAAACTGCTTTTATAAACTATACATTTTATTGATTTATTACATTTTACTACACACGTTATTATAGCAGCATTTTTTTTTTACGTAAATCCATTACTCTGTTTCTATAGTAGTAGGACGTTTATAAGTGTAAAAAATCTACATTTACAAAGAAAAAACAGGAAAAACATACAGTAGCCAGGGGGTGAAGAAAGGGAAAATAAGATGCAAAATATAATGAAAAAATGAATTAAATAAAAACATTACATTTTTTACATACCTTAATACTTAGCTTTCGTGTTTACCACGCAGCCCTTTAACTCAAAATAAATCCTCATATATAATGTTTTAGAATAATGATCTCACAATATATTTTGAAAACCTACTGCTCATGAGATCTCAACACCAAAAGCTTATAAAAACAATAAAAGAATTTAAGCTTTTCAAGCTTATGATCTTTGTATCTACCCTGAAGGCATCTTGAATAAACGGTTTCATATTCATAGGATCGTACCTGCATGGGGAGATAGCTGTAGAAATACAAACCGACAGAGAACGAGCTCAGCCTATTGCCTATATAGCATTTATTTATAGAGACATACAGGCATCTAGTGGCTACAACTTGTCATTACAGAAAGATTAACTTCACTTCTTTCCACCAGACTATGAAATTGTTCACACATTTTATGACATCAGAAAAACAAATCAATCTTTTGACAGGACTTCTCTTCACTCTTCTTTCTGACTCTTACAAATATTTACTATGGTTTTACTACAGTTAAAATTGAAAAACTATGGTTTAACTACAGTTCAAACTAGAGAACCATGGTTACTGTAGTAAAAACATGGTTACAACAAAATAATCATTTTGAAAACCATAGTTTTGCTAAAAACCATAGTTAACGATGGTTACTGTAGTAAAACCGTGGTTTTGCCATAAGTAATCAATGCACCAAAAAAACATGGTTACTACACTTGTACCACAAATAAAACATGGTTAATTTTCATAAGGGCCGAATACCAGCTTGTTGTCACATTCTTGGGTCGTCCTATTTGAGGTAAAATTTCTAAACCAACAGCAGTTATTTAATGGAAAGTTCCTACAAGCAACAGTAATATCACAATGTTTTTATACAGTTACCATTAACCACTCAAAACTCTGCATGCAATGCCACATAAAAGACAGACAATTATTGGACATTATGTCTTTTCTGACACAGTCCCTACCATTACACTTTATTCACAGCAATAACAACAACAATACAATAACATACTAGTTAATATAAGTTATACTACTATAGAAGCAAACATGTATTATTTTTTTCCGGTACAAGGTTACTTCAGACCTACTATATATCTACTATGAGCAGGTATTGCATATAGTTTGCTTAAAATATTTATTTATATAAAAAATAGAATGTCTTGTAATTTTTTGCTTTACAATACAGGTACTGGGATTAATTCATGCAGTTTGTTTCAGTCTGTAGATCCTCTTGTGGAGACTCTGAAACTTCTCGCTGGACCTGAGACATGCATCATCTGTTGCTATGAGCAACGCACCATTGGTGTCAATCCTGAGATAGAAAAGAGATTCTTTGAGGTAAGGGATTCAAAACAGTAACAAACCTGTCAGTGAACTTGGTCCAACGTTAGATCAACTAGTGGCAATTTTTGCATTTGGCAGATGTTTTCATCCACTTTTGATTTACAGTGCATTCAATATATGCAGTTGCAAGAAAATAAAGTGAACCATAGTTAATTTTCTGGTATTCTGTTTAAATTGGTCGTGATCTTCACCAAAGTCACAAATATGAACAAACACAATATTTCTTCTTTGGTGAAGATCAGATCACGTTTCATGACGAATTTTAAGAGAACACCAGGAAACTGTCAATGGTTCACTTGCAACTATACAATTTATTATTATGTTCTGGGATTGAACCCGTGATCTTTGCATTGCTTATGCAAAGCTCTACTAAGTGAGCTACAGGAACACCCCATACAATGATGTAGATGCAATATATTTAAATGTATGAAATATGAATTAGATGTCTTAATAATATACTGTACTTGTTTTCTTGCTCCATGACTGTGTGTAACAGCTTCTTCTGCAAGACTTCCAGTCAGAAGAGGTCCCACCAGAAAAACAAGACCCAGAGTTCAGCAGTCCTGACATTCATCTCCTCCATCTGCGACGAAAAGCTGTCTAACACCCTCAAGCATTATTTTAGATTTGACTGAGAACCATATGACCATAGTTTTCAGTCAGTCTTTACCAGCTCGTAAATTGTAAAACTTTTCTGTTACGCCGGCTCAATACCACAGGCCGATGCCGCGCTTATCTGCCTGCGCGTGCACATTCATCTTCCCACCACTGAGGCGACGCGGATGTTTTCAGGTAAGTTTTTGCTTGAGGTAAAAATCTTATTATATTGTTAATTATTTGACTCTAAAAGTTGCTAGTTAAGCACCCAGTGTACTACAGCATAGATAAAGAGAGACTGTAGTCCATAACTAACTTTGACTTTAGCCAACAGTCACGGACCGTAAGGTTAGCCGTTTACTGTCGATGGCTTAAAGAGTAAATAGCTTCTGATTTTTAAGAGTCTACTTTGGTTTATTGAGTGTCCGACAACAGGTTTATGTACATACATGGTGTTAAAACACTATTATTTCGTAATAATAAGCGTTTTTTATTACCTTACTTCTTGGCTGACTCTCAAATGATTCGTTCCGCGATTCATCGGTCTAATCCCCGCCTTTCCGCTAGCGTAGTCTGATGTGATTGGTCAGATGGTCTAGTCTGCTGTGATTGGTTTAGCGCGTGTGTTCAAGTTTTCGCGAGCAGGCGGGGACTATTTCTAGAGACGTAGCTACACGGAGGATAAAGACTCGGACTGGTCACGACTCGTTCGCGTGATTCAGAGTCGACTCCCATTTTTACAAGCTAATAACTTTGTTATTCGTTCACCTTCAGATTTACAACTTTGGCAGACTGCTTACTTTCAAACACGGCAACATTACACAATGCATGAAATGTATTGTTTATGATCTCGTGGAATGTACTCTTTAACGTTAAGTGTTACCACAATATAAACACTAATTAAGTTACCATATGTTTTAACATTATTTTATAGCTGACTTGACCTAGCTGTCATGTTTCTCAGTGTGAAATATTGGAATAATTGGCAGAAAATAGCAAGTGTGTCCATTGTTTATGCTGTGGATGCGCATTACCATTTGCTATAACGTTAACCGACTACGTTAGCTGAGATAACATAAGGCTTTCAAATATGTTGATATTTCGAGAAAACTTGTTCAGTTTTTTGTCTTTTTATATGTAACAGTGTTGCATGGTTCGCGTTTACATTTGCCCATGTAAGTTTCGATGACTAATCACACTAGACGAAGATCGGACAGCACGGGATTTACGTGGATTTCCATTGGCTCCATTGCTTCTTTCTCTGTGCTGCCTGAGTGCGTCTCCAGCTGCACAGTGAATTGTGTATTGTATTGTGTGATATATGTAATATGCAGCAGCAAGAAGTATTTAATGTAAAAAAGTACTAGATATCATACTGGCAATGATTGTGAAAAACCTGTTATTTTAGTGCCAGGCAAGGCTGTTTAACATGATTAAACATACTACACCACTTTGTTAACATTGTTTTTCGGTGATTAAAAAAAAACTAATTTTAGTGATACACAACATGACGCAGATAGGACGGCAGGTCAGTTACACACATGAATATATGCATAGCATTGTGGGATATAAACGAAATGGTATAGCTGTCACAAAGGAGAAAATTCCATGTGGTCCTATTTGACTGAGTTTCTTTTACATTTACATTTACATTTATTCATTTGGCAGACGCTTTTATCCAAAGCGACTTACAATTGAGGAAAACAGCAAGCGATTCGTCTAAGTAAGCAATATTCACGAGAGGTGCTAGTAATACAAGGTTTCAAATACAACGTCAAGATAGTATAAGCAAGTATATAGAGAACATTAGAAAAGGAAAAATAGGGGTAAAATGAATTTTTTTTTAAATTTTTTTTTATGAGACAGTTAAGTGCTCATGGAAGAGGTGGGTCTTTAGCTGTTTTTTGAATTGTGAAATTGATCCAGCAGTCCTGATGGAAACAGGAAGATCATTCCACCAGCCGGGAACGGAGAAAGAAAATGTCCTTGAGATGGATCTCATGCCTCTCTGTGAAGGAACAATGAGGCGCCGCTCGTTTTCAGACCGCAGACTTCTGGAGGGGATGTAGGTCTGTAAGAGAGAGTTGAGGTAGATGGGTGCTGTGTTAGTGGCTGTTCTGTAAGCAAGCACCAGTGCCTTGAACTTAATGCGTGCCGCTACTGGGAGCCAGTGTAGAGAGATGAGCAGAGGTGTGACATGTGCTCTCTTGGGCTCATTGAAGACCAGGCGTGCAGCAGCATTCTGGATCATTTGCAGAGGTTTGAAGGCACAGGCTGGGAGACCGGCCAGAAGAGCATTACAATAATCCAGTCTAGAAATGACAAGTGCCTGGACGAGAAGCTGTGTTGCATGTTCTGTTAAGAACGGTCTGATCTTTCTAATGTTGTACAATGCAAACCTGCATGACCGAGTTGTTTTAGTAACGTGATCCTTAAAAGTCAGCTGATCATCCATGATTACCCCAAGATTCCTGACTGAAGTCGATGGGGTTATCTTAGATGGACCAAGTTGGATGGTAAGCTGGGGCTGTTCTGACGGGGTGGCAGGAATGATGAGAAGCTCAGTCTTGGCCAGGTTGAGTTGCAGGTGATGATCTTTCATCCAAGAAGAGATGTCAGCCAGGCAGTCGGAGACTCGTGTGGCTAGCGTGGAATCGTCTGGATGAAATGAGAGGTGAAGTTGAGTGTCATCAGCATAACAATGGTAGGAGAATCCATGTGCTTGTATGATGGAACCCAGTGATGTGGTGTATATGGAGAAGAGCAGAGGTCCAAGAACCGATCCTTGTGGGACCCCGGTGACTAGTTGGTGTGATTTGGACACTTCACCTCCCCAAGCTACCTTGAACGACCTATCTGCGAGGTAGGATTTAAACCAGGAGAGTGAAGTTCCAGTGATGCCCAGTGACGATAGGGTAGACAGAAGAATGTGATGGTTAACCGTGTCGAAGGCTGCAGAAAGGTCTAAGAGAATGAGAACAGATGATTTGGACTCAGCTCTTGCCCTCCTTAGGGCTTCTGTAACTGTTAGTAGGGCAGTTTCGGTTGAGTGACCGCTCTTAAAGCCTGACTGGTTGGTGTCCAGCCTGTTGTTTTGGGTGAGGAAGGTAGACACCTGATTGAAAACAACCCGTTCAAGTGCTTTAGCTATGAACGGAAGGAGAGAAATGGGTCTATAATTCTCCAGTAGGGAAGTGTCATGTGTGGGTTTCTTAAGCAGCGGGGTTACCCGGGCCTGCTTGAATGCAGTGGGGAAAATTCCTGTATTAAGAGATGTGTTAATGATATGAGTGAGTGATGGTAGGAGTGTGGGTGAGATGGCTTGTAGTAGATGTGAGGGGATGGGGTCTAACGGGCAGGTGGTTGGGTGAGTAGAGAGCAGAAGTTTAGAGACATCATCCTCTTTAAGAGGAGAGAAAGAGGAGAGAAGATGGTCTGCTGTGTGTATGTGCGATGTGAGATCATTGATGGGTGGAGCTGAAAATTGTCTGCTGATAGACCTAGTTTTGTCTGTGAAGTAGCTGGCAAAGTCATTAGCCGTTAGGGAGTTAGACGGAGGTGGTGGAGGGGGACAGAGGAGAGTTTTAAATGTTTTGAAAAGCTTGTGGGAGTCTGAGGCGCTGCTAATTGTTTCATGGAAGAATGCAGATTTAGCAGTGTGAATGTCTGCAGAGAAGATAGAGAGTGAAGCTTGATACTTACAGAGGTCAGCGATGTCTTTTGTTTTGCGCCATTTCCTTTCAGTCGCTCTGAGTTTAGCCCGGTGTTCCCGGAGGGTATCGGACAACCAGGGACTGGAAGTAGTAGCACGTGCTGGCCTGGAGGAAATAGGACAGATAGTGTCTAGACACGAGGTTAGTGTTGTGAGAAGTGTGTCTGTGGCAGAATTAACATCTAGTGATGCAAAGTGTGTGAAGGATGGAAGGGAGGTTTCTATGACAGATGAAAGATGGGCAGGAGAAAGGGAGCGCAGATTCCGCCTAAATGAGACTGGCAGTGGAGTTGGTGAGTTGCGGGAATGCAGTATTAAATTAAAGGGATGAAAAAGTGATCAGAGACGTGCAGAGGTGTAATCAAGGTGTTCTCTGTATCACAGCTGCGTGTGTAGATAAGATCAAGTTGGTTACCTGACTTATGGGTATCTGTGGTGGGGACTAGTTGGAGATTGAAGGAGGTAAGCAGTGAGTGGAAGTCTGAGGCATAAGGCTTCTCTAGGTGGATGTTGAAATCCCCAAAGACAAGAAGCGACGAGTCGTCCTCAGGGAAAGACGAGAGCAGCATGTCTAGTTCTTCTAGAAATTCGCCCAGTTGACCTGGAGGGCGATAAATAACTACAATGTGGAGTTTTAATGGAGAAGTAATAGTTACGGCATGGAATTCAAAAGAATTGGTGTTGACTACGGAGGGGTAGGTGGAGAACTTCCAGTCTTTGGAGATGAGAAAACCGGTGCCACCACCTCTCCCATGCTGGCGGGGAGTGTGAGAGAAAGAGAAATTACTAGAGAGAGCTGCAGGGGTTGCTGTGTTCTCAGAAGTAATCCAGGTTTCAGTTAATCCTACAATACTAAGAGCAGAGTGGGAAGCAAATGCAGGGATGAAGTTGGATTTATTAACAGCAGATTGACAATTCCAGAGACCAATGGAAAGAGAGAGTGGAAGAGTAGAAGAGGTACAGATAGTGCGAAGGTTGGCGGGATTGCTCCGCCTTCCTCTGGTGAGAGAGTGTCGTGGGCGAGAGACCAGAGGAATGAATTGGAAACACATGCTGTGCGAGTGAGTATAGAAAAGGCGAAAAAGAAAGTGAGAGAAAACAGTAAAAAAGGATTTTTAGATAAGATACTACTGTGCGTTGTCGGTTTCGTTGCTCGGTTTCGTTGCTCGGTTGAGTCGCGCAGGACGAGTCGAATGGTCTTTACCTCGTCGGTCTTGAGTCGCGCAGGACGAGTCGAATGGTCTTTACCTCGTCGGTCTTCACGCGAGGAGGGCTGAACGCTTCCGCTGACGCTTCCGCGCCAGCGCCTCTATCTGTATTAAATGGGTTGCTAATCACGTAGTGAGTGGGAACAGCTGCCCGTGCGTTTCAAATTAGCAAGACAAAGCCTAAATGAACACGCAATGGCTCAAGTCGAATCTAATGCTGGACTCTTCCGGACTTAAGTGCTAATTTATCCAAAGGTGAAAAGCTTTCCTGTAATCTAAAATCAACTAGCTGCAAACAACACTCCAAAGCACCATAGACTTATAAGGAAAATAGATCAGAGAACGAAATAATTCTCACTACTTAGCAAATATATCACCTAAGCATCATACAACAGAAACATATAATATACACCGAACACTTACGCGTGCGCTCTTGCCGTGACTACAGACTACTCGCTTATCCTGGCAATGAGCTGTGAGCCCGCAGTTTAAATAGCTACTCCTACAGTCGCTGCCCGTGCGTTTCAAATTAGCAAGACAAAGCCTAAATGAACACGCAATGGCTCAAGTCGAATCTAATGCTGGACTCTTCCGGACTTAAGTGCTAATTTATCCAAAGGTGAAAAGCTTTCCTGTAATCTAAAATCAACTAGCTGCAAACAACACTCCAAAGCACCATAGACTTATAAGGAAAATAGATCAGAGAACGAAATAATTCTCACTACTTAGCAAATATATCACCTAAGCGTCATACAACAGAAACATATAATATACACCGAACACTTACGCGTGCGCTCTTGCCGTGACTACAGACTACTCGCTTATCCTGGACCTGGACCTTTTGGACCTGGTCTTAACACAAACAGCTGTAAATGAGACTTTTTGATCATGTTTATGCTTGTCTCTGTTTCATACAGGCTCCCGATACGTTCAGTAATAATCCTGTCCTTATAGAAAGGTATGTCACACATGATTAGCACTTGTTTATAACTGTGTGGTCTAGTCAGAAATAAGAATTCGAGTGTGTTTGTAGGATTTTAGTTTAAAACATCGCAAATACAAACACAATTTGCAATCTGTTTACTGTATTTATTTACCTATAAAAGATATGCAGCCTGCCAAATTAAAATGCATTGTATACAAGTAAGGAATAACTGACGATGGGCTGTTGAATTCTTAGAAAATAATTTAGTTCTGAGGAGGTTTAAGATCAATGGAAAAGGTAGGGGTTGTTAAAGGGAGAGCGAGGGCTGTTATTTTAGTTTGGAATGTAAAAGGTTGTAATGTTTGTATTGTGTATACCCATGCACACCCCACACATTATTGTACCTCAATAATTTCTTGCAATCTCAGTTCTTAGGAATGGTGCCCTGACGTACAGCACAGAGGATGAGCTGTGCTATACAAAACCAAAGAGCCAAGATGGACTTGGCATGCCGTGGAGGCAGAGACCACACTTAAGGTGAGCTGTTAAGTAAAGGTGAGCTGATTGAACTACAGCTGTGGTTTCGACTCGTGCTAAGGCAGTGCAGTTTGAATGTAGGTTGTGAATTAAAAACAACAAAAACAGAGAGGCTACGTTCACACTGTCAGTTTTTAGGATTGACAACCGTATTTAGTTACAGGTGTGAGTCACAAAAGCCACGTTCATACAGTGCGGTTGTCATACCTGTATTTGAAGAAGAAGCCCTGCTGTGGGAACGGGAACCATACTGGACAACAAGTTGTCTAAGTCATAACCATCATTTTCTGTCACTGTGTTAATGTACAGAGCATGAAAACGACTGCAAACCACACTGCATTACCTCAGTGTTATGCACAGTCGTTCTTCTTACATTAAATAGCAGCACTAATGCAAAACTATGTAAGCGTTCATAGACACCAGTGTAATGTCAACCATAATGTCACTATGGTTACAGGCAGCGCATGCAGATAGAATACGGGCATGAGTTCGGTTGCTTGTTCATACAGACAGTATACAAGCCGCTTTGTGAAGAGGACATTTTAGCTACGTTCACACTGTCATTTTTTAGGATTGACAACTGTATTTACTTACAGGCGTGAGTCTTGAAATGTCCTGTTCACACAGCAGCTTACAGTTGTGGCTTGTATACTGTCTGTATGAACGAGCAACCGAACTCACGCCCATATTCTATTTGCACGTGCTGCCTTTAACCATAGTGACACGACGTTAATATTGCAATGGACTTAGCGGTGTATAAAATTAGACGAATGTTACACATAACATCGTGCAAAGACGACTTTACAAGAGGATTTGCATGTTTAAAGTTTATTTTAATCTGCAAAATAATCTGCAAAACTGATGGCAATTGCACGTTTTACCAAGTCAACCACTCAACGGAAGTCCCATCAATACATGCAGGATCTTACAAGAGTAGTTTTATGACCGTTGAGGTGCCGCCATCTGCTGGTGAACAATTAAACTGAAACAACAGCAGCTTTCTAAACACATATATCATACACTTAACGTTATATTAAGCATTTAATTATACACGTAACACTCTATCAAACGTTTAATATCACTTTTAAGGTTTTATATTTTCATAATGCAATACTCCATATATCTCACTTATTGTGCAACAAGCGCAAATATTCATATGCGTGCAATATTCATCAGCGTGCATTATTTTTACATAACAGTGCTGACATTACACTGTGGTGTCTATGAAGCATATACAGTATCGCATTAGTGCTGCTATTTAATGTAAGAAGAAAATGTTGTCCAGAACGGTTCCTGTTCACACAACTGGGCTTCTCAGTAAATACTGTCGTGTATTTGTACAGGTGTGAGTTTGCGGTTGTCACACTGGTAAATAACTGAACTGCGTGTGAACACAACCGTATTAAGGACTCAAATACAGATGTGACAACCGTATTTTGGCCCTGTGTGAACGTGGCCAGGGATTTGTTACTTTGCAGTTTAACTGTAAATACTCGTAAGCCACACTGATGCTGCTCAGTTCATTACACATCTCAAAGGTGTCAAACTTTTTCAATCAAAGACAGCAACATTTACATTTTCCTTACATTTACATTTTATTGATTAATGTGTCAAACTGTAATATAATATAATATAATGAATAAAATGCATTTGCCAAAACAAGGGATTTTTTTTGTATTCAGCTATTGTCATTTAGATCATATAGGATCATTTAGGTCAAAGCAAACAGACCCAGTGACTAGTACAGACAGTTAGATGCTGAGCAGAGAAATTCTCTGTTTGTAGTTCAGTAGTATTCATGTCCAATGAGGTGAAATTATCTGCACATCTTGTCCTTAGCAAAATAGGGACTGTCCTTAAACTGGTGAAATACAAACGCTCTACAGCATTTGATGCAGACGTCAGATTGTTGAAGCACTTGATCTGGCTAAAGGAAACCGTTAGAATGTTCCCATTTTCTTCAACTTCTTCAAGTCCTAACTGCTTTTTTTGACAATGTTTTTCTCTTTTACAGGGTGCCAGAAAAAATACATCTCTATTCTGGGACTACATTGCTTCTTCTCCTGGAGGTCTTTTTGGTATCATTACAGTGTATGAAATTGAATCATGTCTGTTCATTATACCAGAGACTGGTCAAACAATCTATCTAACCCATCTAACCTATCAACCGACCTATCTTACCTATCAACCCATCTAAACTTTCAACCACCTATCTAACCCAACTAACCCATCTAGCCTATTACCCACCTATCTAACCCAATCAAGCTATCAACCAACCTATCTTACCCATCTAATTTATCAATCCATCTAAACGATCAACCCATTTATCTAACCTAATCTAACCCACCTATGTAACCGATCTACCAAACTAACTACCCCATCTAACTAACTTATCCATGTATTATTTATGTAATAAGTTTACATTATATGAAGTTATTTTTAAGTATTTAAGTATATAATAAGTTTGAAGTTATATTTAAGTATATGTTAAGTGTTGGGTTACATCAAGTACTAGGTCAGTTTACAATAGCAGATTATTATATAACAGTTATTCTACTGGATAAAATGTAAACAAGTACTCACCTATAATACAACAATACTATACCCTTTTTTTTGTGATTGGGGTGAAGCTTTCCTATAACATATAGAGAAAATGATGTTTAGAATATGTATATATATATATATATATATATATATATAATGAATAAATAAATGATTCTTACAACTGTACACCCAAAAGGCTTTACAATCATACCAGTGTGTAGCATCCACTTGGATGACGTGAATATAAGATAAGCAATATAAATTAAGCAGGATTATTTAAGTTAAGCAATTGTGAATGAGGATAAATATGGAAGTGTGTAATGTGTTATTCTCAGTGCTTCTGGTTGGTCATCATCATTATAAAACTGCACCAATATGAAAAGTACAGGTGACCTGTGAGCAGTATGTTTACTTACCTACACCAATCCATGAAACCACTTGTGTTTTAAGAGCTTCTGTAGACTGGCTCTGTGGACTGTTCTTTTAATCATACACTTGTACAGGAAAGTACAGAATACTGTACAAGAGGATTGATAAGAGACTTAGTTAGTTATTCTGTTCATGTGACTCTCTAATGTTCTCATGTATGTTATATTATTAAGTTTTTTCTCACCTCTGGAAAAACTAGAGTCAAAGTTCTGTGTTCTGGCACCTTTGCGTTTGTTTGTTTTGGTTTTGGCTTTTCTTGGAAAAGAAGGGCCTGAGACTGAAACAGAAACAGCCCGAGCGCTTTGAGATGACTCGGGCTTCGCCGCCTCAGGTTCGGCTACCTGTTTTGTTTTTGTGTCTGCTGTCTCAGGACTGGATGGGCCTGATACTGACACTGACTCTGTCTGATCATCAGGCTCTTGAGCAGCTGACCCTTGACCCTCCATTGGGGGATCAGAGAAGTCCCCGTCTTCAACGTAGACACAGCAGCAGGCACGTCTGATCACCCGCCCTGATTTCTGGAAGAAATCACGGATGCCCTTCTTTGTTCTTGTTCCTATTCCTAAAAAAAAGAGATAGAGAAACACATTTATGACTCGAAAAACGATAAGCAAATCAAATATTTACATGTTTGTATTCTGTAAACTGAATATTATTATCAGAATGTAGGCAGCTTTGTCTTAAAATATATATTTCACTAGTTTATAAAAACAAATGTGCAATAAAATCTCTAAGAACATCGTAGATGTCATTGGGATTATATTGTTGCAGTCACCCGGGATGTATGTAATCGCACCAATTTAACATTTTAAACACAAAACCAGATGCAATACAAATGGAGAGGGGATGGCTCTTCATAAAACAGTTCTCATATTTTCATTTTCATGTGGACATCTATGAGGAATATTGACCATTATATGGACGTGACAATTCACTTAATATGAAAATCATGCTTTAAAAATGGAAATAAATCATCCTTCATGGTTAGGTAAGCTTTGCATGGAATTGACCAAGTGTTTGTAGTTTTGCAGATTTGTACAAAAGATGAATTGGGTATAAAGTACCACTTTTAGTTTCGAAGCAATTTTAAAACACTGATTTATGTTAACGAAAACGAACTGTATTTTTTTTAATCAAATCTGACTCGTCGTTTGTCATTTCAAATGAATAATAAGAAAATTATTACTTGACTTCAAATATAATTTAGTCACTTAACCTGGTGGGATGTTGTTCTCCACAGAATCTCTCCGGATGATGTTCACTTCACCATCGGTCATCGACGCCGTACTGACCGCAACTTGAGTATCTGAAATCAGCTGAGTGCTGTTGAAGTGTCCTACTGTCTCCATGACTGAAGCTGAAAGCATATTTAACCCGTCAAACTATACAACTGTCGACCGTTTATCTGACTGATTCCAGTCACCTGCTCAGATGATCGTCAGTGCTACGTAATCACATGACGCAACAATGCTCAGAATGTTTTAAATGTAAACTAAAGCACAACTACATGTAGATGTAGCGATCGTGTTAGGCATTAGCTAACTTTTATTTAGGCTTCTTATTTTAGAAGATTTTATTTTTTATTTACTTACTTTAGCTAACTACAAGTTTATTTTTTATTTACTTATTTTAGCTAACTACAAGTTTATTTTTTATTTACTTATTTTAGTTAACTACAAGTGTATTTTTTATTTACCTATTTTAGTTAACTACAAGTTTATTTTTTATTTACTTATTTTAGTTAACTACAAGTTTAATTTTTATTTACTTATTTTAGCTAACTACAAGTTTATTTTTCAATGTTTTTTTTATTACATTCCACATTCCACTTATTTGTAATGTATGTATTGTCATTCAGTATTTATTACAGTATAATCCAGTATATTATAGTCATTACTACACAGTTGTGTAATGTGTACGACAGTATTCTACAGTAAATTCATAAACTGCAATAAATACTGTAGTGTAATCTTAGGATTTGAGCTTAATGAGAGATTTGTAAATGTACACCTTACTAGTAAAAATAATACCAAAGTACCAAAAGAAAAACAATTTTGTAACTACTAAAAACTGCATTAAAACACTTATGCAATGAACAAATATATTGTGGTCATTTCAGTCCAGTGTCTGTTGAATTTCAACAAAATCAAACCTCAAGAGTGACATAAAGTTAACATGTGAAAAACTGACAGCATGACAAGACACATGAAAACTGTGATAGAAATCAAGGTTATCACAAAAAAATATATATTTGAACTTTTCCTAAATATATGTAATATTACTGTTGTATTGCTTAAAAGTAGGGATGCACCGATACCATTTTTTAAAGACTGAGTACGAGTACCGATATTTTATTTCTGGTACTCACTGATAACGATACAGATCCCTTTACCTGTATTTTTTCTTTATTTTATTTGGTGAGGTGGCAATTTTCCAAGCACAACACAGTGAGACTAGAATAAAAATAGAATAACTTTATAATTACAACTTCACCTCAAATACATTATAAAAAATGTATCATTTTTAATGTGCTTGTCACAAACTTTAAAAGCACAAATTTCTGTCAGTTATGTCACATGAGGTATCAGTCTTTGGCTTAGAGTCATTTTAGTCACTAAATAAGAAACCTTTTCTTTTAATTGGGATACCACAGAATTCTTCTACATCATTAGATTTATTTGTCAATGAAAACAATTCACATTTACTAAGATTTGTGAGGAAAAAAGCATTTCAACAATCAAGTGCCACCACATTTATTAGTAAAGAGACTTTCAACCAGCGTAAAAATGAACGAAAACTGCAAAGAATCGCCTACCTACCTTTTTCTCCTTGTGCACTTCACACCCCATCCCATAGGTGGCAAAAGTGCACCGCAAGCTAATTTGCCAACCGCCGTAAAACACAAGCGAAGAAGACGAAATGAACATGGCGGGAGAAGACAAGTGCGACGATTATTTTATTAGAGAAATAGAAATAAAACGATGGGTCTGTTTTAAGAATGTATCAGTGCAGCAAAGGGGATGTGGGCTGTGTAGTACGGGACGCTGCTATCGTTTTATCAAAATATTTGGAAACGCGACAGTTTTACAATGTTGAGTCTGATGCCAGTAACGTTACGTGGTCCGCTAAAAACATTATTGTATGTCGTTTTAAAAGGCACAAAAATTATGACTTTGCAGCGCACACTCGTCACACTGAACGTCTTACTTAACGTCTTAACTATTTTTTCTTTTATGCTATCTATTGCATTGATTTTTTTTTAACATGTTTTATTTATGCACATTACAAACATACATACAGAGAGGATCATGTTATATTCAATGTTACAATTGTAATAACATTAAATATTGCATTGAATTTAAGACGCAGACGTCACGTAAATCACGTGTGGCAGTGAAGCGTCTATGGAGACGTCACGCGTTATTCACGTGTAGCAGTGAAGTTTTTGTTTTCATTTTTGCTAACACGTATTGTAACACGTTTCCATACACGGTTCAGTCTAGTGTGTCAAGCGTCTGCACAATTAACTTTCACTTCACTCATTCCTCTCAATGAACGTGACGTCTGCGTCTGTCCTAGGAAGGAATATTTATCTGGTCGTTTTGGTATAAAGTGTTGCACACTGGTAAAGACTGCTTTTAATATTTCCTGCTGGTTACTACTGTGTTGTTTTTAATTCTATTCTATTGCTTCCTTAAACTCTCTGTAAGTCGCTTTGGATAAAATCATCTGCTATGACTAAATGTAAATGTATTGTGATCTATTGTAAAACTAACATTTGTGTATATTATAGTGACAAGTGTGGTGACGCATATATTTTCATTAATAATATTACAGAGACGTATTCAGATGTATATTCAGGTTCTGCCAAATGAATAAATGTAAATTGTTTGATGTGCTATGGTTGCAATCATGCCTACTTTCTCCACGCTGCAGATAACCGATTTTTTGTTATGCTGACATGAAGTTGCCTTTTACGAGCTGTATGTTTCTTACTGGTGTATTTTCGTTGTCTGTTTCATAAAATGAACACACAGAGTACAGATCACATTAGAATGTGTTGACCACTGCTGCATAAATTTTAATAGTGTTTTATAAAAAAACAGTAGGTGGCAGACATTGGTTTTGCACATTTTATGTCACATTAGAATAATAGGTGTATAATTACTGTACACAAAATCTTGAAAATCAATTACTTGAAGGATGAAGGCAGACACACATAGTCAGGTGCATATACACCGATCAGGCATAACATTATGACCACTACAGATGGCTATTACTATAAACAGAAATTTACAGATGGATATGTACTATGAACATAATATACAGATGGCTATTACTAAAAACTGAGATTTATAGATGCATATGTACTATGAACATAATATACAGATAGCTATTACTATAAACAGAAATTTACAGGTGGATGTATACAATGATAAGTTAGGCTATGGTGAGCAGCAGTGCAATGGATATAGAGTAGTGCAAATAAATTATGGACAGAAGCTATCTACGTAACAGTGCAATGGAAAGTTATTGCATATATCAGAAATACAACAAACTGTTCAAAATAACTAATACGTCTTGAATACTGCTTTGTTGAAAACTGTATAATGTACTGTTAATGATTTCTGTTATGTGCCAATCATCTTAGAGGTATAATGCACTGATAATGTTGTATTTTATATATATATACATTATCAATTAGCCTATATATCACATTTATAACCTTGCTTTAATGCAGTTACTTTAGAAGGTTTTACTAGTGTACTGGAATATGTCATATTATTGGTCATATTATTGTATTTGTGTTTATTTTATATACAGTGATAAATACATTTTATTAAACATGCTATTTATTAACTAACTTATTTTACAATGGTTATATCATCCATATAAGAATCATTCAAAATATTATGTGTTTTGGTCAGTAGGTGTCAGAAAAGCAACATTAAATGGTTTTGAGAAGTCCTAAAATATCTTTTGCTACAAGAGTCAAACACAAATTTGCATACTGCTGGAATAAAAATGTGTATATTAGTAGGCACAAAGGGCCGGTTACATAAACATAGCCACTAAGTTAAGACTGTTTTAACAACTACACTCACTGACTAGCAATTGGTTAGGACTAATCAGTGTTACTTCTGAAATTTTAATTAGACCAATCAATTTTATGTAACTGACTTAAAGACTCATCTAAGCAGTTTATGTAACCTATTTAAGACTTTATTTTTAAATAAAATAAAAATGTATGCTGTTATTATTGGTAACATAAACTGCACCAAAAATGCACTACGGTGTGGACTAAAGATAAACCTCCAACAGTGGGCCAGTGGTACAATGAGATTTGTAAAGTTCTGCCTTTGGAATGGCATGTGGCCATCATTATAAACCTGATTTTGACAATTTATGGTCCCCCTTGTTATCCATCAGAATATATCACAGTGTTGTAAAAAAAGGCAGTATATTGGAAATTTTAATGATTGTATACGAGTACAAAGAAATTTCAAGCTTTGGTTGGATAGTAAGGAAGGAGGCAATCAATTTGGGAGTGAAAGACCTTGTAATAGCCCCTTCTGTTCCTATTCGGTAGTGATGAGACGGACTACAGAGATGAGGTGAGAGCGCTATCACAGTGGTGCAATGACAACAACCTCTGCCTCAATGTCAAAAAAACAAAAGAGATGATCGTGAACTTTAGGAGGACACAGAAGGTCAGCCATGCCCCCTTACACATCAATGGGTCTGCTGTAGAGAGATTCAAGAGCATCAAATTCCTTGGTGTGCACCTCTCTGATGACCTGTCCTGGTCTCTGCATACCACATCACAGAGGTGGACGAATTACACAACTTCCTTACTTGAGTGAAAGTACAGATATTGTTGGTCAAATTTTACTCCACTACAAGTAAAAGTTCTAAAGACAGATTCTTACTCAAGTAAAAGTACAGAAGTACGTGCTTTTAAAAGTACTCAAGTACTAAAAGTAAATGTCCTTTATGTCAGTGGTGCATTGTGTTATTGTTGTATGCCTCTGAAGCAGTCTACTGAATACACTGAGAAACTTACAGTATCAGTGATATTAAGAGCTTTTATGTTACAAAACCTATTTTAGATATCATCCTGTATGATCATTAGCCCCCTATGCCTATATTTATAAGCAGTTTTTTGTATACTCGCTTTACCAGTCTTAGCAGCAATTTACCAGTAAGTAGTAAGGTTTTTCAATAGTCAAGTGTAGAAGCCATGTGTTTGTTGAATTTATTACCATTTTTATTACCATAGTTTAACTAGAAAAATAAACTATAGCTACTATAGTTTATCTATGGTCATTTTTTAGTTACTGTGGTTCTACTTTACTGGAATATGGTTACTATATAGATTGTAAATTTTTGGATACTGTGGTTTTACTGCAAATACCATCCCTGCTGGGAAAAAACAAAGAATTTGTGAATTAGAATTAGATTTTTTTATTAAAACCATTACCAAATTCCTTTTGTAGTGTGTTTTGGGTTTTATTCCAATAGGATTTAATATCCAACAAATAGAATTCATCACATACCAGTAGACACCAAGTATCCAATACAATTCCCATTATAACCATTACATCCAAAAAATGTTCTGTTGTGTTTTGGGCAAAGTTCTACTGTTTATATTTCAGCAGGAATACTTAAACTATAGTTACTATAGTAAAAACATGGTTCATTTCCCAAATGGCTTTAAACGATATAGCAGCAGATCAGAAGTATGATAATTTTCATGAAAATGTCTTTTATGATCTTTGACTGATCATAGCTCTCGTTCTACACACACACAATTGATAAAGCACAGATAATCACACTATACTATTACATGTGTTTTTTTCATCTTTTATTATGCTTTTTGCCTTTTTAGAGCACTTTCAGCTGTGTAGTAGCACCAAAGTTTACATTAATTTAGTGGGAAGATCCCAGGGTTGCCAGATTTGGGTAAAACATCTGCCAAATGGCCATTCAAAGCTAGCCGGAAAACTGTGAGCTTAGAAAAACTGAAATACTTGGCAACAGTGAAAGATCCTTGCAGATTGCAGGCCAGCAAAACATTTGCACACAGGAAAACCTGCTACACAGAAACTACACTGTAAAAAATGTTTTTGGATTGTAGTCAGCTGAACTTAATTTAGTAAGTTAATCCAATGGTTTTGTCCAATCTTGTTGAGTTGACTCAATTATGTAAGTTATCTCAACTTTTGGAAGTCAGTACAACTCAAAAAATCCAATGCAAAAAAGAAACTTAAAAAGATGAGTTTAAAAATTGCAGATTTTTTACAGTGTACTTTCTACTTTTGGACCTTTTTATAAATGTAGTGGAGTAAAAAGTATAATATTTGTCTTTCAAATAGTGAAGTAAAGTCATAAGTACTCAGAAAAAATACTACTCAAGTAAAGTACAGATTCTCAAAAAGTTACAGTACTCAAGTAAATTTACTTTGTTACTGTCCACCTCTGCCACATCTATAGCCAAATCAGCTCGCCAGCGGATCTTTTTCCTAAGGAGGCTGAAGAGCTTTGGCCTCCCTCCCAAAATCCTCATCAACTTTTACAAATGCACTATTGAGAGCATCCTAACATGGTGCTTGACTGTTTGGTATGGCAGCTGCTCCCTCCTCGACCGGAAGGCTCTTCAGAGAGAACAGCTGAACTCATCATTGACACTAAACTCCCGACTCTACAGGACATCTTTCACTTGCAAAATTACAACTGACCCCAGTCACCCAGCACACAATTTATTCTCCGCACTGCCATCAGGCAGGCATTACAGAAGCATTCAGTTCAGAACCAACAGGCTGAAGAACAGTTTTTACCTGCAGGCCATCAGAACCTTAAACAACTGAAATGCAAGCTCCAATATTCCCACCACATACCACTTCATAGACTTGTCATAGACGTCACTGTGTCACTTTTTGCCTTGCACTACCTGCATACTTTGCACACACATCTTTAAATTGATGGATATACCGTATATATATATATATATATTTCTTCTCTCTTCTTTATATTTTTTATCATTATTATTGTTATTTTATTTTTATTATTGTATTAATGTAGACTGCCTTTGCCCTCACATAAACATTTCAATGTATACTGTCACTGACGTTTATACATATGACAAATAAACTTGAAACTATTCCTGTAATTCCTCCATGGATGTTCCCTATGCCAATGGTTGATTTAAAATGACATGAAATAATAAATAAACTGAGATGATTGTTAAGGAGTATATAAAACAAGGTTATTATTCTGCAGTAAGAACCAGATTCAAAAGAAGCAGAGTCAGGCAAAACAGCAGCAGCGGTATTCATCCCTACTTTTAAAATTCAAAAAGAATATCGAACCATGTTTCAGTATTTACTACAGAGTTATTAGCTATTGTTATAGCCCTACAATGGATCAAAAGTTCAACCATAAAGCAGTGTGATATGTACTGATTCAATGGCCTCACTAACTAGTTTATTAAGTGGAAAATCTGAAGCTCTGCAAGATTTAGTTTTGGAAGTTTTGCAAAGTCTATTCTGAACTAGACAATCAGGAATTTTGGTATACTTTCTTTGGGTTCCAGCTCACAAGAGTGTGGATGGAAATGAGGAAGTAGATCAGATGGCAAAGAAAGCATTAAATCATCAGCAAATAGAAATAAATTTATTTTTAAGCAAATCAGAAATTAAAAGAATAATAGCTATTGAAATTAGCAAGAAATGGCAAGAGCTATGGAGTAGTGGCACTAAAGGATGACATCTACATCAGATCCAGGAGTGGGTTGGAAATGAGAGGAAAAGTTATGGAAATAGGAAAAAAGATTTCAAGGCAGAATTGGTCATAATGCATTAAATTGGTCTTCATAAAATAGGGAAGCATGAAACTGGGAAATGTGACAAATGCAGAGAACTTATAACAAAAAAACAAATTGTTTTGGAGTGTATTGCATATGACAGGGAGAGGCAGCAGTTACTACAAAAATTAAGGTCATATTAGGAATAAGATCAGGACAATGGATAGAATATAGTAAGTGGTGTATTTTGTAATTAAATGCTAGTTTTTTTTTCCAGATCACTTCTTCCCAATTAAAGTATAATTCACCTCTTACGTTGGCTTGCCAAACTGCCATAAAACACTAAAACAAGAAGAAGATGATGAAGACTATATATAGCTGAGACTCACTGTAGTGTCACTTGTTTCGAAGTCTTGTTAGTGCTCGCTGAAATTTTGAGTGGTTTAGGTTGTGAGTTATCGGATTGTTTGCATGTGTTTAACCCTGCCTGGACTGTGTTTTTTCTAATGCCTGCTGCCTGCCTCTGACCTGTTGTTTGCCTGGATTACTCTACTGTTTGTTGCCTCCTGCCATGACCTCATCCTGTGCTGTGCCTGTTTTACGATCTTGTCTCACCTCAGATATACCCGTTTACCCCTGTATTTTTGTGTCTGTTCTACACTGAGATTATTCTGTCAAATCACACATAGATCCTACTCCACTTGAGTCTGTTACACACTCGATGCTGAAATGGCTGAAGGTTTCACTTAAGTTTAAGAGATAGTTGTTCTGTAACGGTCCAGAAAATTTGATATAATTCATGACATTACATGTTGCGTGTGGCAAAATGTATTTGGCTCATAGTTAAACAAAAATAAAGGTAAAAACCATAACCGTCGGTAAACGCGGTCAAAGTAAGTTTGGTGACATTGTAAGTTTATAAGGCATTTGTTATGGGGACGTTCGTGACTAGCGAAGTTTGCTTTTTCTTAATAGGCTAGTTAAAATATTAATTGTAATTTTGTGCCTGAAAAATTTACCAAATGTGTACAAATAATTTAACATGAAGAATAGCTTGCATGGAACTGGTGGTTAATTCTAAACTAGGCAGTAACCACTAACCCATTGACACATCAAAAGATATGTTGACACTGTAACACGACTAGGGTTGGAACCCTGAATCGATTGGGAATATGAAACAAAAGGCTATGAATCGGGTCGTAATCGATAGGAATAGGATAAAGCACAGTAACCACAATTTGACCATAGTTTCATTATATTAACTACAGTTTAACCATGATGTAGTTAAGCTATGGTATTACAAATTGTAATATGACAAAACATGGTTGCCATACAGGTTGATATCTACATCAATGTTTTACCTAAATATTTAATCCTCCTATAACATAGTCTTGTAAACTATCGGTATTATTTAGCGTGTTGACAAAATGCTTTTTTTTCCCACATGTAAGTTGCTTTGGACAAAAGTGTCTGCCAAATAACCTAATAGTTATGTCAGGTACGGAAGGAAGGACCCAAAAGCAGATGACAATTCACAAAAGTTTTAATGAGTAACAGAGACAAAAAGCAAACAAATGAAAAGTAAACCGAGACGAGCTCGGAGAGTCCGTAGGACGAGGCAGAGAAGCGGTCAGGCAGGCGAGGGTCGATCGAGGCGTGAACAGTATCCAAGGGAACAAGCTGGGGCAAACACAGGAACAGGCAGATGTCGATGGAGGAGCAATAGGAGTCCGTGGGGCAGAGCAGGCTCGTGGTCTAAAGGCAGGCGCAGGTCAAACCGGGCGGATGAAATCCAAAACGGGCGGCCAAAACATCCAGACTACTCCGACATGAACAAAATAATCCTAAAACAAAACACTAGAGGAAAACAAGACGAACAAGGCAAAACAACAAACCAAACAAGGCTTAATGGCATACGAAGAAAATCAAACAACGCAACAGCAACGAGAGAAGGACAAGGGAAGAATATAAGGGGGAGAAAATCACGAGAGAGAATGAGGAACAGGTGAGCGGCCCGGCTGATTGCAGAGCGGCGTCAGCTGGGTGAGCCTGAGAAAAGGCTAGGACAGCGTGAAAGAGGAAAAAGGTGAGACAGGAAAAGAGATCAAACCCGAGTCCTGACAAGTTAACCTAATAACGCCTGTGCTTTATGGGTGTGCTAAGTGAGTTTCTGAATTCCCTCTCAGACAAACTTGAACAAAATGTATCTGATGGAACTGAATTTGTTCTCAGACAAGCAGATAACATCAGTGCATTTTTGCTTCAGTTTGTCAATCTGCCTCCTGAATTTATTGACCAGACGGTTGGAAAAATATCCAGAGCATGTGGGCTCCTACAATCAAATATGAATTGCACAACTGTGCAATTTAGAGCTCCAACTCTTTGTACCGGTGAAAGAGGACGCCCAGCTTTAATAATAACTTACGACCAGCTGGAGTTTCTGCTTGAGTTAAAAGTTTTCAGTCCCAGACATGGCCAGATTATTGGGTGTCAGTAAAAGCATTGCGAAGAGAAGACTTTCTGAATTCAGTTTATCAGTTCGACAGACATGCAGTGCTATCTCTGATGAGAACCTCAAAAAACATCTTGAAGATTTAATTTCACAGTTCCCGAACTCTGGCTTCAGAGTTGCGTGTGGCTTTTTGCAAGCTTGTGGTGTTCGGTAAGATAATTATTTTACGTATGAACAATATGTTTTTAAATTGTCTTTTTAGTGGAGGCAGAAGCATACAATTGAAAGGGTTGGTCCTATCCCCATCTTTCACAAATTTTTTAATGTTTTTAATTTGTATACCTCATGTACCTCACTCCATTCAAATTTCTATGCCTACAACTTTATTCTTCAGCATATGCTTTTTTAAAATCACTTTCTTAACCGCTAGGGTACAGCGTTCACAGCTTTTAGCAATGCTTAAAGCAGTGGATCCCCTAGGAACAATTCTTCGTGGACTTCAGCTCAATGTCATTCAGAGAAGATCGTATTGTGTAGCAACACCATTGCCACTGTGGCACATTGATGGAAATCACAAACTGATCAAATGAGACTCAATATACTTTCTATGGTTTGTTTCAACAATTTCTAATAGTGTTTGTGCCAGAATGCAAGTGTTCCCTTTTTCTACAGTTGGAAAATTGTTATTCACGGAGGTATTGAGTTGGTTTATTTAATGCTTTTTTATTTTAGGCTGATTTTACTTATTGGGGGTGGATTGGGAAGGCCCAGTACCAGAGACCGATGATGTCCAGGCTGTTGAAATCCTGGAGTCTCCCACTTCTCTTCAGGACGCATTGCTAGCTGTGCTTCGGGATAATTTAGATCCATTGATGAGCAGCACTTCATTTGGCACGGACATCTATCAGGAGGCAGTACGATTGTGTGAGGGAGTGCGGTTAACCTCTTAATTTTACTGTTTTCTTTTTGTTTCTTTGTTCTTGCTCTTTTGCTAGTGTCATATGTGACCCCGGATCACAAAACCAGTCTTAAGGAGCACGAGAACATTTGTAGTAATAGCCAAAAATAAATCATATGGGTCAAAATTTGCCATTTTTCTCTTATGCCAAAAATCATTAGGGTATGAAGTAAAGATCATGTTTCATGAAGATATTTTGTACATTTCCTAGCGTAAATATATCCAAACTTTATTTTTGTGAGTAATATGCTATGCTAAGGACTTCATTTGGACAAATGTAAAGGCTATTTTTTCAATATTTGTTTTTTTTAGCACCCTCAGATTCTGATTTTGGTCTATACACAAAATATGTATCTCAATTTTCTAATTCTAATATACATAAACAATAGCATACAAAAAACACAAAATGGTGTGAACTACAGCATACATGTGACTTATTATTCTTTCAAAGATGTCTGAGGACAATCTAAGTTTTAAATATTAATGATTTTTGTCAATGGCTAGAATATTTGATCACACTTTAATGACATTAAGATTTTGTTTTTTTTCATTGTACATTGTCAGTTAAAATGACCATCTGTAATGTTATGTGTTTTACAATTTCTAAGCATTTTCTTTGCTTGTTTAAAATTCGATTTTTTTTTTGTTGCAACTTACATTTCATCAAGCGAAAAACATGTCCCCCCCAATTAAAATACAAATCTGTTTGTTAAATATGAATGATGCGATGCCTAGAACCAACATGCGGATTTATAAATGTATTAAGTGTTAAGTTTTCCCCATTGAACTTTAAAATGTCTATAGTTCTTTTTGTAACCGTGGACACTTTAAGAATAAATCAAGCTGCCATTTTAAGCCAGTGCGCGAGTTTTTTTGAGTGGGGGATGGTGTGAAACGGTGTGTGTGAATATACAGCCATTTATTGTGAGGAGTCATTCAAACTCGGTAAGTTTCAAATATTGATATGATTTTTGTCAATGACAAGGATATTTGATCGCACTTTGATCAAGATTTTAAATGAGTTTTAATGACATTGTCATTGTTGCGACTAGAATGTACAACACAATAAACATAACGGAGCCAATTTCTTTATTGTCTACTTCGAATGAAAATGCCTAAAGTTAGTTTCAGCTTTATTATGTCGATTTGAGTTAATGTTCATTAACTGATGAAATATCAAAAACACAATCTGTATAAAGTATGAATGATACGATGCTTACAACCATATGAATACATGATGATTTACCAGATTCAAGTGTTAAGGTTCCACATTGAACTAAGAAACTGCTTATTGTCCTTTTTGTAACCGTGGACACTTTCATCAAGCTGCCATTTTAAGCCAGTGCACGCGTTTTTGAGAGGTGGATGGTATGTGCGTGTGTATATAGAGTCATTCTTTAAAAAATGTCCCAGTACGATCTATACTTTATAAATATTGATATGATTTTTGTCAATGACTATATATTTGATCAAGAATATATTTGATCACACTTTAATGACATCAAGAACTTAAACGTTTTAATGAGTTTGTCGTTTGTGCTGCGACTACAGTAGATGGCCCCGTTATGTTTGTTGTGCTGTACAATGTCTTTACCTGATGAAATATGTCACACAATTGAAATACAAATCTGTTTAAAACATGAATGACATGATGCTTACAAACATATAAGTGCATGTGGATTTACAATGTTTTCATGTTGTTGTGTGCTGTGGCTTAATTAGAATCCATTAAGTTTTTGTGTTTTACAAGCTTTATTCTGTATCTTGATTTGTGTACACCCACTTTAATTTTTCAGTGGCAATATCCTGAATTTTGTTTACATTTTTTGTGAATAAAGTTAATAACACTACTTTTGAAAAATTACATTTAAGAATGTGCATTTTAGTTAATTACATTTGAAGCTTCTATGTTTGTTGTGTGCTGTTAAGCATTCTGATTTGTTTTACAGCATTCAAAGCAATACAACGGAGGCAACACTACTGCTGCAGGATGCAGCTCGGGCATTGCTTGAGCCCAGTCAGGCTCCTGGCGTGTCCAACAAAGACCAACATAGGTCTTGCCACATGGCAAGACAAGAAAGAATACAATCCACTTTGTCTTCTCTTTTTAAGTCATATGGGTCCAGGGAAAGATCAGGGGCAAGGACAAGACCCAGACCCTTTACAACTCCCTGGTCCCATGACTTTTTCTGTTGTGCTGAACACAACACTACAACCCTCCCAAGGCCGGAAGAAACTGTGGAGTTACATTCTGTTGGCCTTGGAAAGCGGCGTGTTAGGTTTGCTGACAATAAATGTTCTTTTATGGAACTTTGCTCAACTTTGTATCAGCATTTCCCTGCACTGAAGGAAAGTGGGGGATTTAAAATAATGAGGGCTACCAGAAATAAAGACTTGATTGACACACCAATGCCATCAGGTGGCTACACCATCAGTTATTTAAGGAATGAAAGTGGACTGAATAGGGCAATGGCTTACATCATTCCCATTCAGCATTGTTTAATGGCATGCTATGAAAGACCTGATGAACAGGTAATGCAAAGAATGCGTAAGTGGTCTGAACTTGTATATGTTGTTATACGAATGACAACTTTGATGTTTAATTCTGTTTGTGTAGGTATTTGCAATGGAGATGTGCCACAGGTGTTCCCTTGAGGTGCCACTTTGTGACCTCTAAAAACACCTGTCCACATGTCAACAAAAGTAAGTAGAAGGATTTGTTGACTTCTTTTTTTTTTTTTTAATGTCTCTGCTCTGTAGGTCCATGCAATGAAAGTGAATCTTTAAAATTATTTTGTTGTGTTCTATTGTGTGTAGTACTGAACATGGCGAAGATGCATCCAGTCCATCAACATCTTCTAAGTAAGGCTTTATAAGTTAATTTTGTCCAAATATTGACTAAACAACAGTTTTTTTGGTCATGAAAAAATGTGCATAATTTACTCATACTGATGATTTCCTATGTGTCTGGTTGACTAACACTAAATTAAAGTTTTTACTGCTTATTTTTAGGTGACCAGTCAGTTATAAGTCTTATAAAAAAAGTTGCTATATATTTAAAATGCTATATATATTAACATTCCAAAAAATGTTTAATAATGTGATTATTACATATACATTTCCACAATTGAAAAATAAAGATTATGAGTTCTGCAGAGTGGATCGGCACAGAACATTTCATGTCTTGCCTTCAATATTAAAAACATTAAAAGACATTAGGATGTACCCTGATATGGGACGATCTGCTCTATATTTAAGACCAAAGGTACAAATCATGTACTATCAATTTGTATACATCAATTTGTAGTATTGACGTTTTACTGTGCTAACATGAAATACATTTTGATAATGTTTGTTAGGAGGACATTGAGGATAGCAATTCAGAATCAGAGTGCAGTGATGTCATGGCACAGGTTTGCTGCATTTTCTCTTTCACCTGACAGTTAAATAAGAAGAGTAGCCAACAAAGGAATGTGTTGTCTATCTGTGTGTGTGCAGACAAAACATCACTCACATTTGATCACTGATCAAAAAAAAAAAAGAAACCGTGTACAGACATTATCCTTACACAAAAGAAATAGCATCCATCATATTAAATAAAAACCTGTTGTTTTTATTATGAAAATCAACAGGCAAAAACATTAGTAATAGTCTCTGAATAGTCTACTCTATACTATTGAATGTCATTATATTTTTGGTTATTTAAGGTTGACTTTGAGGACAGTGATTTAGAATCGGAGAGCAGTGTTATGCAGGTTTGTTACTATACATTTCCATTTGTCTTGACCTTTCTAATATTACTGAAATTTCATTACTTTTCCTTCCATGTTAATAAGGACAGGGTTGATTAGGGTTCAAGCTAAACTCTGAAGGCCCTCCAGGAGCAGGATTTCCCACTCCTACACTTTTTAAAATAAGGGTGCTTAAAAGGTTCTTCACAGTGATGCCATAGAAGAACCTTTTTTGGTTTCACAAAGAACCATTCAGCCTAAGGTTCTTTAAAGAACCATCTCTTTCTTACTTTTTTTGTAATCTGAAGAACTTTTTTTCATTACAAAGAACCTTGTTAAATGTTAGATGTTAAAGGTTCTTTATAGAACCAAAAGGTTTTTCTATGGCATCAAAGAACCTTTTAAAGCACCTTTATTTTTAAGAGTATAGTATCTTTACTGACTGTACTCTATGCTATTTAAGGTCATTTATTTTTTATTTAAGGTTGTATTTGAGGACAGTGATTTGGATTCAGAACATAGTGTTATGCAGGTTTGTTGTTATAGAATTAAAAATTAACCTTCATTTACGTATTAAAGTTTCTAATATTACTGAACATTTCCTTCTTGTCATTACTTTTCCTCTTATGCATATAAGGACGGCTCAGAGGAGAGACATGTAGAGTCAGATGACAGTGTCATACAACAGGTATTTTTTTTAAAAAATTTTTGGCTATATAATAATTCTAACCCAGCTTCATTTCACACTGCACACGCTTGGCACCACAATGTGAGGTGGTCTCTGCAAAATCTGGGCTAACAATGCTTCAGAGCAGGGTGTGAGACGATGCTCTGGGTTAAAAGCTTTAAAATGAAGATAACTTGAGGCTAAGATCAGTGTGATAAGCCCTAAGGATTAACAGAGTTTAACAGAATGGTTACATACATTTATTTGCTCTGACCTCAAAGTTTATTAATAATCTTAATGAAACAGTATGATTGATTGGTAGGATTTTTTTTGTCAAATATTTTGAAAAGTTCTGACAAGCATTCAACATTGTCTCTTTAAAGGAGGACAAGACTGTGAGTCAGGTGGAGCCTGCGGACAGTGGCTTACAGGTTGTTGTCAAGTACTTTTAACAAAACAATAAATATATATTTATGTGTGTATGTGAATGTATATGTACAGTGGTTATAGAAAAGAATCACCCCCCCTTCAAAATAATCAAATTTTGTTGCTTTGCAGCTTGAAATAAAGATGGACACAGTTTTTGTTTAATCCAGCTGTATTTACTTATAACATCCAAGCAAAAGATTTAACACCAAAATATCAGAAAAAAATTAAAATATATAAAACAAGAATCACTGAGTTGGAAAAAGGATCACCCCCTTGTGTCAGTATTTTGTAGAACCACCTTTTGCTTTAATCACAGCCTTTAGTCTGTTGGGATATGTCTTTACTAACTTTGCAATATTTGGCCACTCTTCTTTGCAGAACTGCTCAAGTTCAGTTCAATTTGATGGTGACCGTTTGTGGACTGCAGTCTTAAAGTCATTCCACAGATTTTCAATGGGGTTCAAGTCTGGGCTCTGACTAGGTCATGCAAGGACATTCACCTTTTTCTCCTTTAACCACTTTGTGGTCAGTTTTTCTGTGTGCTTTGGGTCATTATCATGTTGGAAGATAATATCGACTACTGTATGTACAGAAAAAAAAGTTAATCAAAGTTGTTCAAAGACAAGAACAGATATTGTTCTTATATTTATAACCGTATAATTTATTTAAAAATACCAATTTAAACATACAGGTAATGTATACTTAGAATAAAAGTACTACTACGTTTGGTGCACTTGTCAATCATGTGCTTTTACATAAAGTGATGTAAGAACATGAATTACACTCTTCATCACTATGGCTCATTGTCAACACATTTCAGTATTTTGCTAAACGTGTTGCATCACTTATGTTTCTTGTGTTTTGAACATATACCCAGATCTTATGTATATCCACCTCTCACCATAGTTTCTGACCTGCTGTGGATGGAGTTACAGTATTACAGCTGGTAAATGTTTGTTTGTCTGCCTGTTCATGTGTAGATCATCAATGAAGATGATGCTGATGATTATGGAGATGGTGTTGAGGAAGTGGTAAGCACATTAACTACATGTTTATTGATTTAATTGTTTTGGGGAAAATGCATTTCATGTTTATTTACCTCTTAACATATTAAGTGCTTGCTACTGACCTGTTTATAAGTCATTACAATTTATACAATTTTGTCCATGACAAGGTCATCACTGACAGTGATAATTCATCAGAAAGCCACCATTCCATTAATGATAGCCCTTAATGAAATCTTAAACTTTTTTTATTTTATTTACATGGTTGTGTCCTTTTGTTCCTTGTCCTCGCTCCAGTGGCTTAGTGTGTTTCCCTCTAACCTGTAAAACAAAAGACACAACATTAGTAACTGTTAATTCTTTGCCACCTAGTGTGTGTGAGTGTGTGTGCTGCTAACACACTTTCATACTTAACATCTGCTCTTAATCTACATTCTACAAAACTGTCATGGTTTTTATCATATTCTTATCATTCTTGATGTTATTGTTACTTTACATTTGTTAAGTCTCTTTTTCTTGACATTTATCAGACCAAATTCTTATTTCTGAACACTTGTTAATGTGGTTATTGTAGTTACGTGTTTATCTGCCTGTTAATGTGTAGGTCAACAATGAAAGTGAAGCATCTTCACCAGGTCATAATGTTTACGATGATGCTCACAATGAAATGGTAAGAACGAATTTTTCTTCTTGTAACCTTACAGGCACTTTCGAATGAATGTATTTCACTTCTGTCAGAACTATAGGAATGCCAATAACATATTTATCTTTCTAAGAATACATTACTTTGCTGGAGCAATAACCAGAGCAAGTTATTCAGTTACAATAACACATTTAATGGTGTTATTTATAGTCCCAATTTTGGCTTGTTAAGTGTGGTTGTGCTATGCATTTATTTGTGTACTTTTGTTATGCTGCCTTGTTGTGTATGAATGAATTCAATATATGTTTAGCAGGAAAGTATAGAGGAAAGGAGGAGACTGATTGAAGAGCAAGATTCTGAATATGAACAGTCTTTGCTTTTGGACCGGGAGAAGGTAATTTCATTAAAAAAATAAACATCAGATATTCTGCAGCCTACATATGTAACAATGGTATTGACGTATTGTATAGATGGAAAATGAGAGAAGAATAAGACAGCGAGAGGAGAGACGACTCCAGGCAAGTACAGTTAATCAGTCCTCCTTGTTCAGCTGTAATTTTCTTACTGCTGATAAAGATATATAGTACATATTGTATGAACTTTTAACAGTTTCCTACAAGGATGCAGTTAGTGTTGTTTCTTATGGCTGTCACATTATCAAGGTAGGAAACAAAACCACCAAAAATTACAATACTTTACTTGGACCAGCGTGGTCCATAAAACAACACCACATTATGCTTCATATCATTGCCATTTAGACTGTACGTGTAATTGAATATAATCACTGATTCAATCAAGGCAATAATGAGAGCGACCAATGGTCAATAATTGTAAAAAAAAAACATGATAATTGTGAGTACAAATAAAAAATATCTTGTTTTGTATAAACCTGTGGTAAGACAATGTGGTAGTGTGTATAATGATTTATAATCGTAATATCTTTAATAGTTTCACAAAAAACATTAGAAATGTAAGTTTCAATTTGTATTTCAAGAATTTCATTATGAATAAAAAAAACTTTTGTTACATAGGTCATACAAGAGAGGGTACAACTGTCTGCAACTTTCCTTTCAGAGGGAGATGTTGAAATTCAATTTCACTATCCGGATGGGTCTCGTAAACGCAGACATTTCCAGCTACAGAACACTATACAAGTAACAGCCAGTTGCTATATACATCTGTATTGTAAGTTTTCAAATTTATATAAGTGGTTAATTGCAACTTGTCCCCCTTTTCTAGTCACAACTTTTTTTGTTCGCTGGATTGAAGCTGAAGACGTATGTTATATATTTTCCTAATTGTACAGATTAACTGACAGTACACATAGATGAAAGTGTAACCCCAAAAACTGTAATCTGTTTTAACTGATAGGAATTTGTAAATCATTTGGACCTCTCAAAGTCTATTGGGGATGTCCCTGTGTAGACTTGCGCTACCGGTCAACCCTTTGTAAACTGTAAGACATGCAATGTTTTTTTAAAGACATTCTTTAGGCTCAATACATCTGCATTTAATTGATAAAAAAATACAAGAAAATGCAATATTGTGATTACTATAATTTACATTAATGCTTTATATGACATTTTTCAGGATTGTTGGATGACTAGGAACGTTAAAAAGAATTTAATCTAATGTTACGTTACAATTTTGCAATGCGCTGTAGGGACAAAATCAAATACTTTCTTATGACAATTACAAGATGAACCCAAGATGTAATATAACTGATTTCAGTTACATGGCTAAAACATGGCTTAAAAGGTAGTTTAAACGTGTATAGTTCAGAATGCTTAATAATGTTCTGTAGATTTCTATTTGGAATTAAGGGGTAGTATATGTACTACAGATGCATGGATCTGTAACATTACCGGAATCTGCCGTTAAAAGAAATATATCTGTCTGTAACCTAAATTATAATTTGGTGTGGTTGGCATGATGGTATGACAAAGTTTAGTTCAACAAAAGGCCAAGTGCTACCTATGCCCCTCCAATGTGACGTGTAGATTGTTGGTTCAAGAAATGTGAAATGGTGATGTGACATACCTTTGTGACATTACCACTTTTTTCATTATGCAGCATCATTTCATTTAAGAGAGTAAAGATAATACTTCCATTCATAATGGTTTGACCCATGACCCTCTTGGAATTAGTGGAAATGTCATTTTATATGAGTTGGTCTGTCTGACCCATGGACTATGTATACTTTACCCAGATATTACAATCATCTGAGCAGCAGTAACATGTATTGTTTCACATTACAGTGTAGTTTCTAATATATGTAAGACAGTGACAACTATGGATCCTTTCTAATCATAATTTTTGGAAATATTTTATAGGTCTGGTTATGCTCTTTTGTGCTTTAGAGTAACCCAAAGCTTTTACTGTTTTTAACAGGACCCTTTTGACAGTGTAACACCTGCTGGAGTCACCCACACCGACGTAGCCATTCCTTCCAACTGAGCAGTTACCTCTCCCTCTGTGAGCTCCTCCTCATCTACTTTTACAAGTACCTCAGCCTCCATGGACACACTTATGATGTTACCTTTACCTCCATGGACTCTACTGATCCAACTGTGTCATCTGTTTTTATGGAGTCATTCACCTCCAATATTCCCTCTACCTCCATGGATTCTTTTGACCCAACTGATTACCCTGACTCTATAGACTCACCTCACCCCTCAGCCTTCACCTCTACATCCACCAGCACAGCAACGAGTGAAACTAGGTAATATGTTTTTTAGTGTATTTCACAAAGTAACTACAATTGTATGGTCCCACTTTGCTAATTGTATGTGATTATTAGCAGTGGCAGTGTCCACTGATGCATTCAGTTTGCCACTGTACAGTACTATAAGAAGGGTACAGCTTGACAGCTTGCTGAAGCCTATACAGGGCATTCAGAAATTTTGGTCATTGATTTAACATGATTTGAAAATCAAAGACCTCACAGCTTACAATGTATATCAGAGCAAAATCCAAGCCATGATGTCAAAGGAACTGCCTTTAGAGCTCAGAGATAGGATTGTTGCAAGGAACAGATTTCTGCTGCGCTGAAGGTTTTCAAGGGCACAGTGGTGCAGTGTGTATTTTTTTGAACTTGCTAAATATCCAACACTTTAGATATATACTTATGACAACTTGGCTAACTTTGCTGTACTGTACTTACTTTATTTTGTAGGCATGACTTGAGGGGGCTGCTCTTAGGTTTACAATCAGCTGTTGATCTGGTTGAGCCTGGACCCATTGGCAACTGTGTAAATGTAGTAAGGTTCAGGGTGCTACAATGTGCTTTGAGGACCTTCAACAGACGGGCATTTAATCCATATAAACAACTAGATGTCGTATTTGTGGATTCATTCGGAACTGGTGAGGGGTCTGTTGATACTGGTGGTCCTACCCGGGAGTTTTCCGGCTACTGATGAAAGATCTTCTGGAGTCACAATACTTTGTTGGACCCCAGAACTGTAAGAGCCTTGCTCTTGATTCCCTTGGTGGGTATATTTTTTGTAAAATATTATAAAAGATTGATTGATTATTTGATAGACTGAAATTTGACGGATTGATAGATAGAACCACAGACCTGCCAACTCCTTTTGCGTAGCATGTACGAATTTTGATCTCAAAGTACCTTGGTATGATTTGTCAATCAAGTACGCAAAAACCTGGTGATGACTCTGTGCACACACAATACTCAAATGAAGCAATAGCAAAACGAGTAATTCAACCAATCAAAGTGCTGGGTTCATATTGCAGGCCCATTAGAAAGAGTGCGAATCATAAGGGACACAAAATACTGCTCCAGAACTGAGTTTGACACCCCTGACCTGAAGGGATAGTTCACCCAAAAATAACAATTCTGTCATCATTTACTCACATTTCGAGTTGTTCCACATCTGAGAGAATAAGTAATTCATGATAGAATTTTCATTTTTGTGTAAACTATCCCTTTAAGGTAAACATGTTGTTTTGGGGTGGATGTGGACAGTTGAAATAAAGAACAAATGATCATTTGGATTTGACAGTCATGTGGGTGCCACCCTGCAAGTAAATATCTAACTGAAGTTTGAGGGTGCTTAACCAGACTTGCAGTGCTGGTGTCAAAGATCACACTTTAACAGGGTGAGCGGTGAAACAAGGCTCAGTACCATCATCTTTTGTGGTGTGGGTAGGGGTGTGTGATATCACAAAAGTTCAGTCATGACGGCGAAATAGCCCTGTGGTTAGTGTGCCAACATATAGTGCATTGCAAAAACAATTACAGAAAACCTTACGATTAAACGATTATTCTTTTAAATTGTGGTCTTCATTTCAATTGTAGGCTTATCCAGAAGAACATACAAGGTGTTGGGGATGATAATATCAGTCTGCCTTGTCCATGGTGGAGTGGGACCTTGTGAGTTGTCCAGACGGCTGTTTTCACAGCTCTCAGGGATCCCTTCTCCACCAGTGACCATAGCAGAGGTCCATGACACAGAGCTGCATAACCAGCTGGACAAGGTACGATAGAAATCTGTTTTTAGTCTTTTTGATCTCTAAATCGAATCTGTAATGTGATGAACACCTTAACTGCAAGGCGTTTTTGGTATTTTTATTTTGGTGTGTGTGTGCGTGCGTGCAAAAACAGTATAAAGTGAAAGAAATGTAAACTGTACGTGCTATGTGTGAGTGTGTTTATGTTTGAGAGTTGACAGTTAAAGTCTAAAAGTAAACATCATCACCTGAACATTCTATCAATGTAAGTCTATGGGATTCTAGGGAAGTTGAACAAACTACTTCTTCTGAGACTAAATTTTCGGACTCTAACTTCACACACGCACATATCCATCCATCCATTTCTCTCTCTTTCTCAAGCCAACATAAAGTTTGTTCACAAACTTTCACCTCATCTAGTTTCTAACAGAACGTCTTACTAACTTTCAGATCCAAGGGCAATAACTATTGCAGAGGCCCACACAGCCATGGTAGAAGCTTCAGACAGCCTCAACATGCTTAGTGCATTATGTCATTTTTCAACTCTTGAAGAAAGACATGATCTTATCAATGCAGCACTGAAATACTATTTAGAGGGGAGGATGGCGATGCCTCTCAAACAGTAAGATTAACTACTTCATCACCTATGTTTTGTTAGTACATATGCTGATGTTAAAATTAAAAGGTAAACACAACTTTCACTGTAGGAGTCAATTTTTAAAAACACTTAAATGTGTTGCATCTCAAATAATGATTAACTCTACTGATGATTAAGAAAGATTTGATTCTGACAACATATGTACTTGTTGTTTGAAAGACTGGAGACGTTGGGGGTGCTAGATGCCATAAAAGAGCGCTCTTCAATTATGGAGGAACTGTTTTGTGGTGGCCCCCCTCCTTTGTCAGCTGCCTCCTTGCTGGATCTCTTTAGCATTCATTACTCCCTTTAATGGGGACAAAGTCGTACAGGCAAACTCAAACAACAGCGAACACAATATTACAGTCCAGGCAAAGGATAATCCAGAAGCAGGCGTAAATAGGGGCAGGCGGCAAACTCTCGTATATTCCAATAAGTAGAGCACAATGTTCAGGGTAGGCAGCGGAAATCCACAGAATTGTTCAGGGCAGCGGAAATGTTCAGGTGCAAGGGTGATCAGAGTCAGGCATGTGGGAATTGTAGTTCAAAAGAGATTCAGAATTCAGGAGATGGCTCCCTCTGGTGGCGAACGGAGGAATCGGCGGAAGCCTCATTCGTAACAGCAGGTGAGTCAGTGTTATTTTAATTTTAGCATATAGTTTTGTTATTGATTATATTGGCAAGGTATACTATTAAGTAGATATGTGTACCTCTAATTTTTGAAAAGCATGGAAAATAAATGGGGTGTCCTACAGTGACCTTAAGGGAACATAGTTAGTGGCGACTCACATTTCGTGCCTAAAACTGCACAGAAAAACGCCAGCTGCACTGCTTTCTCCTTTTTTTCCCAAAATGCCTAGGAGTTTGCACTCTCCTGGAGGAGAGGATGAGATATGAACAAATGATATATGGATATTATATGCAATGAAAATACCTTGCAATAACTCTGCTAATAGATTTATTTATGCTGTGATCTTTTGTGTTTCCATCTTCACTGAGCTTGTTTATATTGGTTCTTGTCACATGACCTGCAGTACACATTTGGCATTCTTAAAAGTTGAAATGTTTATGTGCATGCCACACCGTATAAACGTCGCGACCGCATTGCTTCCTATTTGCGCACGCATGCCTCATGTCTACATTTAAAATAACAAACATGCGCGCAAAAGACGCAAAATGTGTCCTTAGTCTTACTACAGTAGGTTGTTACAGTGCAATATGATATATATCATTTAACACATGAAAATAGTAAACCAAAATCACTGACAGGATCATTTGGGAGGTTTTGCAGACAAAATATGCTTGTTTGCTTGTTATGCATGTTTCCTGGGGTGTTGCTGTGCAGTTGTGGAAAGGATTTCCATGTTGGGGTGTTGCTACGTGGTTGCTGATATCTAATGCTATTATTTGCATAAAAGCACATTTTAAAACTAAAACAATAACTGTAATCTCACCCAGGAAATAAATAACAGGCCAGAAAAAGACAAGACAACACTGCTGTTGTTTTTTGGTATGGAATAACAACTTGAAGATTCAATTTTAGATCAAAAGCAATATGGAAAAACATCAAGGGGTGGTTAGTAGTTTCAATAAACAGCATCATCCACAAATATAAGGTTCCAGTTGTAGGTGTTAATGGTTAGAATTTTTGTGTGTCCCTTTTTCTTTTGTAATTGATGCTTTGATTTTATGTTGCAGATGGAGATGCAGCTGTGGAGGTGGATGGTGGGGACAAAATTACAGTCACCCTACAGGATGTGCTTGTGTTTGCTTCAGGGGCATCTGCCATACCTGTATTTGGATTCAAAGAGAATCCAAATAGAATATTTCTTCATGAGAACATAGATGGCAACCGGCGGATGTTCCCTGAAGCAAACACATGCACTATGACTTTAAAGTTGCCCGTTGGGCAGGAATATGAAGACTTTTGTCATTTTATGACAACTGGTATAATTCAATCGCCAATGTTTGGGGTAGCATAAAAACCAGTTCTCCCAACCTTTATCGGTCTTGCCATTGCTGATAGCTCCCGGTTGTTGTTGTTGCTGTTATTTTTTGTTTTTATTTTATTCCTATGTATCATTGCTTATTTGTGTTTATTTATGTTAAAATTGTTGCAATGTTCATTACTTCCTGTATCTCCTAGTTGTTTCCTCTCATGTTGTTGGTCTGTGGCGCACGCCATGCACCTGTGACACTAATATGGCAAGATGAATTATTACAGAAATATTGTATACATAACTTTTATGACATAGCTGTACTCAAGAGTCTTATATAACATAACTGTACTTGAAGAATATGTAATACGTTACAACAGTAATATGGAATTAAAAATCTGGAACTCATCAGTTTTAGTAACACTTAGTAAAATGTATTTTCACTGGAAATTGTACGTAAGTTATTAAACTTAATTTCCCTGAATGTAGTCTGGTGTACTTGTATTTCCTTACATTGTGGGGACCAAATATCCCCACATGTATACTAATATCAGTACATTTTTGGCCTTGTATGGACATTTTTAGGTCCCCTGTGGAAACAATCTTATACATTAGACAGAATGATTTTTCAAAATGTAAAAACTGGTGTTTGGGGTATTAGTTTATGGCGACTGCATATATGGTTTGTACAGCATAAAAAAATCATTACGCCTATATGGAATGTCCTGGGATACCAATTTGTTTGAGTGTGTGTGTTTTCCTAAGTGCAGGATACAACTTTAACTTACATTATATACATTGGTAAGGAATAGGACCAGCATGGATGCCAAGACCACAATCATGCAGAAAGTTATTTCAAAATATTCAAATATTATTCCATGATTAATGAGTTGCTACAAATGTTACAAGTGCTGAATCCGAAATCGCGCCCTACTCTCTCAAATAGAGCACTGTACAACCGATGTACACTAAACTGCTTTTATAAACTATACATTTTATTGATTTATTAAATTTTACTACACACGTTATTACAGCAGCATTTTTTTTTTTACGTAAATCCATTACTCTGTTTCTATAGTAGTAGGACGTTTATAAGTGTAAAAAATCTACATTTACAAAGAAAAAACAGGAAAAACATACAGTAGCCAGGGGGTGAAGAAAGGGAAAATAAAATGCAAAATATAATGAAAAAATGAATTAAATAAAAACATTACATTTTTTACATACCTTAATACTTCGCGTTCTCGTTTACCACGCAGCCCTTTAACTCAAAAGAAATCCTCATATATAACGTTTTAGAATAATGATCTCACAATATATTTTGAAAACCTTCTGCTCATGAGATCTCAACACCAAAAGCTTATAAAAACAATAAAAGAATTTAAGCTTTTCAAGCTTATGATCTTTGTATCTACCCTGAAGGCATCTTGAATAAACGGTTTCATATTCATAGGATCGTACCTGCATGGGGAGATAGCTGTAGAAATACAAACCGACAGAGAACGAGCTCAGCCTATTGCCTATATAGCATTTATTTATAGAGACATACAGGCATCTAGTGGCTACAACTTGTCATTACAGAAAGATTAACTTCACTTCTTTCCACCAGACTATGAAATTGTTCACACATTTTATGACATCAGAAAAACAAATCAATCTTTTGACAGGACTTCTCTTCACTCTTCTTTCTGACTCTTACAAATATTTACTATGGTTTTACTACAGTTAAAAGTGAAAAACTATGGTTTTACTACAGTTCAAACTAGAAAACCATGGTTACTGTAGTAAAAACATGGTTACAACAAAATAATCATTTTGAAAACCATAGTTTTGCTAAAAACCATAGTTAACGATGGTTACTGTAGTAAAACCGTGGTTTTGCCATAAGTAATCAATGCACCAAAAAAACATGGTTACTACACTTGTACCACAAATAAAACATGGTTAATTTTCATAAGGGCCGAATACCAGCTTGTTGTCACATTCTTGGGTCGTCCTATTTGAGGTAAAATTTCTAAACCAACAGCAGTTATTTAATGGAAAGTTCCTACAAGCAACAGTAATATCACAATGTTTTTATACAGTTACCATTAACCACTCAAAACTCTGCATGCAATGCCACATAAAAGACAGACAATTATTGGACATTATGTCTTTTCTGACGCAGTCCCTACCATTACACTTTATTCACAGCAATAACAACAACAATACAATAACATACTAGTTAATATAAGTTATACTACTATAGAAGCAAACATGTATTATTTTTTTCCGGTACAAGGTTACTTCAGACCTACTATATATCTACTATGAGCAGGTATTGCATATAGTTTGCTTAAAATATTTATTTATATAAAAAATAGAATGTCTTGTAATTTTTTGCTTTACAATACAGGTACTGGGATTAATTTATGCAGTTTGTTTCAGTCTGTAGATCCTCTTGTGGAGACTCTGAAACTTCTCGCTGGACCTGAGACATGCATCATCTGTTGCTATGAGCAACGCACCATTGGTGTCAATCCTGAGATAGAAAAGAGATTCTTTGAGGTAAGGGATTCAAAACAGTAACAAACCTGTCAGTGAACTTGGTCCAACCTTAGATCAACTAGTGGCAATTTTTGCATTTGTCAGATGTTTTCATCCACTTTTGATTTACAGTGCATTCAATATATGCAGTTGCAAGAAAATAAAGTGAACCATAGTTAATTTTCTGGTATTCTGTTTAAATTGGTCGTGATCTTCACCAAAGTCACAAATATGAACAAACACAATATTTCTTCTTTGGTGAAGATCAGATCACGTTTCATGACGAATTTTAAAAGAACACCAGGAAACTGTCAATGGTTCACTTGCAACTATACAATTTATTATTATGTTCTGGGATTGAACCCGTGATCTTTGCATTGCTTACGCAAAGCTCTACTAAGTGAGCTACAGGAACACCCCATACAATGATGTAGATGCAATATATTTAAATGTATGAAATATGAATTAGATGTCTTAATAATATACTGTACTTGTTTTCTTGCTCCATGACTGTCTGTAACAGCTTCTTCTGCAAGACTTCCAGTCAGAAGAGGTCCCACCAGAAAAACAAGACCCAGAGTTCAGCAGTCCTGACATTCATCTCCTCCATCTGCAAGAAAAGCTGTCTAACACCCTCAAGCATTATTTTAGATTTGACTGAGAACCATATGACCATAGTTTTCAGTCAGTCTTTACCAGCTCGTAAATTGTCAAACTTTTCTGTTACGCCGGCTCAATACCACAGGCCGATGCCGCGCTTATCTGCCTGCGCGTGCACATTCATCTTCCCACCACTGAGGCGACGCGGATGTTTTCAGGTAAGTTTTAGCTTGAGGTAAAAATCTTATTATATTGTTAATTATTTGACTCTAAAAGTTGCTAGTTAAGCACCCGGTGTACTACAGCATAGATAAAGAGAGACTGTAGTCCATAACTAACTTTGACTTTAGCCAACAGTCACGGACCGTAAGGTTAGCCGTTTACTGTCGATGGCTTAAAGAGTAAATAGCTTCTGATTTTTAAGAGTCTACTTTGGTTTATTGAGTGTCCGACAACATGTATGTACATACATGGTGTTAAAACACTATTATTTCGTAATAATAAGCGTTTTTTATTACCTTACTTCTAGACTGACTCTCAAATGATTCGTTCCGCGATTCATCGGTCTAATCCCCGCCTTTCCGCTAGCGTAGTCTGATGTGATTGGTCAGATGGTCTAGTCTGCTGTGATTGGTTTAGCGCGTGTGTTCAAGTTTTCGCGAGCAGGCGGGGACTATTTCTAGAGACGTAGCTACACGGAGGATAAAGACTCGGACTGGTCACGACTCGTTCGCGTGATTCAGAGTCGACTCCCATTTTTACAAGCTAATAACTTTGTTATTCGTTCACCTTCGGATTTACAACTTTGGCAGACTGCTTACTTTCAAACACGGCAACATTACACAATGCATGAAATGTATTGTTTATGATCTCGTGGAATGTACTCTTTAACGTTAAGTGTTACCACAATATAAACACTAATTAAGTTACCATATGTTTTAACATTATTTTATAGCTGACTTGACCTAGCTGTCGTGTTTCTCAGTGTGAAATATTGGAATAATTGGCAGAAAATAGCAAGTGTGTCCATTGTTTATGCTGTGGATGCGCATTAACATTTGCTATAACGTTAACCGACTACGTTAGCTGAGATAACATAAGGCTTTCAAATATGTTGATATTTCGAGAAAACTTGTTCAGTTTTTTGTCTTTTTATATGTAACAGTGTTGCATGGTTCGCGTTTACATTTGCCCATGCAAGTTTCGATGACTAATCGCACTAGACAATGATTGTGAAAAACCTGTTATTTTAGTGCCAGGCAAGGCTGTTTAACATGATTAAACATACTACACCACTTTGTTAACGTTGTTTTTCGGTGATTAAAAAAAAACTAATTTTAGTGATACACAACATGACGCAGATAGGACGGCAGGTCAGTTACACACATGAATATATGCATAGCATTGTGGGATATAAACGAAATGGTATAGCTGTCACAAAGGAGAAAATTCCATGTGGTCCTCCTTGACTGAGTTTCTTTTGGACCTGGTCTTAACACAAACAACTGTAAATTAGACTTTTTGATCATGTTTATGCTTGTCTCTGTTTCATACAGGCTCCCGACACGTTCAGTAATAATCCTGTCCTTACAGAAAGGTATGTCACACATGATTAGCACTTGTTTATAACTGTGTGGTCTAGTCAGAAATAAGAATTCGAGTGTGCTTGTAGGATTTTAGTTTAAAACATCGCAAATACAAACACAATTTGCAATCTGTTTACTGTATTTATTTACCTATAAAAGATATGCAGCCTGCCAAATTAAAATGCATTGTAAACCACACTTAAGGTGAGCTGTTAAGTAAAGGTGAGCTGATTGAACTACAGCTGTGGTTTCGACTCGTGCTAAGGCAGTGCAGTTTGAATGTAGGTTGTGAATTAAAAACAACAAAAACAGAGAGGCTACATTCACACTGTCAGTTTTTAGGATTGACAACAGTATTTAGTTACAGGTGTGAGTCTCAAAAGCCACGTTCATACAGTGCCAAAATATGGTTTTCACACCTGTATTTGAAGAAGAAGCCCTGCTGTGGGAACGGGAACCGTACTGGACAACAAGTTGTCTAAGTCATAACCATCATTTTCTGTCACTGTGTTCATGTACAGAGCATGAAAACGACTGCAAACCGCGCTGCATTACCTCAGTGTTATGCACAGTCGTTCTTCTTACATTAAATAGCAGCACTAATGCAAAACTATGTAAGCGTTCATAGACACCAGTGTAATGTCAGCCCTCTTATGTAAAAATACTGTACGCAGATGAATATTGCACACATATGAATATTTGCGTTTGTTGTGCAATAAGTGGAGTATTGCATTATGACAATATAAAACCTTAAAAGGGTTTGCTAGAGTGTTACGTGTATAATTATTGCAATTGCAATATTTACGTCATGTCACTATGGTTACAGGCAGCGCATGCAGATAGAATAAAGGCATGAGTTCGGTTGCTTGTTCATACAGACAGTATACAAGCCGCTCTGTGAAGAGGACATTCTGGCTACGTTCACACTGTCATTTTTTAGGATTGACAACTGTATTTACTTACAGGCGTGAGTCTCGAAATGTACTGTTCACACAGCAGCTTACAGTTGTGGCTTGTATACTGTCTGTATGAACGAGCAACCGAACTCACGCCCGTATTCTATTTGCACGCGCTGCCTTTAACCATAGTGACACAACGTTAATATTGCAATGGACTTAGCGGTGTATAAAATTAGACAAATGTTACACATACCATCGTGCAAAGACGACTTTACAAGAGGATTTGCATGTTTAAAGTTTATTTTAATCTGCAAAACTGACGGCAATTGCACGTTTTACCAAGTCAACCACTCACCGGAAGTCCCATCAATACATGCAGGATCTTACAAGAGTAGTTTTATGACCGTTGAGGTGCCGCCATCTGCTGGTGAACAATTAAACTGAAACAACAGCAGCTTTCTAAACACATATATCATACACTTAACGTTATATTAAGCATTTAATTATACACGTAACACTCTATCAAACGTTTAATATCACTTTTAAGGTTTTATATTTTCATAATGCAATACTCCATATATCTCACTTATTGTGCAACAAGCGCAAATATTCATATGCGTGCAATATTCATCTGCGTGCATTATTTTTACATAACAGTGCTGACATTACACTGTGGTGTCTATGAAGCATATACAGTATCGCATTAGTGCTGCTATTTAATGTAAGCAGACCGACATGACAAAAAATGTTGTCCAGAACGGTTCCTGTTCACACAACTGGGCTTCTCAGTAAATACTGTCGTGTATTTGTACAGGTGTGAGTTTGCAGTTGTCACACTCGTAAATAACTGAACTGCGTGTGAACACAACCGTATTAAGGACTCAAATACAGATGTGACAACCGTATTTTGGCGCTGTGTGAACGTGGCCAGGGATTTGTTACTTTGCAGTTTAACTGTAAATACTCGTAAGCCACACTGATGCTGCTCAGTTCATTACACATCTCAAAGGTGTCAAACTTTTTCAATCAAAGACAGCAACATTTACATTTTCCTTACACTTACATTTTATTGATTAATGTGTCAAACTGTAATATAATATAATATAATGTATAAAATGCATTTGCCAAAACAAGGGATTTTTTTTGTATTCAGCTATTGTCATTTAGATCATATAGGATCATTTAGGTCCAAGCAAACAGACCCAGTGACTAGTACAGACAGTTAGATGCTGAGCAGAGAAATTCTCTGTTTGTAGTTCAGTAGTATTCATGTCCAATGAGGTGAAATTATCTGCACATCTTGTCCTTAGCAAAATAGGGACTGTCCTTAAACTGGTGAAATACAAACGCTCTACAGCATTTGATGCAGACGTCAGATTGTTGAAGCAGAAGCACTTGATCTGGCACTTGATCTGGCTAAAGGAAACCGTTAGAATGTCCCCATTTTCTTCAACTTCTTCAAGTCCTAACTGCTTTTTTTGGCAATGTTTTTCTCTTTTACAGGGTGCCAGAAAGAATACATCTCTACTCTGGGACTACATTGCTTCTTCTCTTGGAGGTCTTTTTGGTATCATTACAGTGTATGAAATTGAATCATGTCTGTTCATTATACCAGAGACTGGTCAAACAATCTATCTAACCCATCTAGCCTATTACCCACCTATCAACCAACCTATCTTACCCATCTAATTTATCAATTCATCTAAACGATCAACCCATTTATCTAACCTAATCTAACCCACCTATGTAACCGATCTACCAAACTAACTACCCCATCTAACTAACTTATCCATGTATTATTTATGTAATAAGTTTACATTATATTAAGTTATTTTTAAGTATTTAAGTATATAATAAGTTTGAAGTTATGTTTAAGTATATGTTAAGTGTTAAGTTACATCAAGTACTAGGTCAGTTTACAATAGCAGATTATTATATAACAGTTATTCTACTGGATGGAATGTAGACAAGTACTCACCTATAATACAACTATACTATACCCTTTTTTTTATGATTGGGGTGAAGCTTTCCTATAACATATAGAGAAAATGATGTTTAGAATATGTATATATATATAATGAATAAATAAATGATTCTTACAACTGTACACCCAAAAGGCTTTACAATCATACCAGTGTGTAGCATCCACTTGGATGATGTGAATATAAGCTAAGCAATATAAATTAAGCAGGATTATTTAAGTTAATAAATAGATAAATATGGAAGTGTGTAATGTGTTATTCTCAGTGCTTCTGGTTGGTCATCATTATAAAACTGCACCAATATGAAAAGTACAAGTGACCTGTGAGCAGTATGTTTACTTACCTACACCACTCCATGAAACCACTTGTGTTTTAAGAGCTTCTGTAGACTGGCTCTGTGGACTGTTCTTTTAATCATACACTTGTACAGGAAAGTACAGAATACTGTACAAGAGGATTGATAAGAGACCTAGTTAGTTATACACATTCTGTTCATGTGACTCTCTAATGTTCTCATGTATGTTATTATTATTGCTTTTTTTCTCACCTCTGGAAAAACTGGAGTCAAAGTTCTGTGTTCTGGCACCTTTGCGTTTGTTTGTTTTGGTTTTGGCTTTTCTTGGAGAAGAAGGGCCTGAGACTGAAACAGAAACAGCCCGAGCGCTTTGAGATGACTCGGGCTTCGCCGCCTCAGGTTCGGCTACCTGTTTTGTTTTTGTGTCTGCTGTCTCTGGACTGGATGAGCCTGATACTGACACTGACTCTGTCTGATCATCAGGCTCTCGAGCAGCTGACCCTTGAGCCTCCATTGGGGGATCAGAGAAGTCCCCGTCTTCAACGTAGACGCAGCAGCAGGCACGTCTGATCACCCGCCCTGATTTCTGGAAGAAATCACGGATGGCCTTCTTTGTTCTTGTTCCTATTCCTAAAAAAAAGAGATAGAGAAACACATTTATGACTCGAAAAACAAATCAAATATTTACATGTTTGTATTCTGTAAACTGGAATATTATTATCAGAATGTAGGCAGCTTTTTCTTAAAATATATATTTCACTAGTTTATAAAAACGAATGCGCAATAAAATCTGTAAGAACATCGTAGATGTCATTGGGATTATATTGTTGCAGTCACCCGGGATGTATGTAATCGCACCAATTTAACATTTTAAACACAAAACCAGATGCAATACAAATGGACAGGGGATCATAAAACAGTTCTCATATTTTCATTTTCATGTGGACATTTATGAGGAATATTGACCATTATATGGACGTGACAATTCACTTAACATGAAAATCATGCTTTAAAAATGAAAATAAATCATCCTTCATGGTTAGGTTAGCTTTGCATGGAATTGATCTTTTAAATGTTAAAAACAAGTGTTTGTAGTTTTGCAGATTTGTACAAAAGATGAATTAGGTATAAAGTACCACTTTTAGTTTCGAAGCAATTTTAAAACACTGATTTATGTTAACGACAACGAACTGTATTTTTTTTATCAAATCTGACTCGTCGTTTGTCATTTCAAATGAATAATAAGAAAATTATTACTTGACTTCAAATATAATTTAGTCACTTAACCTGGTGGGATGTTGTTCTCCACAGAATCTCTCCGGATGATGTTCACTTCACCATCGGTCATCGACGCCGTACTGACCGCAACTTGAGTATCTGAAATCAGCTGAGTGCTGTTGAAGTGTCCTACTGTCTCCATCACTGAAGCTGAAAGCATATTTAACCCGTCAAACTATACAACTGTCGACCGTTTATCTGACTGATTCCAGTCACCTGCTCAGATGATCGTCGCTCGCACTCAGATTGTCAACAAACAAACAAACCACTGGAACGCGCGCGCGTCAGTGCTACGTAATCACATGACGCAACAATGCTCAGAATGTTTTAAATGTAAACTAAGGCACAACTACATGTAGATGTAGCGATCGTGTTAGGCAGTAGCTAACTTTTATTTAGGCTTCTTATTTCAGCTAACTATAAGTTTATTTTTTATTTACTTATTTTAGCTAACTACAAGTTTATTTTTTATTTACTTATTTTAGTTAACTACAAGTTTATTTTTTATTTACTTCTTTTAGTTAACTACAAGTTTATTTTTTATTTACTTATTTTAGTTAACTAAAAGTTAAATTTTTATTTACTTATTTTAGCTAACTACAAGTTTATTTTTCAATGTTTTTTATTACATTCCACATTCCACTTATTTGTAATGTATGTATTGTCATTCAGTATTTATTACAGTATACTCCAGTATATTATAGTCATTACTACACAGTTGTGTAATGTGTACGACAGTATTCTACAGTAAATTCATAAACTGCAATAAATACTGTAGTGTAATCTTAGGATTTGAGCTTAATGAGAGTTTTGTAAATGTACACCTTACTAGTAAAAATAATACCAAAGTACCAAAAGAAAAACATTTTGTAACCACTAAAAACTGCATTAAAACACTTATGCAATGAACAAATATATTGTGGTCATTTCAGTCCAGTGTCTGTTGAATTTCAACAAAATCAAACCTCAAGAGTGACATAAAGTTAACAACATGTGAAAGACTGACAGCATGACAAGACACATGAAAACTGTGACAGAAATCAAGGTTATCACAAAAAATATATATTTGAACATGTAATATTACTGTTGTATTGCTTAAAAGTAGGGATGCATCAATACCATTTTTTAAAGACCATTTTTTTTATTTCTGGTACTCACCGATAACAATACAGATCCCTTTACCTGTATTTTTTCTTTATTTTTTGGTGAGGTGGCAATTTTCCAAGCACAACGCAGTGAGACTAGAATAAAAAATAGAATAACTTTATAATTACAACTTCACCTCAAACACATTATGAAAAATTTATAATTTTTAATGTGCTTGTCACAAACTTTAAAAGCACAAATTTCTGTCAGTTATGTCACATGAGGTATCAGTCTTTGGCTTAGTATAGGCCGATATTGATACTGATATCTTAAAATAAGTCAATAATCAATTAAGTATTCAACTTTTAGATTTTTTTAGACATTTTAATCACTAAATAAGAAACCTGTTCTTTCTAATTGGGATACCACAGAATTTTTCTACATCATTAGATTTATTTTTCAATGAAAACAATTCACATTTACTAAGATTTGTGAGGAAAAAGCATTTCAACAATCAAGTGCCACCACATTTATCAGTAAAGAGACTCTCAACCAGCGTAACAATAAACGAAAACTGGAAAGAATCGCCTACCTACCTTTTTTCTCCTTGTGCACTTCACACCCCATCCCATAGGTGGCAAAAGTGCACCACAAGCTGATTTACAAACCGCCGTAAAACATAAGCGAAGAAGACGAATTGAACATGGCAGCAGAAGACAAGTCCTACGATAATTTCACAAAGTCGCTAGTCGCTGCAGGCAGCGGCGGGGGATGCCGTAACAGACAGCACCTGTGCCGCCAGGAAGGACACATTCAAGCGGTAAAATCTGGCGAAGGTATTCTGTGAAGACCAACCAGCTGCCGCACAAATGTCCTGAATAGCCACTCCCCAAGCCCACGAGGAAGCCACAGCTCATGTAGAATGGCCCCTAAGATCAATAGGGCAGTCCTGCCCCTGCCTAGTGTATGCCAGTGCTATCGTGTCCACTATCCAGTGAGACAACCTCTGCTTCGAAACAGTCCTTTAACTGGTCTGCCGTAGCACACGAACAGTTGGTCAGAGAGCCTAAATGAGACAGATCGCTCAATATAAAACCGCAAAGCCCGCACCAGGCACAGTGTGCGCTGATCGTAATCTAGTGAGGCCGGCGGCTCCAGAGAGAAAGCAGGCAGGGATATAACCTGTGCTCTAAACGCCGCAGAGAGCGATTTAGGCACTGTTTTCAAAGAGAGCTCCCTCAGTCTGGTTGACTGCAAAGGCTCGAACGGGGGGAGAGAGAGAGCGCTCTTAACACCAAGGCCAAATCCCAGGGTGGCATAGTGGGAGGGCGAGGGGGATTAGGCTGTCTCGCGCCTCGCAAAAATCTCACCACCAAAGAATGTCTGCCCACCGAACAACTGCCGATCGGTGGGTGGACAGCGGCAATGGCTGCAACATAAACTTTCAGGGTAGACGGCGAGCTGCCACCATCCAAGAGATGCTGCAGAAAAGCTAGAATGTCAGACACGGGACATAGCTCTGGGGTTGAGACCGTTCTCCGCACACCATCTGACAAAAACCCATTTTAAAGCATAAAGGCGCCTCATAGAAGGGGCTCGCGACTCTGTAATAGTGTCCATAGCGTGATTCGCTAGAGCCCGCAAGGTCCCCTGTCCCCGCAAACCCATCATACATGCAGGCACCACAGCTCGGGGTTGCGATGCCAGATCGAGCCGCCCGCCTGGGTCAGCAGGTCTCTCCTTAGCGGGATCGCCATCAGCAGTTCCGTTAGGTCGGGAAACCACGGCTGATTCGTCCATCTTGGAGCGATTCGTGTCACTGAGGCTTTTTCTTCCCTGATTTTGCATAACACCAATGGTAAAATCTTCACTGGTGGAAATGCATACAGGCTGGCTCTCGGCCACAGCCTCCTGAACGCATCCCCCTCCAGCAGGGAGCGCGACAGGGAGAAGAATGCAATGCGTATTCTCCTCCGTCGCAAAAAGATCAACATCCGTTTTTCAGAACCGATCCCAGATCAACCAGTTCAACTTCCATTCCCCGTGAGGAGGTCCGTTCCTAGACAGCATGTTCGCCCCGTGGTTCAGGTGACCGGGAACATGTACTGCCCTGATGGTGAGCAGATAATGATCGGACCACAGGATGAGGCATACCGCCTGCTTGTGAAGGGCTCTCGAATGAACACCGCCCTGTTGATTTCTGTATGACACTACTGACGTGTTGTCCGTCTGTATCAATACATGCTTCGACCTGCAGGAGAAAGCACTTTAGGGCCAAGAAGACCGCCACTGCCACTGCCTCTCCGACTCTGACCAGGAGCCAGAGGCCGGGACGCTGTTGCACAGTGCACCCCATCCCGTCAAAGACGCATCTGTCGTAATCACTTTCCGCCCGGTGATCAGACCTAACTAGATGCCACGGCGGTACATGTTGGGGTTGCACCACGGCTTTAGAGCATTTAGACACCCGCGCGTGATCATAACTCATGTGTGCCCCGAGGTCCAAGAGTGGGACCTCAGCCAGAGTTGGAGGGGACGCATGAACTGCAGACCGAGGTGGCATACTGCGCCTGCTGACGCCATCAGCCCCAAAAGTCTTTGAAACACTTTTAGCCTGATAGAGCGTCCCAGACTGAAAAGGCTCAGAGCCAACACTATATTCTGTATGTGCTCCGGTGCCCTGGAACGCAAACCTCAGGAAGCATCTGTGGCGAGGGGCTATTTGAACATGAAATATGCATCTTTCAGATCCACTGAAATAAACCAGTCCACAGGTCTAGAATCGGCCGGAAACCTCCATCTCTTTTCGCAACGACAAAATTACGGCTGTAGAAGCTGCTCTCTATTTCGCTCGGAGACTACCTCTACCTCGCGAGGAGGTTGTCGATCTCCTGACTCAACACCGGTATATTTTGTGGGGAGACTACGGATGGGACCACACCATTGAAGCGGGGCGGCCTGCTCTGGAGCGAGTAAGCGTTCTCTATTATATTCAACACCCAGGGTGAAATACCCGGAATGGACTTCCACGCATTCTTGTAAACATGCAAGGGATGAAGGGCCTCGTCCTGCACTCTCCGGGTTTTCCCGCGTGCAGGAGAAGCCGCTGTCAGTGGACTCAGCATCGACGCACGTGTGCTGAACTGAGTTCCGCCGAAAGAGCTTTGACTCGCGATAACCAGAGTATGAGATGGGGCATATGTGGGGAATAATGTCAGTGCAACCAACCTGGCACAGTATGAGTCAGCAGCAGCAACAGGTAACTGTTCTGATTGTGAAGATGTTTGCATTTTTATTATATGTGACACAAAAACATTCACAACATAAACGCTCTCTTAGGTTCTTCTCCGTCCAGAGAATGCAGCAGCTGAGCCTGGAAGACCTGGAGGACAGCCATGGTATGTAGAGCGGAGGCATACGCCTTCTCTGCTATGTGGGCGGTCATTCGGCATGGCTTAGATGGCAGCACAGCCTCGGACCATAGAGAAGACGAGAACGGGCACATGTGTGATCCTGAGGCGTGGGGTATGCTGCCTAGCAAAATCTCAGAGGGCGGCGACTCTCCGAACCTTCAGCACCCGTACTGGAAGGTTTCTTGTGTCCAGAAACGTGTGGTGCTGCAGGGCTGCAGCTGGATACTATTACATAAGTCCGACTAATAGTGGTGGACTGAAACAAGCAGGAGTGAAGTGGTTTGCGTGAATATGTAATGGAATATCGCACGGCTCTCAACCAGATTCGAGAACCAGAAAGAACCAGAAAGAACTGTTGAATAAAATGCCTTATTACACGTTAATTTATATCTACATGCACATAACACTACTTCTGCTCACAACATTATCCTTTTTCACAAGTGTACATATCATCTGTAAATATGTAAATTCAACAATATACTACCATGTACAATGTCTCTTATATGTTCTAGTCCCATTTTCGGTACAATAGTCATTTTTTATATATGCGTTATGCACATTTAAAAAAAAAAAAATCTTTTACACTGTACATCTTTATTATCATTTGTCTTGTCATTGTGTTGAATGTGTGTACTAGTAGCAACCAACACCAAAGAAAATTCCTTGTATGTGCAAGCACACTTGGCAATAAAGCTCTTCTGATTCTGAGTCTGATCTGATTCTTAAAGGGAAAGCATAATATTTAACGTATAAGTACCATTATTCAATACAACAATTGTCATTGATACTGTTGTCACTGCAGTACCTATTTAATACTTTGAAATTGTAAAAAAAATATATATAAAGCTGACATTTCCCCAAATACTAGATATTAATAAGACAATGCAGTGGTATTATTATAAATGGGTTAAAGTGCAACGATCTTGCGACTGAAGTCTGGCCTTCTAGTACAAAGAGTGGCTGGAAAAAACAAAAAAAAAGTATTTTAAAACTTTTATGCAAACAGCAACCAGTCAACAAACATAAACCAATCACCAACAGCAGCCAATCAGCAAACAGCAGGCAATCAGAGGTGTTACATTACCGAATCAGAACATGAAGCCTCACTTTTTAATTATTTCCAATTAAAAACAATATAGCAAAAACATTTTGAACATTAGAAGTGAATGACGTGAAATGCTTAGAAATTTAGTGCGAGCCCTGCGTTTGGTGTTTTTCTGCGAGTTTCCTCACTGCGGGTTTCAGAGAGGTTAACTTCAGCCTCAGTGCGTCTGAAGCATGCAAGTCCAGGCGATTGCGGTACTTGTGTAACCGGTGCAGAAGACACCAGTTAGGCTACTGCACGGTTCTTTTCTGCGTTGTGTTGGGCGGTTTAATCAAACAGTGGGTAGCAGGGTTGTTGGTTTCTGGATTCTTTATTTTATCTGATGTAAGAAAAATCATAAACAGCCTCATGAAGTGAATTTCCCTACATTCTCTCCCATGTGGGTATGAAAAACACAAGGGAAGAGACAAATGCCTCATCAATCAAATCGAATATAACATGAAACATACCTGATGTAAGAAAAATCATAAACAGCCTCGTAAAGTGAATTACCCTTAATACATTCTAAAGAAAACAAATGTTAATCACCATGTGCTCACATCCCGTATGAACATAAAACACTCCAAAAGAGATAAAATGACCAAAATGAAAACTCAGACAAATAAAGTAAAATTTTATACATCATCTAGAATGAAATAATGCACATAAAAATAATAAAGACAACATCAAATAAGTTTTTTGATAAGATGCTAAGAAAACGTCTCCGATTACTGTCGTAACCTCGGTTCCCTGAGAAGCGGGAACGAAACATTGCGGAAATTTTCCGCTAGACGAACTCTTATCCTTTCCACTTTCCTGAAGTCTTATTGGATAACGCCAGTAAAAAAAACAGTACGCACACACTGACTAAATATTACGTTGTATTTTAATATTCACATTAGAAAGACAATACACTTTAAAAAAAGATATCATAAAAAAAATATTCTAATCACATTTGATCTGAGGGGGCAGGATAACCCTAGTGATCACACATGGCGCAGGCCCTAAAATGTATGCGATAAATGTGTTTAGAAAAGGAATGCTGCAGCAGTTTTAGTTTCATTGTTCACCAGTAGGTGGCGGCAGCGCCTCGTCGGTGTGTTGAAAACTGGTTGTACGAATTTCAAAATCGTGATGTGGAGCGTCTTCTAAGTGCGCGATCCACTTAAGTAAATAGATGACTATTATTACACTATTCCTAAAGTAAACATATTACAATATTTATTGTCCATTCGTCTCTTAAAATGTTTCTTTACGTTTATAAGGTAATGCATAGGCCAGTTATAAACTCACAAATAAACGTAGCTACAAATAGTAGACTATTCATGGACATAAATTAGGCCTATATTATTCTTATTTATAATAATATCTGTTAAATCTATTTGTTATTATTTTCTGAAAATAGATCACCAACTATTTTCATCCGTATGGAGAAGAAGACGCTCAAGGGTCTCGTCATTTTTCATTTTTCTCGTCATTGCACGGTGAGGATATGCGGCACCTGCTCCTTCAGCAAAGCGGTGAAGCCATGGTACCTGCCAACCATAGAGGGGGCACCATCAGTAGCGCATGCAAGAATGTTGGTCATTGGTATCGACTTTTTACAGAGGATCTGACAGTTAAATCTGAGGTTAATACTAGCTGAATAAAAATATGGCTTAACATCAGCTCTCAAATGGTGCATTTGTAGTCCAAAATTGCCTCACTTCCCTTGCAAAAGTTACTATAGGAAACCCACGCTTCCTCTTTCAACTATGCAAGAAGTTGCTCTATAATAAATGCCATTCATTTATTCAGTCAATGTTCAGTGCAACACACTTGGATGGGGTATCCACTGAACACAAATATAAATAAAGATATTTTGTGCTGTGATTGGACATTTAATTTGTTTCACAAATTCTAAGTCTGTGATACCCTTTGAATTTCAGATTCGCTTAATAGGAATATTTGAATATTTGTACATTGAAAATGTACTAATACAAGTGAACAGAATGGCTGGCTTTGACACTGTGATTTCTAATGAGATTACTAGGCCCTGAAGGAAAGGAACTATGACATAATGTTTTACATCACAGGTCATCTCTGCCTCTGATTGGTGGAGAATGACATCATGTGAGGTTTTAATCAGCTTTACAACAGGCGGACTACTGCAGAGTGCATGCACATATGCACAGTGCAACATTTTTTGAATTATTATATTTGCCATTAAAATAATAATATAGGCCTTAGATCAGCTATTACAACCCAAGGCTGTTTACATACAAGTCTGCGTAAATTAATATTTTTGGGTCAACTTCAAAATGACATTAAAACACCTAAACTGCAATACCATTTGCATTTACTGTAGAGAAAATGTACTTTATTGCACTGCTCTTGCTGCAGAACATAAACTTTGATTCAAAGTTTAACTGTGTTTTATTAAACGTGTTTGGTCAACATGATTTTTTTTCATGGTTATCTGTGTACAGTCACAATATCATTTTAAACTCCATCACTATCTAAAGTGCTATATGCATGTGCATGTCAAAAGCCATCGTACTGTGTTTTTGTGTTAGTTGACACAAACGTAATATCCAGTATATTTAAAATGTTAATTCAAAAAGAAATGGAGAAAATTAAAAAGAAAAATTAAATGTCAATGTCCACCATTTTCTTTGAACATGATTATAAAAAAATATTGAATAACATTGTCAAGTAATAAAGTCAATATACAGTAAGTGTGAATCTATTTATTATATAGACATTACATTTATGCATTTGGCAGACACTTTTGTCCAAAGCGAAATACATTGATTGCATTATACATTATACATTTGTATGTGCAATTCCTGGGATTGAACCCATGACCTTGGCGCCATGCTCTAACCACTGAGCTACAGGAATGAAATCAGTTTCATTTGCTAAATGACTAAATGTCATCAGATGCAAGGGCTGGCTTGGGAATAGAAAACGGCCATGGACTTCTTGGCAAAGAGCGTCCGTCATTCCAGTCTACGTTTAGATGCAGCCCACCGGGAAAAGTCCCTGGCTGTTTCTCAATTCCAAGAACGCAAAGAACAGACTTTCAAGCAGGTTCGGTATGCACAAGTCTGCATTGATAGCATCCTTGATATCAAGAACACATCCAGGTACTTCCATGCGTTTTCTGTTCTTGTGTTGAGTATTGGAACAGGACTTTGACGGTTAATGATGATGTAGATTATTCATTATAATCTGAAGAACCTTTTTTCATCACAAAGAACCTTTTGTGAAGCAGAAAGGTTCTTCAGATGTTAAAGGTTCTTTATAGAACCAAAAGGTTTTTCTATGGCATCAAAGTGTACAATACACTCTTAAAAAAAGGGCTTGAAAAGGTTCTTCGATGCTGTAGAAGAACCTTTTGGTTCCATAAAGAACCTTTAACGTCTAAAGAACCTTTAAGGTTCTTTGCGGTGAAAAAAGGTTCTTCAGATTATGAAAAAGTAAAAAAGAGAGGGAATTCTTTCACTGAATGGTTCTTTGTGGAACCAAAAATAGTTCTTCTATGCAACTTTATTTTTAAGAGTGTACTGTTGCTCTTGCTACCTCATTTTAAAAATAGGAATAGAAAATGTATCGACAAAAACATTTTTCAATAGCACACAAACATGGTACATACTAGCACAGTTGACTGGAATAGGTAAAAGACTAATGAGGCAATATCATGGCAGACACAACTAAAGTTATCTTTCTTTTCAAGGTAGCTTGTCTGCAAAGTGTGTTTTACATATGCCTGTCAGTGGTGCTCGGCGGCCATATCTATAAGCTCCTGTCATACACACGGCTGCTGATGTCTGAAAGCTAACCTTAGGAAGTATGCTGCTAGACTGTCAAAGCCTGATGGTGCTCTGCGTGTGGGCTAGGCAGTTATAATCAAACCATAAAATTCAAGCCACAGTCTAAAGGAAGTGGTTGATAACATCCTCAAACAGCAATTCTCCAACAGTCAGTTCTGAGTTTGCTTGTGGCCATTCTGCTTAAAATACTATAAGCAATCAAACTGATTGATATCAGACTGATCTGACTGAGCTTTTTATACCTTCTTGTTATGCTGCAAGCATGTTTTTTAACCATTGATTTATCAGTGTCTGTGCATCAGTAATGCGATTGTAGCCAACAATCAGATTGCACAATTGAATTAAGATGTCTATATGACTCGAGCAAACTTCATCACTCCTGTTTGCATGCAATTGTTTATTAATACAATTACATTGTCATTCGTTTTATCATTATTTATACTTCTACCACACAACACGATATTTTAAACTATAGACTGACCACCATGTTGTCTAATTTGTGTTCAGCAGCATACGTACATGCACAGTAGAATTGCACTTAAAGTATGCACACATAATGCACTTAAAATCGTATAGCCTAATAATATTAATAAGTAAAAAATAACAGTTTTCTGTTTACATGAGCTTCAATATAATTACAGTATTGCCTCAATCCTATTATGATCCTATTGTAAGGTTGCGTGTAAACATGGCCAATGTTCTTCGAGATTGAGAGATTCAATTAGTTATTCTGTGTATCAATTTCCACCTGCAGTTCTGCTAACTCTAACTTACATGACTGCAGGGGAAATACAGCTGAGTTTCTCTTCCTAGTCATTGTCAGAGACATTTATGCTTTGTGATTGACTAACAAAGCGTATATAGGTGATATACATGTAAATGACACTTGGTTAGATACTTAAAAGGATCATTTGCCCAAAAATGAAAATTCTGTTATCATTTACTCACCCTCGTGTCATTTTACACCTATTTTATACCCACTTTCATTCTTCTGCAAAACACAAAAGAGGATATTTTGAAGAACAATGATGCCCCATTGACTTCTTTGTATGGACATTAACCCACTGAGACGTTTCTCAAAATATCTTCTTTAGTGTTTAATGAGACATTCACGCAGATAAAAAAACCCCATCATTTTAATTTTTGAGTGAACTATGCCTTTAATTGTAATACAGTACAATTTGCAGTGCATAATAAATAAATACATTTGCAAAAACATGCAATATTTAATGGTGAACTAACAACATATGAAGATAACTTAAATGTTATATTATTTTCAGTGCACTGCATGCAGAATATAGACAATAAATCACCAACAAAGAGTTGTTTCTACATTCAATGCTTGGCAGAAGAGGGGTCGCATTTTCTCAAGGCACTTGCCAAAACAGCCTGGCACTTCAATATAATATTGTGTTCTATGCCAACCAATCAGATTTCCTTCTCTCTGCATCTCAGAGCAAAAAGTCAACTCCCTTCTTACTTCCTGTCTGTGGCTTCTATTCGAACTATAGACTCTTGGTGGATGATTTTTGTCTTATATAAATGTCAATAGAAAGACCATAAATTCCCATATCAGTACAATGTGGGTCACGATTACAACTTGCTACCTTGCCACCAATCCAGCACTCATCTCCATGTCATGTGTTTACAATTAGCATAAAATGAAAACTGCGGTAAAAAGAAACGCAGGTTGTTTGAATGATCTCAGTGCCTGTCTTTGCATGTTGCGTAGATGTAGTTTTCTAAAGACCTGTAATTATGACTTGTTGGGCGTGAAGGATCAAGCTCTAACGCCTCTTTCAAATGCAACTGCTCGGTATGACTATGGCCTGCTACTGACTACAGATGGCTCCATTCAGTCTTCTGAGCCATAACAGGAAGAGCGCAAACTATAAACCACTTCCTGTGTCAAATGAGGAATGGTATGTAGTGTTTATGAGCAGCTTAAGACAGTTACTGCTACATTGATGAAAATACATTCCATAGGGTCACAGACTGAAAAGAAGTGATGGTGCTTATAGCACTTTAAATCTTTATTGTAACAAAGTAGCTTATGGAGCACGTTGAGACAGTAGATCAATTCAATTCACCTTATTAGTCAACAAAGTAAAACCTAAATCATTTCAGCAATTTGGTTAAAATTATTCAGGCATGTTATTTCAAGGTATCTAGATTTGACAATGTCAGATTTTATATTCAAGTTTAACAATTCCGAAACATGGTTTTCCAGACACGTAATAAAGCATTAGAACCTTTGCATTCGGATTGAATTTGACAAATTTTCTACCATGACTTCATCATATATTACATAACTAGATCTTTAGATTTGCTTGTGCCATGGTGTTGGGTGTTGTTGGTGGTTACCAGGGTACTGCTATGTGGTTGCTAAGGTGTTAAGCATTTTTAGTGCATAGCTCTACAGTTGCTAAAATGGTCTGGGTGGTCGCTTCCTGGCTCAGGTCAAATAAGCTCACTATTCTGGTGTGCCTCCTTCAAGATCTATTGTTTACCCATTTTATCGTAAATCTGTATGTGTAGTCATTAGAAAAGTAACTACACGCCGTCCCTAAACAAGAGGAATAAAGTACCATTCATGTACACATAAACTGTGTGGGTTGAGCCATGTGTCACAGTCAAATGCTTAGATTAAAAGAAAAGGTAATCTGTGTGAGAATCTTGTCTATGTCATATTTGCAGGCTGAGAAGAATTGTTCGATATAAACCAAGAATGTATGAAATCATCTGTCACCTTGTTGTCAGACTAAGTCAAAAGGACAGGTTTGACCTGAGCAGCCCTCTGAAAGATCTGACTCAGACATACCCATAGGTTATAGTACGTTTTGTAAGACCGTTACCATAGCAATGAACCAAACAAACAGGCTTTTGGGTGAGTTTACTTTGAAAAATGGGTGGGTCTGCTCTAAGCCTGTGGTTACACCCTTTACCATAGTGAGTTGCCACTGAAACCTTGCTTAGATCTAATGCAATAGTTTGGCTCAATTGATTCATGTAAATATAAGAATTCTTGCTTGTGAAATAAATACTAAATAAGTATAATAATAAATATATTAATAAAGTGCAAGGTGGGGAGGCTAGAATAATATGTGACATTGTATGGGAGTTATTATAAATCAGGTTAAATGTAAGTGGGAGGGAACAGCCCTCTCCTAAAGTAAAAATAACAAGTGTTTAACAACAACTGGTTAACAGGCCCATTAATGAATCGCCAGGGAAGAACCTCATCATGTCTAAACCTCCCCATTCCACTTTCCCATTCATCTCCTTTCCTCACAGGAAGTCCAGCATCAGAATTCCAAAAATTCCCAAAGGAATGCTTTCTCCAGCCAACAATTCTCCAGCTGCAGAAAATACATCGCAAGAGGAATTGTTTGAGGAATAAAAAGAAACATTTTAATATCATTACCTAATATGACTGGAAAGGCTAATTACACATATTTTAAAGAACTGGATTTATACTAGACAACAATTCCAGCTTAACTGACAACTGACCCTTGTCTAAACTCCACCCCCTTGGCTACTGCTCCCTCCAAAAAGCTTTCCAGAAGATACCATGGATATTTCTCTACAGTACAAGTTCTGGTAAAATGTGTTCATAACTGGTAAAAAATAAAATGAATGTTATTTAACAAGTGCTTGAATGTGTAACATGGTAAAAATGTATCTGCCATTACTAAATGACTAAACGGTAAAAGCAGTAACAGGATTAAAAAAAGCAATGTTTTTGGTATAAAATGCCATCCTGATCTAACGGGAAGTCGTAAGCATTTTACGAGGTGGCTAATTCATATGATTTCATACGTTGTGAGTCGTAAAAAAAACGTACGATTAAGCAATACTGAGGCACACCCCTAAACCTAATGTCACAAGAGATCGTACAAATTCATATGAATTAGCCAAAAATAGTCACCTCGTAAAATACTTAGGATTTCGCCGTGAGATTGCATTGAAAATGCTGCTAAAAAAAACTACAAAACCATGCCCAAAACACAATAGAAAATGTTATAGATATAATGGGAATTGTATTGGATTTAATGGAAACTATAATGTGTATACTGGTATGGTTTTGGTTCATAATGATGTTTTAATGGAAACCATTAGAATTTCTGTGACATTTCTATAGTGTATTGTGTTCTTGAATGAGCCACCTGGAAACAAAGCCAAACTGTGATTGGTTGCTCTACATGTCAGTCCAATGTTCTTGTTTAATCCTAACAGCAGTTTACCAAATGTTTACAAGACTTGAAAGTAAAAATAATAGTGCAAATGTTGGTATGGTAACATGCATCTTTAATACAAAGTGATTTGACTTTAAAAATGAAAGATAAGCTGCACAGCACCATGCTGAGTTTAGAATTAAGCACTTGGAGGCGGTATCAAGAGACACTCATTGCATTACAAATACATCAGTAAGTGCCAATGCGATTGGTAGTTTTCTTATGCCGTCATTGCTTAATATTGATTCTAGATGTCAGCTTTTGACCTTTCCCTCTTTCCCCTGTGTTCTCCCACCACTCTCTTTTCCATATCCAGTGTAATCGGAGAACATCTGTAGCTAAGGTTCACCAGGGTCAGCGTACACAGAATGTAAACACTACACAAACCCACTGACAAATCTTTACAGTCATATGAGTTACATTGAGGTTTTTGTGTATGTATTATCATCACATATATTTTACTGCCAAATAGATTAATACCTACTGTATAACGATCATGAATCAGGACTACATAGCAATTGTAATTATAAAAAGTATATATATACATAAACAATAGTATAATAGAACAAGCAGGTTTATACGGCCCGTTTGAAGGCAATATTTATTGTTTCTTAAATATGGCCTCTAGGCATAATTATTGTCCAGAATTGCTTTTTTTCTCTAGTGGAAATGCACCTTGGTAAAAAAAAGTATATGACAAGAGACAGACCTTGAAGATTGCAGCTTGTAGATGCTCCCCCACAGACAAAACAATCTGACAAAACAAGGTATATCTCTCAATGTTAAATCATTAAATAATTATGACAATTAAATATTAAATACTACAGTTACCAGACCTGTTCAACAGAAACTAGCATGTAGCAGCCCTTAGTCAAGCTGTACAAACAAGCATCATGTTTACTTCAACTGACTGTGAGATAAGGGTGTCCATGTAGGCTACTTCACACTATTAAACACTTCAATTGGATCAACACAAGCACCATCGGTGCAGATACCCCTATGGCATCAAACACATTAAATACTAATTTACTCATGATTACGCATTAAGAACACCCCTATTTATCTCCTTAACACCTCCAAGACAAAGGAGCTCATCATGGACTTCAGGAAGGAGAGAGGAGGCACACATGACCCCATCCACATTAACAGGATGGCTGTTGAGCGTGTCTCCAGCTTCAAGTTCCTGGGGGCCCATATTTCGGAGGACCTGTCCTGGACCACCAACACCTCCAGCCTGGTCAAGAAGGCTCACCAGCACCTCTTCTTCTTGAGAACCCTGAAGAAGAACCAACTGTCTTCAGCTATCCTGGTGAACTTCTACCACTGCACAATAGAAAGCATCCTAACCAACTGTGTCACAGTCTGGTATGGGAGCTGCTTTATTGCAGAGCGCAAGGCACTGCAGCGGGTGGTGAAAACAGCCCAACGCATCACACGGACTCCACTTTCAGCCATTGAGGACATCCAGAGGAAACGCTGTCTGCGTCGAGGTCGCAGCATTCTTAAAGACTCCTCTCACCCCGCCCACAGACTGTTTTCTCTCCTGCCTTCCGGCAGGCGCCTCGGATGCCTCCGGACAAGGACCAGCAGACTGAGAAACAGCTTTTTTCCCCGAGCTGTCTGCCTATTAAACTCTGCCCCCCGCTGATTCCACAACCCCCTCATATACCTCTAACTTAATGCTGCTATATTGTTTTGTTTATCGCACTACAGGCCTGTCAAGCACACAACTGGACTGTCTACACATGTACTACATGTTTACTTGCTCTACCGGACTATTTATACTATACTCATCATTTGCACTCCAGTACTATGTACTAATGTTATTTGCACTACTGGACTATTACACATATACCTCATCATTGCACTCCAGTACTATGTACTGAATACTGCAATAACTCATCTACTGCACTGTTTACTTTAACTTAATAGCTGCTGTCCATAATTTATGCACACTTTATATTCATTTGCACTACTGTTCTGTATAGTCTAATTTATATTTTACATATCCATCAGTAAATTTCTGTTTTTAGTAAATAGCCATCTGTATATAATGTTCATAGTACATTCCCACTTGTAAATTCTTCATAATTTTTGCTTTATCCTGTATTTATGCACAACTCATATACTACTACACTCTTCTCCCCCCCCCCCATTGCACACCTGACTTCACTTGTTATTTGCACTAATGAACTGTCTATACATAACATTTATGTTCATTTGCACTACCAGACTGCTCATTTGCACTGCCAACTGTTCATTTACAGTACCGACTGTTTACTATGCATCTTGCACTCCTACACTTTAACTGAAATATGCAATAACTTCTTCCACTGCACTGTTACTTAGATAGCTTCTGTCCATAATTTATTTGCACTACTCTATATTCATCGCACTGCTGCTCACCATAGCCTAACTTATTGTATACATCCACCTGTAAATTTCTGTTTATAGTAATAGCCATCTGTACATTATGTTCATAATACATATCCATCTGTAAATCTCTGTTTATAGTAATAGACATTTGTATATTATGTTCATAGTATATATCCATCTGTTAATTTCTGTCTATAGTTAGAGACATCTGTAAATCATGGTCATAGTACATTTCCATCTGTAAATTACTTCTGTAATATTTATTTATGTAATTTATGCAACCACTGTATATCCTGCACTTGCTGCTATTGCACTTCTGGTTAGTAATGCACTTCTGCATTTCGTTGCCTTGTACTTGTACATGTGTAATGACAATAAAGTTGAATCTAATCTAATCTAAAAAACTGTATATCCTGCACTTGCTTACTGCACTTCTGGTTAGACCTAAACTACATTTCGTTGCCTTGTACTTGTACATGTGTAATGACAATAAAGTTGAATCTAATCTGATTTCATCCATCTGTTCAGAAACAAGTAAGCTCATTTAATTTCTAACGCACAGGCCTAAATTTAATAACACACAGTAGTTGAAGACAATAGTCAGGAAGGGTGAGGTGGTTGTGTTTATGCTTATAAGGCCCCTCAGAACCAACTAAATGAATTACTTAAGGAGATAGTTCACCCCAAAATAAAAATACTTTCATTATTCACTCATATATTTCATGTAGTTTAAACTGAGCACAAAAGAAGATATTTGAAAGAATGCTGCTAAACCAAACAACGCTGGGCCCATTGATATACACAAACCCCTGCAACATTTCTCAAAATATCTTCTTTTGTGCTCCACAGAAGAAAGAATCAGAAACAGATTTTGAACAACATGAGGGTGAATAAATGACAGAATTTTCTAAATTTGGCTGAAGTGTTACACTGCATAAAACTTGACAGGACATCAGTTTCTGCAAAGTTTAGTTTTAAATGTATCCAATCCCCATTTAGCACTAGAAACGTAACGGTTGATAAGAAAATGTGGGTTTAAATTATAAAAATTGCTAGAATTCACATTAATTGGGTGTTAAACACAACAGATATTCAAATTTTAAATCAGAGTTTATTTCGTGTGAGCAACGTATGGAAGACATGACATGAATTAATGTTTTTCCACAATTAATGTGCATTTTTGTTATGAGACACCTCCTATACAGTCCAAGTCACATATATTCACATATACATAAGTGTGCTGTTCCATATTATACATCCAGAGAGTGCCATTATTAGCATTAATGTGTCATTAGCTCAACACCACAGCAGAGTGAAACAAGCACCACCCAACCTCCCACAGCCAGGCCTCACAACACACTGACCACTTCCCTTTACAGATCACCATGAGATCAGCTCAGCCTTAAAACTTCCTGAGCAGGCAACACTCACACATACTGCTGAGCTGAGAATGTGTTGGAAAAACTGCTGATTGGAAAAATGCAGAGAAACATTTGTCGCTGTAGTTGACCTTCAATTACCACTGGACCCATGAGAAGTTATAAATCAGAGTAAATAGTGAGACACTGTAAAGAAATGCTGCTATAACACATAAGAAGTGCGTGTCTGAATACTGCAGTGACTGAGCTCATTTATATAACGAAGGCCAATTGGGTTTGAAATGCAAAGAGGGACGTTTTGATATGGGTCCAGGTGGTTGAAAGTTAAACACCCCTAATTTAGACCGTAGGTGGAAGTGAAACTGGCAAATGCGTAGTCGGTTTGGAGAGACACAGTCACACTTCCTCGTGAGATAATGCACAAAAACTGTAGCGGTGATGTTAACATGCAAACATTTCAGTTTCTTTCACTATGCGTTGGGAGTTTACCGTTGTCCACTTACCATGCCGATCAGCAAAAGCACCTGCACATATGCACTTATCCAGCATTTACAGAAATTTTTTGTGCCATTGTTTTGAGTTTAATCATGTGAGATAAAAAAGGGGATGAATGAGAGCCTTTGCACTTCTGACCTACGTGTATTCATAATTCTTACACAGCATTTAAAAACACATAAAATGCTTATAAAAACAGTCCATGACTACCATCTGCTTTCACACAGATCTAAACTTGGTGTGACTAACACACAAATGACTGTATAATAGCTAACTGGCAGGTCTCAACTAGTTAGACAACAAAAGTAGGAATAACATTCATCCCTCAGGAATGGCTAACAAAGAACACAGTGCCAGTATTTTCCAATTTAAAGGTGCAAGAATGTGTTTTACAGATACATAGTACTTCACGTGTCAACCATCAAAACGCAAGCAATCAGCTCATATCCGGCAATACGAGATGTGGCTTTGAGTGATTTGAATACTGAGAATACTGAGCGCAAGAGAAGAAACTGCGTGCTGGTTTAACAATCATTCAAGATGGCGCACACCTCAGCAACAAGTGTGCATAGCACTTGTTATTAACAGCTGTGTCAGCAAGAGCAGCATTTGTTCCGTCCAGCGCCGGCCGTCCATTACACTGCACAACAGTTTAGCAGCTGTGCAGCCTATAGAGAGCAAGCGGGAGACATCCTGTTTTTAAAGCTGGATTTGCTGGGGGTGTGCAGACAGGACCTGTTTCCAACACGCCACTTCAAAACAGCAAAGTACTGATTGAGCTTATTGGGAAAATAACTAACAACATGTTTTTACGCAAATATGTTTACGTTGTCAGAATGTGATCTTCCTATTTAAGTTCATTTTTAATTCAACAGTTTAGAAATGAAATCTTGACAAAAATTTGCCACAAAGAAAGATGTTTCTACTCCTGTGAGCAAACACACGAGGACGAGGTCAAACATTAAACCCAACACACATTCTTTACAATCTTATCTACCACAGATTCCAAAGTTCTCGATGTCCCAGTTGAGACAATATGGTACTAATACACATGCACAACAACCCCATTGACAGTCAAAGTGAAAATAGATGACTTTGATGCGTATAACCAGAATGAAAATAATAAAGCAGGGCCAGTGGGAGGAATTTCCTTGCACAGCAGATTTTCCATTTGACTTTGGTCTACACTAACTGTGGAAACTCCCATCCACCAGTAGCACCAAGTCAGAGGCAGCATATTTGCTCAGAACAAGAATGAAGTAAAACTGTTAAAATGACTAAGTTTAATTTGAAGTTACAATTACATAGCTGTTTCTGTACATGTTTCTCAAAATGAGTAAAGCAAAGAGATGAAATAAACAGGATGAAACATTTCTCTTCAAAATTTACCATGAGCACTACACTTGAAATGCAAGAATGTAAAAATCCCACATTTTAGAAACAGAAGTGTAAGTGAAAGACAATCGGATCAATGCAATTAGACTAAATGGTAAATGGGATACAAAAGGCATCTCCGTCAACAATCTTGAAAAGATGAAGCCTTTTTGAGAGCACAAGACATCACTCTGTTCGATTACGCTGAGTAAATAGAAGCTATGTCAACGACAAGTGTTCCTTCCAGTATTATAGCCCAAAACGTTTGCATAAATGTTCCATGGACTCATTTACAAGTTGATTATCATTGGATGTCAGTGATATCATACTTATGGCACAGTTTAAACCCCGTTACTTCACACAGCTACTTACAGTTAGTACGCTACAACCTCCTCAGCAAACGCTGTGCTACAGTAGATGCCTGAACAATTCTGATACATTGCAGTAGAAAATGTCTTTAACACATTGATGACCAATTGGAGATTACAATTCCTTAAACTTTTGACTTTTTGAAAGAAGCAGAAGACAAAGATATAAAACCTATACTGTCAAAAAGAAAAAATAAAGACTCTTCATTCAGGAATGATTTAAGCCACAGTCCGTGTGACAAGTGTATGTCACAACACACAGAAAAATAAAAGCAAACCAAACCCATTGTTTCAACGATAATGTTGCAAGGGTAATTTCAAAACCAAAATAAATGTTAACTACAAATCAAAATATTATGAATATTCATTGGAGGGGTCTGATTTTCCCCATATTGAGTTCATTTGTTCTAAACAGTCTGTGCCAAACGGTGTCATTAAGACTTGTAGTTAGATGTTAACCAAGTTAAGCCTTCATACAGTCCGTCGCCAGTGGTCGCACATGAGGGCTGCACGTACCAATTCCTATCTCTGATGCGCGTCAGTCCCAGCTTTTCCTGGATTTCGTGCGGCTTCATGGCGTCCGGTAGATCTTGCTTGTTGGCAAAAATCAAAATGATGGCATCCCGCATCTCGCGGTCGTTAATAATGCGGTGGAGTTCTTGCCTGGCCTCGTCGATGCGATCTCTATCCGCACAATCCACCACGAAAATTAACCCTTGAGTGCCAGTGTAGTAATGTCGCCAGAGGGGACGGATCTTATCCTGTCCTCCGACATCCCACACGTTGAACTTGACATTTTTATAGGTAACCGTCTCCACGTTGAAACCGACGGTAGGTATGGTGGTCACAGACTGGCCGAGCTTCAACTTATAAAGGATGGTGGTCTTCCCAGCGGCGTCCAATCCGAGCATCAATATTCTCATCTCTTTGTTACCAAATATCTTTGACAGCATCTTCCCCATCTTGTAAATTGATCATAAATGGTTATCCCCCTTCAAAAAAGAATGATATGGTTCGTTTAAGAATATACAAAGGGATAAATGGATTTGCCTTTTTTCGGGATCTCTTTCTGGGAATGTCAAGTTTGGAAGTAAACAGGACGACGGGGGTGTGTAAAATGTTAGAGGCTGAGCATAAAGTCACCGTTATCAGTAATAAAATAAGCAACAGCAGGCAACTGAACTACTGGTAAAGAGACCGTACTGAAAAGTTTCAGTACTACACATACGACGTAGAAGATCAAAGCTCGTTTTGTTAAGCTTTTGCTCCAGTTGCGGGGTGGTACCAGTTTGAAGGAAAAAAAAAACACCGCATTCAACAGTAATCCAAGGGAAAAGGACAAAAGTCACGTTTAAACGTATTTTCAGTTCTTTTCCGGTGTGACTTTAAATGCTGTGTGGCCTCTATAAGAGCCAGCGGTGTTTCAAGACTTCCTCTTGGCGTGTGAATGTCTGTCTCGGGCTTTTCCGCGTCCTTCCCCCAAAATGTAACTGTATAGCAGCTGAAGACCTTCAGAGCCTCGACCGTGAAGCATTAAATTGGCTGGCCGGTGGGTCTGTCATCTGGGCTGTCCGAAGCAGAGCCGCATCGATTTCAACCGTCCCGAATTCGAATGGTGTCTCACGTGCCCCTGAGAGACAAGAGACGCTCAGAGGGAGTGCCAGAAAAGAGCAACTTAGCCTGCTAGCTTAGCCGGCCGAACAACCCATTAAAGATCGTCAACGAACACTCTTTGCACATTTTTTCGACAGGTTACGTAAAATATAATCATAAGCAATTTGTTCTCATTCATTTTAGAAACTAAATAGCTTTCGGTTACCTGCAAAGACCCACCATTCTCTACCAGTGTCAACCCCGGTGTTCACTTCTACAATCAGCCGACTTACAACCGCCGAGTTCTGTGTGAAACTGGCTACGTCAACACTAACCAGCGGAAATGGCTGTTGCAGCCCTCATTTCACAATAAAGGTCGAAACTGAGTTTGACATCGACCTGCCAGTAGTTACTGTACATTAAAATTTAAATTTGTATGTGAAAGATGTGTTAAATTTAAATAAGTAATTATAAGAATTGTGACAGGAGGCTCCTAAATAGGTCGATTATTTATGTCCAAATAAATAGGTATTTTATTTTTATAGATAGCATTTATAGCATTTTTTTTATAGTGACGTGTTTGAATGCTTTACTATGTTTATGTTGTATGGCATGATGTTTTGGGATACTACTTTATCAATAAAAAATAAGATAATAAAAAAGAAACCAACGCGTCAGCCCCATCCGGATTTCCTTTTGATACATGAGAAATTAAATTGTAAGCATAAAATAATGCTGTATCGACAAATACCCATACATATAAAATGCTGCTATTTTGCAACATTTTCGGAGGACTTTTTAATTGACGAAAGCTTCATTATTTGTTCATTGCTCATCTCATGATCACCTGACGTCTCTGACGCAAACGGAAAAGGTGTGGGTAAAGATATGCGCCACCTTCTAAAAGTCGTGTGACTTTTCTTTTGCTGTGGCTTTTACATGTGGTGCTAGATATAGAACCATTTATCCTAAATATACAATTATTTCATGCAACAAAATCTAGAACTTTAAATAGTTAATTTTACCATGATTTATTACATTTACCTTGTTTATTTTATATTATTGTTTATATAATAGCACCACTACCTCAACCAATTTGCCTTTAGTAATTTTACTTTTATTTACATCTTGTAATTTGCAGATTTTCATGTAATGCAACTTGGAAATTTGGAAATATCATATCGCGCGCAATTTGTCACTGAAAAACTAGCAATATCTATCTCGCTGCCCAGTTCTACAAGTATGACAAAAGCTTGATCAGCGCAGTGATGAAACCTAAATTCAGGTCGATGGCGACATCTACTGGTAAATCTAGATCACGACATTAAAATAGGCTTTTAGCGCCGATAAATAATATTCAAGATTCTTTGTCACAATACGACGTAGGCTACAGCAAAATTAAAGCAGCAAAATTCCTTACAGTGTGCTGTCGCATAATACAAGCTAAGCATCTAAATAAATACACTAAATATAATTATCTTTACAAAATACACAATAAGTAGCCACGGCGGTAGCGCAAATATATAAGCGTATTGAGTATTGCTTACTTATTGTCTAGTGGCATAACAGAAAACATGCTTTGTTTTGTATATTAATGGCCCAAGTAGTAGCTAGCCTATTGCTATTGAGTCAAATATTGCACACGTGTAGAGTTATTGCACAATATGCAGTAAAGTACTGCAAGGTATTATTGCACACAATGGAAGTAATAAAAGCAACAGAATTTAAACAGGTAGTAAAGAGTGTAAATATATACCAAGTAGACATACACTATGGTGTAGAGGATGTTTAACCTGTGGGGTAAAAAACGGAATAATCTAATAGAAGTATAAAATATATAAAATAAATCTCTCACGATCCATAGGTTTATCAGAATCAGAATCAGAAAGAGATTTATTGCCAAGTGTGCTTACACACACAAGGAATTTGTCCTAGTGTCAGAGGCTTCCAGTGCACATACATGTAAAAAAAAAGTGACAAGGTACAGGTAACAAAAAAGTAAGTAAAAATAAAAATAAATACATTTTATTTTTATTTTATTTAAAGCAGAATAAGCATTTTTGTTTGTGACAAAAGTGACAAAAGTACTGTACAAAGTACTGTACAACACTGACCTATGCACCTTTAAAATAAAAAACATTTGTCAAAAACAAATATAAATGTACATGTTAAGGTGACATGTTTCAATATCATTTTAAAGTCCAAATATACTTAGTACAATTTTAATATTACATTTAAACTAAAGTCATTTACCACATAAACAGGAACCAAACGTTTTAAACAGCTCCTTACATAACCGCTGAACAAATGACTCAGATATCGAATACATTCTTGAGAAAAAAGTTTAGTAACTAGAGGTTTAAAAAAAGAAATTATAATAATAGCTTTATTGTTAGCTTAAATATTTTGCATATATTATGCGACGCTTTCTCATTGGTCAAATGCTTTTACATCATGACTGTGACAAGTGAGAGAAAACGGAATAAGTTCTGAGCAAACGTTATTTTCGTGTATATGGTCTAAGACATCCTACATGAATAAGTCTGGAAAAAAGACATGGATTTTCATTTTCTGGTAAGAAATGTTTTAATGTCTGATACTGATATTGTTATTGCATGTAGCTATTTAAAGCTAATTCAAATTGTAATGCATTTTTCTGATATAGCGACAATATCATATATAAAATAATATAATAAAATATAACATGCTTGTGTCGTATGTTTCCAGCCACGTTGATAAATTAAAATGTGTTGAAAATACGCGCGCTGTCTCTTTAAGAAACACAGTGGGTATTGGGGGTTAAGCTAGCTAGCTAGTCAAGACAGAGACGAGTCAGATATGGCGGAATGGAAGCGTACTACCTCGGCTCCGTCTTCAGCGAGCACAACCTCGCTGGGTCGAGCCCTATCTCACAGCAGGTTAAATCAGCTTGATCAGTCTGATGTGTTTCAGTCGCAGACGTCTCTTAGCAGGGGCACTATGGGTCAGGGTCGCAGGAGGAGGAAATCGAGCACCACCAGTCTAGAATCTCTGGACATTAGTCCCAGTTCCGAGGCGAGGGTTCTGGTCATAAACACCGGCGGAACCATAGGAATGATGTACCACAATAACGGTAAACACATGACTGCTTGAAGGATCAGATGTAACAGATTATTAATATTGCATTAAACTCAAATGCCATTAAACGTTTATGTTTTTGCATTTAACTGTACAGTACACACATAACAGAGCAAAAAGCAAGGGCATATAAACAATATGCCCACAAGGCATCAATGATATAACGTTAGTACAAGTAACTTATATGTCCCTCCAAACTATTTGTGCAGTCAGTGCACACTTAAAATGCATTTCACTGCATTTTATAACAAAATAAGGGGCATCAACAAAAACATTTGTACTTACATTTAATCCACCAATGTAATGTTAAGATGAAATTTATGGAGTTCCATTCAAGTCACTGTAGCAGAGCATCCACATTGTGTAATAGTTCACTTCACTATGTTACCTACATGTCACAGATTCATGATTCAAAGAAGCTTTCACAGTATGTTGGTATGTTTGACAGTGTTTGTTTGATATGTGGAAACCTAAACTTACAATAAACCAGAACAGTTTGCAATAAAACCAAGACGTGCAGAATGCAGAGTATGCATATTAAAGTATGTTAACGCACATGTAAGTTTTTTAATGTACGCTGTTTATATTTACATAAAAGCAGCAGTTTCCCAGCGAGTAAGCCAGTGGCATGGTGGCAAGGAACCAAAACTCCACTATAGATGTATATATGTATAAGAGTGGAGAGAGAAAAAAACCTTGGTAGTTCTCATCTGGCATGTATAAATGGCCAAATATCAACAAAGTAGGCCTGGTTGTGTACAATAGTGGTTATGAGATATTGGATATCTATTTATTCTCAAAAATGGCCATTGTTGTGCTAATCGCATAGTGGAAGAACTGCAAAGTTTTAGGATATGGTGAACTTTATGAAACATGTCAACATAAACTGCCAACATAACATACAGATACATATATATTTACCTGTTAATAGAATACATAGCTGCGAGCTGGTGATTTGATTATGTAAAGTAAATAATGAGTAAAACATTTAGAGTGGTTTTGTTTTCATAATTCAAGCATAATTGAACCAAAGTGGGTGAAGATCATTTTTAAGCTTTTATTAGCATATTTTATGGACAGAAGGCTTAAATATTTGTGTTTGAGTTGATTTGTCTCACCTAGCATAGTACCATAATACTACTTATGGAAGCAAATCTTTGTTTGAGTTGAAAAATGTAATAATTGGAAAAAAGATCAATAAATGCTTTAAAAATTTGTAAAGAATTGACAAGGTCGAACACAAAAATGGTTAACTTGTTAAACATAACAGGTTTTATGCAAATGTACTTCAAGGAAACATTGTATTTGTTCCTTTGGAACAGTATTGCTGTTGTAAGCCATGCTCTACCAGTTTGGTTACAGTTCAAGGACAAGCGCGCTTGTAACCTAACAAAAACTGACTTTATTCCCAGAAACTAAATAGAATTGTATCTTTCAGTCTGCTGCATACAAATAGGCCTAGTAGTTTTTACATGACCAAAACGATTTTTATTTGTGGAAAGATCATCTTCTTGACAACCCCGTGCATGTCTTTCAGTGAAAACTCTGCATATCAAAAACTTCCAAGACTGTACATAGGCCTGTCGCAATAGCAACTTTTTGTTTGGCGATTAATTGCACCAGAAATAATTGCAGTAGTCGATATTATTGGCATTATATAAATATTTTATGCCACTGATTACATAATGATATAATATTGCAAGTGCACCCTTTTACAGAACAAATACCTTTTAATATAATATTTGGAATGTAAATTGTAACTGGAGTGTAAATATTTAAAATAAATAAAACTATAATTGGTTGATTTACATTATAAGCCATTATAAGAGGGCAGCACGATTGTATGCATCACCAAAAACTACTGACGTTGTGTTTATATATCGTGCGATAAGTCGATAAATTGACTATTGCGACACGCCTAACTGTACATTTTTGTGTAGCAGCTGTTCTGGCTCTTTCAACACATGGCTAGTCAGTCATATGGCAAACAAGCGTGCAGTTTATTTCTGCAGGATTACACTTGCTCTTAAGGGACTGCATGATTCAATTTTGTATTCACCTCTGGACATCAAGAAAAGATTCCTGATATCTTCCTGGTGCTTTATTGACAAAGCATTAAACATTTTCACCCTATCTTTACAAAATATTTCCAGACAAGTGGAATGCAATCTGAGCTGATGCAATGTCTGTAGGAGTATCTTTGTTTGAATAAATTAACCTGCAGAAGTCTCTTTCACGATTATTAACCAGCTTTTAACTCTTTAGGATGTTAGAAATTCTTAAGGTCTAAAGGTTGTTTTTTAGCTTCAAGCACTTTTTATATTTATGTCTTCATAAACATTGTATTAACACTGATAATTTTTTATGTGAATTATTTCCAGTCAAGCTGTAATTTTGTAAAATTATGCAGAAAGAATAAAACAATTTAGCTGTTGTATTTAGGATAAAATGCTAGAAATTAGCCTTAGCAATGAAAGTTCAAGTATTTGAAATAATATAAAAATATCTTTCAACTTTGAATGAGCTGTTGGAATTTTTCAGAATGAATGAAAAAATTGTGCAGAATGATTTTTCCGTTTAAAAAAAAGGGCAGTTGCGTGTCCTCGTGTATTTTGTTTTCTTTATGAAACAATACAGCGAAGTAAAGGAATAAAGTAAAGGAATGAGATTTGTTGGGTCACCTAAATCACTTGAGAGAACGTTATCTGTATCCATATCTGTAGTTATCATTTTTACTACTAGTGCTGCATTACTTGATAATGTTATGTTTATGACTTTGGTGTTTGCTTTACAGCATTTGTTGTCAGCGGTGTCTTTTTTATAATATTCTTAATCTTATCAGCTTTTCTTATCTCTTCAGTGCTGTGTCCAGAACCAAACGCTCTAGTCAAAACTCTACGCAAGCTTCCCATTCTGCACGATGAGCAGTATGCCCAACAAACCAGACTGTACGACTATTACGAGCCTCCGGAGATCACACTGGTGCTGCCGTAAGTTTTCCCATTGTGCTGCTAACTGTGTTAGCAGTAAGTCTGCCAAATGAATAAATGTAAATGTAAGTTTGCCTGCTTACAAAGAAATGAAGAGCCTATAATGTTTCTAAATATATATATATATATATAAGGTTATAAATTGATTTGCATTTCAGTCAGTGAAATAAATATTTGATCCCCAACCAACCAGCAAGAATTCTGGCTCCAATTCTTCCTCTCCACCACCACGGTCAAGACCAAATAGCTGTCAAAGGATGTCAAGAACAAGATTGTAGACCTGCACAAAGCTGGAATGGGCTACATAGGACAGTCAGAAGGAGACAACTGTTGATGCGGAAATGAAAGAAATACAAAATAACTATCAATTGCCCTTGGTCTGGAGCTCCCTGCAAGATTTCCTCAATGGGGTAATGATGATAAGGAGACAGTTTAAAGATCAGCCCAATACTACACATAGGACACTTGTTAATGATTGCAAGGCAGTTGGGACCAAAGTTACCAAGCAAATAGGTAACATTTTGGTAACACTACTATGCCACAATAGATTAACATCCTGATGCACCCACAAGGTCCTCCTACTCAATAAGGCCCATCTAGCTAGTCTGAAGTTTGACAATGAACATCAAAATGATTCAGAAAAGGTTTGGTCAGATAGGGCCAAGGTGCTGTAGTCAGATGGGGCCAAAATTGACTGTTTTTGGAGGGAGAGAAATGCTGCCTATGAACACCATCTCTATAGACAAGCACAATATTGGAACCAGATCACTGAAGATGGGTCGTGGATGGGCCTTCAACATGCCAAAGTCCCAAAACATATCGCCACCACAACCAAAGAGTTCTATAGTAAATCTGTGAAGGAGGCTAAAACTACAAGTTGCAGAGCGACAGCCAAGAAACCTTAAAGATTTAGAGATGAGTGGACTAAAATGTATTCTGACACATGTGCAAACCTGATGACCAACTATAAGAAACGTCTTACCGTTGTGGGTAAGGGAATTCTCCATCAAGTACAAAGTTATGTTTTGCTTGGGGATCGAATACTTACAGTTGTGGTCAAAAGTATTGGCACCCTTGGTAAATATGAGCAAAGAAGGCTGTAAAAATAAATCTGCATTGTTTCTCGTTTTGATCTTTTATTAAAAAAATCTTCAAATTTCCAACGTTTCATTAAAGTGAAACAATTGGAAGTGGGGGGAATATCACATTGTGAAAAAAATGTTTTTTTCTTATACATGTTGGCCACAATTATTGACACCCTTGCATTTAATACTTTCTGCAACCTCTATTTGCATGACAAACACCTCTGAGTCTTTTCTTTTATGTCTGATGAGGTTTGACGTTTGAGTCTATATCTGGCGTAGGCCTGTCCCAATAGTTCGACAATATCGACTTATCGCACAATATAATAAACGTTGTGTCAGTAGTTTTTGGTGATGCAATAAATTGTCATTGTGTTTATATTTGACATACGTGCTGCCCTCTCCAGAGCTACCCTAAACTTCATCATAATGGCTTGCAATGTAAATCAACCAATTATAGTTTTACTTATTTTAAATATTTACACACCAATTACTATTTACATTCCAATTTCAATGTCTTATATTAAAAATGTATTACATTAAAAGATCTTTGTTTTGTAAAAGGGTGCACTTGCAATATTATATCATTACTTAATCAGTGGCATAAAATATTTATAAAATGGCAATAATATCGATTATAGCAATTATTTCTGATGCAATTAATTGTCAAACAAAAAGTTTGAAAAAAAGGCCTAATCTGGTGATATATTTAACTGTGGACATGGGGCACATTTTATTGCTGTGTGCACCAAACCCATATTGTGTTCTTGCTACCAAAAAACCTTTTTTCATTTCATATGGCCATAGACTCCAGTCTTGTTTAGTATGGCAGATTAATATGGTGGAGTTTGTTTTTGTACGAGAGCAGAAGATTTTTTCTTTAACGTGTCTCAAACAACTTGTGGTGATGGAGGTGCAGTTTTACTTTATTTTTTTTATTGTATTTTTTCTGACACTAAAATAAAGAAAATTGAAGAGTTTTTGGCCACAAAAAAATCTTCTCTTTGCTGTGCATTAAAACAATACACAAATTCTCTTTCAGGCAGATTTGCAACATCTCCAGTCCAATAAAACTTCTTAATTATTGCACTGATTTTGGAAACGGGAATTTGTATCGTTTCAACCATTTAGTTTTAAATACACTTTTTATTTTGTGTAGCTCAACAATTATTTTCTGCACATCAGAACTATATTATTTCGTTTTACTCATTGTGATGAATGATTAAGGGGGTTTGGGCTTTGTGTTATTAATATTTATTCTCCTGTGCAACAAGAAGTCATGACTGGACAACATCATGTTTCTAGTCACCGTGGTGTGCTCAGAAAACTACAAATATCAATGGAAATATACTTGGAAGATATTTTACTCATAAGAATTTCTATGGGTACCAATAATTGTGGCCAATGTGTATTAGAGAAAAACATTTTTTTCACACTGTGATATTCCCCATACTTACAATTGTTTTACTTTAATGAAATGTTGGGATTTTGTAGATTTTTTTGAATAAAAGATCAAAACGAGAAACAAACCTTCTTTGCATATTTACCAAGGGTGCCAATACTTTTGACCACGACTGTATTTCACTGACTGAAATGGTTGATATTCTGTTTCTATTAGTTAAAATAAATCTACCATAAATATTCTAGACCCTTACCCCTTGTAAGCAGGCAAAAATCAGCAGGGGATCAAATAATTATTTCCCTCACTGTATGTAATATGTAATTCATTGTTTGTAAATTAAAGCTCACCTAATTTTTTTTAATTTACTGCTTCTGTCACACATTTTCTGTCACCGACTTTATTTGTAAATATCTCAGAATAAACATCTATTAATGGATAAATAATGAATTGAAGTATTTCTGTCAAGTTGCCCGTGGAGGGTGCTGTTTCCTTGTATTTTAAGACGTGTCAAAGTTTACACAGAGATACTGTGTGTGTTATTTTGACAGGAAACCCACTCATGCAGCTGATCATCTATTTCATGGGTCTGGTAGCAGAATGTTTGCCCTTGTGGGATGAAATATTAATATATATATATATATAAAGTATTTAAGTACATGCAGAATTATGTGTGAATATGTTTGCATGCTTTGTGCAGTATTTTGCCCGTTCTTGCTTCCGTTGTAGCTACTGTGTGGAGCTCTGAGAATAGCAGATTAATTTTGATGGATAGTTTATTTTAAAATAGTTCATAATATTTAAAATATTTCATGTAATGTTAACTGTGTTCTGAACTATCCATGATAAAATGTATGAAATCTTTATTGTAATATATATCAAACAAGTTGACATACCTAAAACTATTCACACGGAGTTTGATGCAGAACTTTTGCCAGCATCTAAAACATATTTGGCATCCAAACTATGTAAAACAGTCCCAGTACCTTAAAATATAAAATAGACAATCACAGCAAATTTTGGTTTTAATGTGAAGGAGGTTATAAAGAAAATTGAAATTTGGCCTTTGATGTTTGCATCACGATTTGTCAACAGAAGTCGGTCCTCATATCAGTTAAACCTACTTATGTTCTGTTTTCAGTTTTTAGTAAATATTGTGTAATTTGATTGTAAATGCATTTAATCGCCACAATCTCTGTACTTTTAATTTGCTATCGTTAAATTGTAATGTTTTGGAATTATGTTAACCTTCTATTGACTTTATATAAGAAAACTATAAAAAGTTTTCTTTATATAAGAAAACTAAAAAAACTATAAAAATAAAATATCATTTTTCTATTATACAAATTTAATTACGTTAAAAGGTTTAGGAAATTTGGCTAGATGGGATATCTTTATGAGGATAATCCCTGTTTTTTCACATTTTGATTTGAACCAACAACCCCAATTGTCTTTTTTGTCATTATATGAGTTTTAAAGCCTTAAAAGTACAGATTGCTGGTATTATTAAATACTTTTTATCTTTATAAAGGGTTGCACCAGATGACTGACAGGTGCTTTAGATTACAGATTAAATGACTAATAATGAAAGATAATTGTAAAGGACATGTCAAACAAGTCTCTCTCTGTCTTATTGTGAACTGTCTGTACCAGTTTACACTCTGTATTAGTAGGCTATTGATGGTGGTGGTACCCATAGCAACATTGTTTGGTAAATGATACTTTAAAATATGGGTAGGTGATATTTTTCCTGTAGCGCCCTTTCATTTATGTGATCATAAACATATGTTTGTGCATGCGTATCTGAGTGGAAGCTAATTTGAACAGTTGGGCCCCCTCATCGTAGTGTGTGCGTGTTGGTCTGCTTCGTCCCCCGCTGTTCTATTGATCTATCAAACAGGGCTCGGCCTCCTCCTCCATGTCTTTATTTGTTGGGATTGTCATGAGGGTTGGAAAGGATTTCTTTTTAAACACAGAGATTAAAGCAATCTTTTCCACAAGCCATAAGCAGCCACATGACTCTATAGCTCATCTGTGCACCTAACAAGGGTGGCCCGATGTAACAGCACTTGTGGGACCACATGAATATTTATGCGGTTTTAGGATAAGCCACCGTTTTTTTAATTAGGACATGGAGGTCATGTTAATCTGCCCACTCTTGTGTGCTTAAAAGGGTAAAAAATCCCAACAGAGCATAACAATAACCCCCACCGACACCGGGAGCCGCCCCCCGAGCGATGAGCAAAGTCTAAGGTCTAACATTTGCTCATCCCACCTCCCCTTGATGCACAAAATCACACAAATACACGAGGACAGGCTCTCAAAGGGCCATAATCTTCCTGTCTGCACTTTTTGCTTTTCACTATATGGGACGCCCTGCTGCTTGAGCAGACGAGCCCCTAAAATCGACTTTGCTCTTATGTCCCCCCCCCCCCCCCTTTTTTTGTTTATTCTGAGAAAACCTGAACTCAGCCCAGCTTCCACTGTTTGTGAATAATCTGTCTTTTTATGTAAAAGCTGGCCTTTTTATTTGTTTTAACTGGTTTGATTGAACTAATTCATGTTTGGCTACAAATAATCAAGATGTGTTGCTTCTGGAGCTTGTTCATGTTTCGGGTTTTTTCCACCATTGTTCTCATTTTTTCCCCTCTTTTTTTACTATAGATTGTCCGAACAGAACAAGAGGATAGTGTATACGGTTTTAGAGTATTCTCCTCTGCTGGACTCCTGCAATATGACCACAGATGATTGGGCTAATATTGGAAAAGACATTGAGGTGGAACACTTTAACCATTTGAATGTGTACACTTTACCAGACTCTTCATTGCAAACATAATGGTTATTTTGTTGAGTTTGTGTTTTCCCTTTGACAATGTGGATTTTAGAAATATATTGCTAAAGATGATGAAAGTATGAAATTGTGCCCCTTTAATATCAAATGTTTGTGTGCAATCTGGGAAATCTTAAAATACTGTATAATGCCGAAAAACAAACCAGCAGCCGTTTGAAGATCTAAAATCAGTGATAAGGACTTTCTACTTTAATGTTCTCAGAAACACTACGAGAAATACGATGGCTTTGTTGTCCTGCACGGTACAGATACCATGGCATACACGGCTTCTGCTTTGTCCTTCATGTGTGAGAACCTGGGAAAACCTGTCATCCTCACTGGCTCACAGGTAATGCACTCGGACTATTATTACATTTGTCTGCTTGGTACGTTTTATTTGCCTTTTATTCTCTACGCTCCATTGCTCACATTTTATTTTAAGACTGCTTTCTTCGACTGACACTGTTGCTTGCTTAATGACCGATTTCTGAAGACATTTTAGTAGTGAATAAATTGTTGTATTTGTGCAAATGACATGGTTTGGGGATAGAACATTTTTTGAAATCATTTTTACTCATTAAATATTGAAATGGGGTAATTCATAATTGAAATGTGATCATGAGTAATTTACGATTTTCCAGTTCCTGGGACGAGGGTCAAACAATACACAATAGGCCCATGCACAAAAAAACTGCAAGGTTTCAAGTGAGCTTTGAAATATTAACCTAGTTGTTAACTTTTAACTAGCAGGCATTAAAACTGTGTGTTATTGTTTTCATTTAAAACTTGACAACCATCTTGTATTTGGCAGGTGCCCATTTATGAGATGAGAAATGATGGGAGGGACAACCTCTTGGGGGCGCTGTTGATAGCGGGACAGTTTGTCATCCCAGAGGTGAGACAGCCTTTTGTTCTTACTGGGAGATGCAGATCTTTTAGAGCATGTGCTATACATAGTATTGTTTTCAACTTTTAGTCAGTGTTCTTTAAATATAAAAACAGTTTTCTGAAATATAAAATAAATAATATTTAAATATATGCATGAATCCTGAAGAAATTTTATTTCTGCCATTTGTATTAGGCTATTCAGATCCTTAAATATATTGTAAAAAGAATGACGTAGACACGAAGTACAATCCACCTGTACACCACCTGCCAAACAAGTCAGTACAAGTTCAGAAGGGCCTGTGAAAGGTGTTCTAATAAGGGCTGGCAGAGAACTAAAATCACTACTGGAAAATACTGTTGAGACTTCAGAATAATAAAGAGACGTTTAAAATGACATAAAAAAATGTTTCAATTGAGTGAAGCACAAACAATATCCTTTCTTTACAGGTTTGCCTCTATTTTCATCACAAACTGTACAGGGGTAACCGTGTCACCAAAGTGGATGCTGGAAGCTTTAACGCGTTTAGCTCACCAAACCTGCCGCCATTGGCCAATGCTGAAGTTGACATCAAAAGTAAATTCAAATGAACATTAATGCAATGTTCCACTCAGAAATGAGTCTGTTCTTTTGGTAGTGATGCTTCAATTAAATTGTCTATATACCATGCAGCTTCTTTGTTAGATCAGAAAAAAATGAATGTATTATTACTGTCCCAAGTAGAACAAGATCTTTAAAATGGTATAGAATGTCCCATTTAGAATGTAATGATCTGTATTTTGCTAATAAGAATATCTTACTGTTCAGTTAACTGGGATACTGTGTGGCGAGCCAACACAACCTCTAAATTCACCGTCAACACACAGATGAATCGTAACGTGGGTCTCCTGCGTCTTTTCCCGGGAATCACTGCTGATACAGTAAGGCTGTGTGGTAATGTCTCTTTTAAATTGAAATTCCATAGGAAAAAATATTTAAGGAATGATTTTTGTCAGCATTTACTCACCCTTATACCATTTCTAACCTATATGACTTTTATGGGATGCAAAATAAGTTTAGCAGAATGTGTTGGATGGTCTTCTCCAAATTATGACAATGATCTGACAAAACTGTGGTGGTTGACACTGTCGAGCTCCAAAAACACTCAAAATCGAACCTAATTTCAAGTTATTAAACATGGTTCACATGGTTTTCAGTTCATTTACAGATATTGTGTGGTGATAGAAATATTAATTCAGAAATATTTTAATACAAACCTGGTGTGATCTGTTTTTTTGGAAACTAGTTTTGAATGTGTACATGAATGACATTTAATAGCTACAGAGAAGGGGAAGATTTTCAGCGAATACAGTTTTAATGACTGTTTATAATGTTATACAGGCTACTTATATTCTTTTGTTTTTGGACCTCAGTAGTATTTAAATAGTAGTCAAAATCAGTCATTCTTTTTCATTGTTTACAAAATAACTAAAACACGTAGAGGTGAAGAAAGGAGGACTGAATTTACTTTGGTTCTACCGTAAGGTTTGCTGTATGTTGTTGTTTTGGCCACCTGTGCTCAGTGTTGGTAACTAGCTGCTGTTATTTTGTCTGTATGTAATGAGTTAGAGTTATGGAGCATATCTAATTCTTCAGAAAAAGCCAGGAGTTGGCACTAGCGTTTACGCCACTTCTATTAAGAGCAGCGGGGGGAAGGAGTAGATATTTACTACCTCAATCTGGCTGTTGTGCCATGCACTGCCTGAGTAGATTTTTTATCTTCATTTATGACCTCAGGTTTTATGGTAGATCCTTCACATACGCGTCTGTATTTTTTATGACTCCTCATCACGTTCATTTATGGCCCTAATGCTAATATTCACTTCCGTAGAAAATCTGATTAAAATGATAAGGAACCGTAAAGAAATTAGTGGAATATTTTCCAGCTGTTACTGTAGCACTTGACTGTGTTATAACACACGGCGCTGACCAAAGTTTCAGTTTCAGCTACGTATTGCATTTATATATGACAGTGCTAGGAGTTTACAGAATTATTATTGGTTTAGTAACTTGAAATTTATGCCATCACGCTGCAACAAATATATCTTTCATTTGACCCAAGTTGAAGCTCAGGGATTGGTCTGTGGTTCCTTTGATATGTCCTTGGGTACGCAGGTGTTTTGGAGCATCTCCAGATGTGCTATAGAGTGCGTGGGGTCCACCAGGGCTTTAATTTAATCTACAGCGTCGTTAATTCCTTTCTCTGTGGGACTATTTGCCCCACACACCTAAAAGTATAACAATGTGGAGACGTGATGGGATAGCCATCCCATTGGGACACTTCATTGGAAAATTAAAACATAAAGCCTGTGGTGTTAATAAATGGATCCTACATAGATGAGCTCTGTTTCTACACGTAACCTTACGGTTAACATAAAAATCTAAATTGATATATTACACTTGCTGTGCACAATTCAGCTTTATTTAAGAGAGAAAATGTCTTCAGCTTTACTGTAATCTTGCAAGTGGTAAAAGTTGAAGGAAATGGAAACCAATGAGGTGGGAAATGTTTGGCTTAACAATGGAAATGTAACACACTCCATGGGTACACTGACGATGACGCACACACAGGAATAAAGTGTTCAACAGGTGATTTAATGAAGGGTACAATCCAGTGAATATCCAGTGACAGTGCAGGTAAACATCCACAAACGAACAGGCAAAACACCATAAATCCAAACATCCAATGGAACAGGAGAGAGGTTACAAAATGCTGGAACAACGAATAGCACACCGATATAATTCTAGGAAATACAAACACTGGAACAAGGGAGATACAAACACGACACCAAATACAACAAAACCTGACAAAGGGATGTGTATATATATGGTAAACAATAATGGGGATCAGGTTACAGTACCCCCCTCCATGATCCGCTCCAGCGGACCCAGCATGATGACGAGGACGGCCTCGGGGACGAGGGGCCGGACGATGGGGATGAGTGGAGTGGAAGTCCGTCAGCAAGGAAGGATCCAGAATGTCCTCCCGAGGAACCCATGATTGCTCCTCGGGACCGTACCCCTCCCTATCCACCAGATATTCCAAGCGACCGCCTTGTCGTTGGGAGTTGTGGATGGTCTCCACCCGGTAGATGTGCTGGGAGACGTCTAGGGCTGGGGGGGTGATTCCTCCCCGGCATCAGGCTCTGTGGAGGGAACAGACACAGGTTTAACATAAGGTTTAAGTAAAGACACGTGAAAGGAAGGGGAGATTCGGTAGTGCGGGGGTAACTGGAGACAGTAGGTGACTGGGATTTGCTGGAGGATGGGGAATGGGCTGACAAACCTCGGGCTCAGCTTCTTGCAGGGCTGGCGCAGGCGAACGTCCCTTGTGGAGAGCCACACTCGCTGGCCTGGCTGGTATTGGGGAGTGGGCAAGTGTCGGGCATCAGCATATATCTTCTGCCTGCGCACAGCCTGTTGTAGGTGTAGGTGACCCCTGTCTGACAATATGACCTCGGGGAGGCCGAAATTATGGAATATGTGGTTGAACAGGGCCTCAGCCATCTGAAAGCCAGTAGGAAGACAGGATAGGGGAATGAGTCTGCATGCTTTGGAGAAGCGGTCCACTGCAACTAATATGCAGATGAAGGTGTCGGACAGGGGCAAGTCAGTGAGGAAATCTACAGCGATGTGGGACCAAGGGCGATGAGGGATCGGTATTGGCATCAGTTTTCCCTCGGGCATCCGGCGTGGGGTTTTTGAGATGGAGCAGACTGAGCATCCGCGAACATACTGGGAGATATCCTGAGACATCTTCGGCCACCAGTACCGGGCGGCCAGGAGCGAGAGGGTTTGCTGACTGCCTGGGTGTCCTGACCCCGGAACGGCATGGGCTGAGTCCATGAGGGTGGTGCGAAACTCCAGTGGTACATACGTTCTACCCTCAGGACCTCCCGGCGGAGCTGGTTGGTTGCAGGCGGCGATCTCCTTATTGATCTCCCAGAGGATAGGGTTCAGGAATAGGGCTGGAGGAGTATGGGATCCGGGGAGGAAGTTTCGGGCTCTGTGTGGTATAAAGGGGAAAGGGCGTCTGCCTTGATGTTCTTTGTCCCCGGGCGATAGGTGACCCGGAAGTGTAACCGTGTGAAGAAAAGGGCCCACCTGGCCTGACAGGGACTCAGTATTTTGGCCTCCTTGAGGTATTCGAGATTCCTATGGTCTGTAATCACCAGAAAGGGCTGTTTGGCTCCCTCCAGCCAATGCCGCAAATTCCTCCAGGGCGAGCTTGATCACCAGCAATTCCCGGTTGCCGATGTCGTAATTCTGCTCCGCCGGGGACAGCTTGCGGGAGAAATAGGCACATGGATGTGGAGGCGAGGCGGTTCCCCATACCGCTGAGATAGCACCGCACCCACACCTGACGAGGAAGCATCCACCTCCACAGTGAAGGGCTGTTCCGGATTCGGGAGGCCAAGGGTGGGTGCAGTGCAGAAGGCATCCTTGAGGTGGTTGAAGGCTTGGAGGGCTTCGGGGCTCTAGGACAGTGACTTGGAACGTGTAGAGACAATGGAGGTGAGGGTTGCAGCTATGGAACTGAAGTTGGAGATGAAGCATCTGTAGAAGTTAGCGAATCCTAGGAAGTGTTGCATTTCACGGGAGGTGGTGGGTTGGGGTCAGTGTTTCACAGCGTTTATCTTCCCCTGGTCCATCTTGACGGTGTTCTGTGAGATGTAGTATCCTAGATCTTCTGTAACAATCTAGTGAATATCCAGTGACAGTGCAGGTAAACATCCACAAACGAACAGGCAAAACACCATAAATCCAAACATCCAATGGAACAGGAGAGAGGTTACAAAATGCTGGAACAACGAATAGCACAACGATATAATTCTAGGAGATACAAACACTGGAACAAGGGCGATATAAACACAACACCAAATACAACAAGACCTGACAAAGACTAAGACAAAGAGATGTGTATATATATATGGTGAACAATAATGGAAATCAGGTGCGGGTGATCAGTGAATGCCGGGAAACTGGTGCATTGGATTATGGGAAATGAAGTCCATTAAAAGTCCAGGGATTAAGAATGGTGAAGACAGGGAGGCGCTGATGCAGGGGGCGTGGCTGGTGGAGGCGGAGCGTGGTTACAGGAAGATTTTGAAACTTATGTGATAAGTCATTTACATTTACATGTTTTTTGGTGCTTCAAAAATTGCATTTCAATGTAATAAAAGTTATAAATGTAATAAAGTTACAGTATAATAACAAATAATAGGTTTGAAAAGGAAAAAACTCCCTTAAAGGAGCAGTGTGGAGATTTTAGCGGCGAGGTTGCAAATTGAAACCAACGGCTCACTCTACCGCTCACTCCTCCCTCTCGAAGCACTACGGTGGCTGCCACAGGACAAAGATGTTTTTTTTTGCCGAAGGAGATAACGTATTTACGAAACATGTTCTGTAGAGCAGTTAGGGAACTTGCGGTGTATGTAGATAGAAATGTCTCTAAGGTAATAAAAACATAACGGTTCATTATGTAAGGTCTCTGAAGCTGGAGTTATGTATATTATATTGCATTTTTGTCAATTCTGTAAAATGGGTTGCGAATCCTGTTTCTCAAAAAGTAATACTATGAATTTGTTCTACTAATATTTTAGAAATATGAATGTACTAGCAAGAAGTTTCAGATGTTTAAATCGGGTTTATTCTTTATTCAGGTCAGGGCCTTCTTACAGCCTCCTATGGAGGGAATAGTCCTGGAAACGTACGGCAGTGGTAATGCTCCTGACAATCGTGTAGATCTGCTGGAGGAGATCCGTAAAGCCACAGAGCGAGGACTTATTATGGTGAACTGTACCCAGTGTCTCAGGGGCTCTGTCACAACCTCATACGCCACTGGCAAGGTATGGTTGTTTGCTTGTGAATAGCTCTATTTAAACCGTGTGTAATCCCTCATTGTTCTCTTGCAGGCTCTGAGTGATGCAGGTTTGGTCGCTGGGTGTGATATGACCCCAGAATCTGCTCTTTCAAAACTCTCCTATGTGCTGGCAAGAAAAGAGCTCAGCACACTAGAGAAAAAGAAGGTATTCAAAGTATTCTGAAAATATGTACTTAATCATATATGTAGTTGTTTCTTCAACTACCTCTTGGATGCTTATTATCATACTGATGTCATTTGTGCTTTTAAAATGGCTTTTGTGTATTGATGTGTCAGTGTCAGACCCAGACGTTAAATCATAAATGTTTAAAATAGAAAAAAAGTGTTTTAAGAGTTTATTTTCTGAAGGTCCACAGAGCAATTGAAGAAACACCTTACCTAAAATAGCTTTAACAGAAGGTCAGTTTTGACTTCATATGATGCGAGACGTGTTATTTAAAAGTGTCAAAACATGTTATTTGTTCCAAAGATGCTGAGCCGCAATCTGCGTGGTGAGATGATAGCTGACCTGGAGGGGGCAAAGCTTTCTCTCAGCGACAGTCGCTTTATTCAAGTTATTGCCAAGTCCCTCAGCATTAGCTGTAAAGAGGTGAGACGCAATGCATGCAGTCTATATATTAGGCCACATTTATAAAATCATAATTAATAAAAACAACATAATTAATATTGCAATTGTCAATTTATTGATTATGTTTCCTAATAGGCGTGTCACAATATACCGATATTGATAATAACATCCGTGGTATTAAAAAACAAGATTATCGATATTGTGTTAATTGTACACATACCGTAATATCGTAAACTATTCAGCATCCATTCAAAATGTTGCTTTAAGAGATACAGTGGTTACATCCATACACTTGTATTATGAGTGTGATTTGTTGACCAAATAACAGACAAAAACCAAAATAAATAAATTAAAGATAAATTCCACTTATGGCATCATTTATTTATTTTCCAAAAACATATGATAAATATTGTGATAATGTTGTTATCGTAAATTTGTTTGGCCATGATAACTGCACAGTGACAAAAACGATGTATATTGTCATGGCCCTATTTTTTCAATATTGCACCTCATCAGTACTAATGTTCACTTTAATGAATTATAGTGAACTGCTGTCATTACATGTCCAAAATGTTCACAGATATCTTCAAATTGTTTTAGTAAAAAAACCAGTAAAAATTGTTACATTTTACAGAATAACATTTTTTTATTAACATTAACATTTTTATTAACATTTAGGCAAGGCAAGTTTATTTATAGAGCACATTCCATACACAAAGGTAATTCAAAGTGCTTTACATAAAATTATTGACAAAGGAAAAATAGAATAAATAAAAAGCAAATCATTTAATATCACAAATATAACTTTAACTTTAGAATTTAAAAGACAATAAAACAGATAAAAATGTGTGTATATATAAGAAGAATAAACTCAAAAGACAATCAAAATTTACAATAAAATATATTATTATGTGCAACTGCCTGGCCTTAATGGGTGCTTGGTTAAATCATTGTTCTTCTAATCTGAAAAATGTCTTTGAGACATTTTATTGAACATGCATAAGTATTAAGAGAATTGTTAGCTATGTTACTCTTATCAGTTTGTAACTATAATATGATCTGTGTCCTTAGGAGCTTGAAGCCATCCGGGATGCCCTAACACCCACTTTGGCCTGTGCTGCTGCTAAGATTGGAGACATTGAGGCGTTAGAGGCCATAAAAGAAATGGTAAGCAGTTGGGTGTTTGCGGTTACATACCGATAAACCAGCACATGCCTACACAATGACTGTAGTCATTTGAACGTTTAACACAAACTGTAAATCAGGTTAGACTGAAATACCACCACTTCCTGCAAACAAATGGCCCTTCACCCAGAATTTCAGATACCTGTTTTCAGACCTGTTTTCAGACTTGTTCTGACAATCGTTTTGACGAACACGTGCACACGTTAAACGTTAAAATAACTTAACGTCTTTCCATTGGGCCGATATATTTTATGTTGTGTGAAAAAAAATATATTAGTGTGCATATTGCGTATATATTGTAGTTTTCGTACTGTATGTATGTATACCTATCTGTTTGAACACAGTTTATATAAGATAAACTTTGACCCTACTAAGCTAAGCGCAAACATAAAACTTGCAAGTCACGGCACTGCTGCAGCATAGCTAAACAGAAGAGGATACCAAAACATGTTTATTTCATCTGCAGTTTGATAATGGGAGTGCATTTAGATAAGGCCTCTAGTTCACTGTTCTCCAGCTTTATTTGTATAGCCATACAACTGATACGCCTTATCCTGATTCATGTAAATGTTATGTAATAGATTTGGCCTGACTTCATAGCAGTGTTTCAAGGTAATTGGTGTAGCTTCAAATAGCAAACTCACAAAATTGGGGTGTTACTGTATATGAAGAAAAGACAAACAAAAGAAAACATTTTTTGTCTATATTTATAGCTTCTGTCGCTTTGTGTTTCACCCAAAGATTTTCCAGTGGTCACACATACCAACAATGTGAAAAACACTACTGTAAACACATTTATATATGTTACATAGGTTCCAGTCAGGCGTGCATCTTGATCCCTTATCTTCATCCCTCTTCCAATCATTTTTACTCATCCGTTAACGAAAATAGTTTTGTACATTTTATCAAATGCTCCAAGGCAAAAAAGATGTAATACATGGAAATAATTAGTCTTTCTATTTAGGGCACTGACTTAAGCATGGCCGACTATGATGGCCGTACCCCTCTCCACATCGCCGCATGCGAAGGGCATCTGAAAGTGGTGCAGTATCTTTTGGGTCAGGGGGCCACAGTCTACGCCAAAGATCGATATGGCGATACACCCCTCCGCAATGCCGTTCGCTTCAGGTAAGGCCCTATAGGTAGCTCGATACTTATTTTACACATTACGACGTTTGTGGACGTAACTGAATATTCCACTGTGACTTTGTTTTCGGCCCAGCTAGTGCGTGGGTGTGGAGATGTGTGTGGGCATGTCATACAACAGGTCTTTTATCACATAACACATTTCTTTACTCATACTGACATCACCAAGGTGCTTAGAGCTTAAGTCATCTGGTTTCAGTTTTTTAGTTTTGTCCACCCCATTCACAGAACTCATCTATTAGTTTTCTATCCCAATGCCGATCAGAGCTTGTTTTCAACATTGGAAATCCTTTTAATTTAAAGTCTGATGCTTTAGTGCTGACACGTTTTGTAGACAAATACATAAATTGTGAATGTAAAATGTATTACGTGTTCGTTGGACAGTATAATAAAAGTAAAGGAGCCAAAAAGTGACTAGGGTAAATAGGTTCTTTACTGTAAAGGTGGGTGCCTCTGGAAGTCGGTCGAGATCTTTCTCAGTGTATAGAGGCAAAGCACTGCAAAAAATGTAATCACACTTAATTCAAGTTTTTTATTTTGCTTGTTTTATACATACATTTCCCTAATTAGATCTTAGGTCACATTCCTTTAAGGGATAGTTCACCCAAAAATTCTGTCATCATTTACTCACCCGTATGTTGTTCCAAACCTTTATACATTTCTTTGTTCTGCTGAACACAAAGATATTTGAAAGAATGTCAGTAACCAAACAGATCTCATCCCCCATTTACTGCCATAGTAGGGAAAATAAACACTATGGGAATGAGATCTACATTTATGCATTTGGCAGATGTTTTTATCCAAAGTGGCTGACATTGTATTATATTGTATGTGTATTTGAGTATGTGCAATCCCTGGGATCGAACCCATGACCTTGGCGTTGCTAGCACCATGCTCCAACCACTGAGCTACAGGAAAGCCTGTTTGGTTACTGACATTCATCTAAATATCTTCCTTTGTGTTTAGCAGTACAAAGAAATGTATACAGATTTGGAACAATCTGAGGGTGATTCAATGATGACACAATTTTCATTTTGGGGTGAACTATCCCTTTAAGAATGTTATTTCTACTATAAAACAAGTCAAAAATGCTTAGTAAGAATGTCATTTTTTCCAGGTTTGATGGGTCTAACACTTTTTGGTCACTACACAGTTCTCATACTTGTGTTATTTCCTGGTTTTACATCATTATTGTCATTAAATGTCATTACAAAATGTGACAAGAACGAGTCGGCATGTCATTTTGACTGCATTCACAGTGTATAAATATAATGTTTCTGTTCCTCATTTGATATCAAATAACCACTTCATTACTTGGAAACTCATGCTATCTTTCTGTCAATCTGTCTTGTCACCTTGAGACATGCTGAAACAACAAATGTGTTTATGGCTGTTTGAATCAATTATTGGCTGATCCACTGAACATATTTTTTAAAATTCTGATCTGGGTTTTCATTCACTGTGACTTCATCCTCTTTCAAGCACCACTAGTGTACACTTTTTCCCTATACATGTCTTATTAAGAATGTCTTTGTGAAAACAAATGTTTTTCAATTCTAATTGGATCGATAGGAGCATCCCTTGCCTCTGTTATAGTAGCATGTTTAAACTATGTTTACATTTATATTTTAGCATGTGGCAGACACTTATCCAAAGCAAGGTATAATGTATACAATGTTAACATTTTATTAGTACGCGAGTTCCTGGGAATCAAACCCAATGCTCACAAATTGAGCTACAGGAACATAAACTAAAAGGAATATCCATATTTATTTGAATAGCATTGTTTTAGCACATTTTGGGCCTGGGTAAACTCCATCGCAGACTGTTTGCAAATAAGATGCATTTTTGTGCTGAAAAACTGCATGCAAACTGCCGCACCTGTGCAGTAAATCATTTCTGTAAGTTTAAAACCAGCAGTCAGATTTACATTTTAAAAATAATTGTACACATCACAGTTAAACCTGTTCTTCCTGTAATGTTCATTTCACTGGTGTTTGTCAGATTTCTAACTCTTGACTTCTAGCCAACTGACACCACACAGAGCTATGGTATGTACCACAATTACAGTACAAATCTCCTAAATGGATGTTAAGTTAACGTCTGTCCTAATTCCACTGTTTTTGTGCATATACATGGATTAATATGAATCTACCCCAATGACCATATTTGTGTACGTCAAGCAAAGCAATTATTGGAACTGTCAAGAAACTAGGACGAAACTTGCACTTTTTTCACTGTAATACTCTACATACCATCGGCAACCTTTTAACGTCTTATTCTGTCTGTGTCTGCAGAGAAATAATATGCGATGCACTGCACACATCAACCTCATTATTAAGAGTTTAAGAGTGGGGGTGTTAATATAGCGTCATGTCCAGAGACAAAGTGTCATTAAAGATGCTTTAGCAGTTACTTTCAAGTGTTTTATATATCAGTTCAAAATTATCAAGGGTGAATTCACTTAAAATCTGTCATAATTAACATAATTTAAAACCTTTTTATAGGCCGTGTAAGAACCTATTGAAAGGTGTTATCATACAGTAAATAAATGGACCATGTGTCATACCTGAAGCCATACGATGGATTTGTGTAAGGGGGAAAATGTTATTTGCTAAAAAATAAAAAATAAAAGCTAACTTTACGCTATAAATGAATTACACCACATTAAAAGTTGGAGACTTTTATGTTTGTAGTCCCATTTAGTAACTTGTTTGCAACTGCCTTTATCAAGACACATTCAAAGCATGCACGCTTTTGTGGCCCAAACTTAACTTCCGGTACACATCTGGAAAAAATTGGGTCCCTGCATATTATTTCTGATAACAAGCAAAAGAAATAACAAATGACCCATTCAACAAATTGTTTATTTAATGCAATTGGTATACAATAAAATATTAAAATAAATTAATATTAACATGAGTTAAATCAAATATAAATTGTTATATTATTATCCACTAGCCAGAGCGAAGCTAACTTCGGGCTAGACGTGTGCGTCCCAGTCTATATCTTCTAAATGTGAATGGATTTTGTCAATGATTTTAAGCACATTAGTTTACAAATATCCTTAGTACTTCTATCCTCAAGACATTAATAACAGCCCAAAAACTGTAATTTAAATGGAATCAGTGATGCAAAAACGTCATTGGTACTCACATGACAGTTATGAGATTTAAAACCTGTGATTTAGACTGTCAGTCAGTAACTATTCTTTCTCACACAGAACTTGACAGCATTTGTTGTGTGAAAAGAACATCAGTTTGCTGTAATAGTTGCCTTGAAGTCTTATAAGTTTGGAGGAACATGTAAAGTAAATAAAATAAATGTTTGGGTGAACTGTTGCTTTGCAAACATTAGTCATGCATGTCTAGTCGTCAGTGGATACACCAGAGTTCCATTAGCATATTTTTGTTGCCGTGCAAGTCCAAACATGTTCCCCCTGTAAAAAACAATGAAAGGTTCAACCGACCTAGGAGCAACTCTCAGTCTCGCTGTAAATCATTGGCAATCGATTGTAATGAGCAGAGTCTGATTGAAATTGCGACATCACCAAAGTCTGCATTTTTTGGATCCCTGGATGTTTTCCATTAATGAAGTAAAAAAAAAAATGAAAAGAGCAAAAAGATGGGGTGTTTTCTAAACCAGCCCTACCTGATTCAAGTTTCATGTCAAGCAGATACTCTGACTAGTGAAGAGAAACAGAACAAACTGGATGGGCGACTGGATGAGCTTGGTTCCAAACAGTGCCACGGATGGGTAGGGCCAAATCTAAGGTCTAAAGTACCTGAAATAGATTAGGGAACAGCCACGCCTGCATTCTACGCAAGACGACTGCATTATTTCATATTACTAAGTTCCGCTCCAAGAAGCATGGCTGTAACACCCTTTTATACTGCCAAGATTTTTAGGCTTCAATTAGTGATCCTTAGTAGCATCACTTAAACTTTAGATAAACCCCTAAATCTAAGGGTCGAAGTTGGCCATCTAAATCACCGTTTGTTCTCTGGACATAAAAAGTCATCTGTTATGCTTTGCCTCTCTATCGACATCTTTGTTTGAACGTTTAAGTCAAATAATATTCAAATGATGCCAGACGCTCAAATAAATAGTTATTATGACCTTACACTAGCGGTCAAAAGTTTTGGGACACTAACTTACTCGCTTATGTGTTCATATTTTTTCCACATTTTAGAATAATAATAAACTCATCAAAATTATGAAATAAAACAAAGGCAACTATGGGAATTATGTTGTTATTAAAAAAATGAAAAATAAATTAAACCATGTTATATTTTATCATCTTCAGTGTAGTCACCTTTCGACTAGAATTTCAGAGATGTTTTCATGTAATTTTATCAAGTAGCTTCTTGAGGTCTCACCCTGAGATGCTTTTTTAACAACATTAAAGGAGTTTTTATCTATTCTGTGCTCTTATTGGCTGTTCTTTCTTCATTATTCAGTCAAAATTATCCATTTAAAAACATTTTTTATTAAATAAAATGTTATGTTTTGTCAAGAAAAAACATGTATGTTTGGAAAAAGATATTTTTGTCTACTAAACTAATTTCAGATATTTAAGCAAACACCTCAGATTAATTATAATTTTTTTTTTTTATAAGAATTGTCCCAAAGCTCAAGTATCCCAAAATTTTTGACCACCAGTGAACAATTACGTGTATTATTTAGTATATAGTAATTTTTATTTTATTTGATGAAAAAAATTAACTTAAATCGAAAGGAGCCGTTCCCAAGAAAAGAGTCGCATGGAGAGAGGTTTTGGGCCTTTAAGTTTAGACATTTAGTCTTCTTCGGAGAAATTTAAGTCTGCACAGCCAAAGACTTGAGAGGTGGGCTATAAGGAACAAGAATGTCATATTTAATGGTTAATCTTCTTTTAATTCCAGGCTGCACCTCTCTTCCATACCCTTATCTTTTGGCTGGCATTACTTACACACTTTAATGCATTTGTTTTGAGTTAACAATGATGTGTCTCATGTGTCTTTGCTTGTCCCTGCGTGTCTAGACCTCTGTGTGCGAATGTCAACCAGTCATTACTCCCTGAGCAATAAACAGGGTTTTATTAAAAGGTGTTTGTTATGGCAAGCAGTCATAGTCTTGCTCATAGGGTTAGGTGTATGAACAAACTCCAAACACTTAGGGGCCATTCACATTTTGCATCTTTTGCTCGTGCATATTCATTATTTTAAATGTAGACGCACGGCAACCGCGCTCAAATAGGTCTTCTTTTTCTAGGCGCGTCAACGCCGCAACTTTTCAGCACGCACCGCAGGTCATGAAACAAGAACCAAACAATCAGCTTCACATTTTGTGGACCAATATAGACACAGATGATCACAGCATATATAAATCTAGTATCAGAGTTATTACAGAGTATTTTCAGCACATATAAGTGCGATTTTAGATGCGAAATGTGAATCGCCCCTTACTGTACTATTAAACTTGCACCATGATTGCTAAAGACATCAATTATTGTATTACAGTTGCAATATCTGGTGATGCTTCAGATGAGTATAGCTGCCAAATGCGTTTTAGCTTGCCTTATTCTGTTGGTTGTCATGTAAGTCAATGGGGGCCAGTTTTGTTTGGTTCCCAACATTCTTCAAAATATATATATATTTTTTTAAGAAAAGTCATTCGGGTTTGAAATGACATTAGGGGGAGAGTAAATGCTGAAACAATTGACATTTTTTTAATGCAGCTTGACCTTCCCATGAGTCACCTCTATATGTTACATCTCTGCATCTGCAGGCATAAGGACGTGGTGAAACTGCTCAGGAAAACTGGAGCTCACTTCTCCCGTGAGGAAATGGAGGATGCTGGCACTGAGATGTGCAGGTCTTTCACATTACACACACACACACACACACACACACACACACACACACACACACACACTCTTCTTTACGCCCCCTCCTCTTATGTAGCGTTTACTCAGGTCTGACCAGTAATTCAATGACTTTCAAAAGCTTTTAGAATGCTCCCGGACAACATTGCATTGAGGCAGCAGAGATGTTTGTGGAATTCAAATCGAAAAAACACGTGTCAAACCTACATCAGTTTTCTTGAAGTGTCATTTAAGACCTTTAAAATACTAAGAGTTGAATTGTTTTTTTAAAGCAATAAGCAGAAAGATTCCCTTACCCATGGTCAAAATGGTACCGTGGGTAAGGGGTGTTCTTAAGCACAATGAAAAAAATAAGGAAACTATTAAAAAATGTGTGTATCACAAAGCCCCTAATAGCTTTTTGCTTTAATAATAAATAAACTATATACTAAGAATTCTTTAATAGCAACAATGATTGTAATACTTAACAATGTTGGGATGCCCATGTAGAGATTCTGGTGTGTGTTTTACAGTCTTACGGCCAGTGCAGACTTGGAGGGATTGGAGATTTGGCACTTAGCTGGAGTTGATTTAACTATGTCCAGTTATGATGGACAGACACCTATTGAAGTGGTGAGTTAAATACATAACCTACATGCCTGTCTATAGTTGTCATTTGATTGATTAATCTAAAATGAATATGAATGGACATACGAGACGGACATTGTGTATTTATTATTGTGTTATATTAGGTAAGAATTGTGGCTTCTGGCTTGTCAAAGTTGTGTGTCATGAAATGTGTTTCCTGTAGGCAAAAGCCTCTGGCCTTGAGGAGGTGGTTGATTTCCTACAGCAGGCTGCTCAGTACCGAACTCAGGTAAGGAACACACAAACACACACACCAAACTTAACTTACAGTCTGTGTTTGTTGATCGGTCTGATAGTGTCTAATAATAAAACTATTTATATTTCATTTAATTTATATTTTAAATTATTTTATTGTATAATAATTGTATTAAATAAAAAATTTGTTGAATGGGTCGTGTATTTTTGTCACATTTAAGTTTAGACAAGTAACGGTTCTTCTACTGGTAACCCAAACTAATACTGGCTAGACATACTTGTAACTTGCTAGCAAAAGCGTGCATGCGCAGTAACGTTTGTTTATGTTGTTGCTTTGAGACCATAGAAACGATTTTTAAGTTCCTTTCAGATGTCTCAACATGTCTGCTTTTGACATGCCAGATTTGTACATTTCAAACATTTGTCCCTCAAGATTACAGTATAGCCACATCAGTACGCACATACACACACAACTTAAATATAACCGAGGACTTGTATATGTAACATTCTTCTTATTACTGCACTACCCCTAACCCAAAAGGAACTTTACATTCCCCAATGTACATCTAAGCACACTCAAATACAAGCATGCATTATTCATGTAACAGCACAAATACATATTCCTGCATTTTCAAATACTGATGAATTTATCAAATGTTGCAAACATAAAATATCAAGACTTTTTTCAGGCTAAATATGTGTCTTTATTTTGTAATGTTTATTTGCTTATACTTTTTTCACATCAGGCAGATGAGGGTAATGAGGTAAAAAAAAACTATGTCATTTTACTCATCAATGTCTATAAACACCATTCATGTTCCTGAAAATCCTGAAAATAATATATTTCTTGGTCCAATTATATTTGGTGTGTTTACATTTTGTGTATTTTTTAAGAAAAGTGCATTTGATACATTTTAGTAATGCACAAACATGTTCTGGGTGGGTTTAGGGTTAGAAAGTGTAGTTACCTGCAGATACTTTCAATGTAAGTACAATTGTCAATATGCACAATAGGTACATTTGATACTTTGTCTTTTGTATGCATATAATATTTAAATGTGCTTAATGTGCAATGTGTGCTTTAAAGTGATGAGAAAATGTGTGTAGTATCATTATGAAGAATACAAATGCTGACATAATAATTATTTTCAAAGGCACATAATACATTATCTTTAAATACAGAATAGTATATAAATGGCCTTAAAATAAGTAAAACATCCAACGCTGTAATAAAAACATTTAAGGACATGTTTGTGCTCATATAATGTTCACTCATAAACAGTGGTGTCATTGTGGCATGATTTGGTGTATACTTTCAGTTAAAAGAAATTAAAATACCCAGCTTTAATTTAACCGAACAAAAATGCCTTTTCTTGCAGCCAGTATTTGAGGAGAATGAGGAAGAGGTAAACTGTGCTGTATATTTCGAAAACCTGATGTTTATCTTTTTTGTCAAAGCGGTTGTTTACTCTACGATGTGATGTGCTGTGCTGTGATTGGTGGATTGCTTGTTTCGGTTTTTACTCAGTAGGTGCATCCAACCGTAATTGTAATATGTTTTAAAAAGATATATTCTATAAACATCAAGCTATGGTTAAACCAATGTCAACTTTTGCTCATCTTTCAGAAGTTTATGAATTATGAAACATAACTGTGGACTATAAACTAACTTTGATCGAATTTTACAGTTCTACTAATGGAGACATTGGTCTGACTCTGAGCGAGAGTGTAAGGTTGAATAATGAATTGATGTTTCACATTATGCACAGAACATACAAAATTATCCAAATCTATTGTAAATGATTCCATATTTCATTTTTTTTAGCATGTCACATTGCTGTGAAATGAATGTGGGAAAAAAAATTATGTTTAAATAACTATTTAAACATTATTGTTTCTTTGTAGACTTTGATTTCAAGCAAAGAAACTGGAAACATTCACATTTCAAACTTTGCTCTGGCTGTTTTAAGCTTAACAGCGGATAAATGTGGGAAGGACACATTGTTTATCTCATTGTTTATCTTTATGTATGTATGTATGTATGTATGTATGTCAGTATGTATGTATGTAATGTAGGTTATTTTAAGCTGTCTAGTATATTTTATAAAGTTATGCAGGTTAAATAGCTATTGCCTGTTTTGAATAAGTGTGCTCACATTTTTGTCTTTCTATCTCTCTTCTAGAATGGCGAGTTTATCGAGTTCACTGCTTGCCCAACAAGATCCTAAGGAGGCCGTCCTGCTATCTATCACTTCCTGTCATTATCATCTCTTAAGTTTTTATTTAGGTTTTTCACTTAAACTTAAACTACAATTACAATAAAGCACAAGTCATGCCGTTTTTAATCCATCCATCTTTTAAAAAGCTTCACTGTCCATCCTCAGATTTGAATGTATTGTGATGTTGATAGGGAATCATAAATGTTTATTCTGCGCAAGCACATTTTGTCAGGAAATTTTACAGTACTGGACACTGTAACTTAGAAAGTATTGATGTATGTTCTAAAACCTGAATATGAGTGCATTTATTACCAATTTAGAAAATGTACAAATGTCTAAAAAAATGCTCAATCTCCCCCATTTCTTCAATTTGCACTTGGTTGTTCTGACCGGCCACCAGTATTTATTTTTTTCCAAATGTGTGTGGCTCAGGTCAATGTATAGTCAGTTATCTGTATATGTATACAGTTAAAAACGAAATATTAATGTTTAATGTATTAATCCACTTGTCTTCGTATATGTGTCAGTATCACCTATGCTGTCAACTTGATGTGAATGTATTTTTAATCATATGCAGTAAGTAATGTCAGTAAAGTGTAGAGATGTCCCTAAATGCTGTATTTGAAGAGATGCTGTAAAATCAAGCAAAGGCGTGACTATCAAAAAAAATGTTTGTTCACCAAGATGGATTATAAAAGTTTGGATGTCAGTTGTTTTTCTTTGTTTCTTAGTGTTGTCATTTAGTAAATCTGTTTCTTATTTAACCGTTTTAATTTTAGTGATCCTCAGGAGAAGGTACCTACAAATTGTTTTATGGATGCATTTTAAATTATAGCAATAAAGATACAACACCATGCTCTTATGCAAATTATCAGCACATGCCAGTGTTTTTTTTGTAGTGTTGAAAAAGGAACGATGATAATGTTTGTTACTAAAAATGTGAAATAAAATTGTCAAGCAAAGAGAAAAATGAAATGATTGCCAATCTTTCTGTTTCTACATGATTTTTATATTATAAAGTTTCATTATAAAGTTGTTTTAAAAGTTGTTACGATCAAGAAAATGAATAGTTTGATGTTAAAGACAAATGTTTCCTGAAAATTGACTTAATTCACAAATGACTCCTGTGATAACCTTCAATTCGTCCACCCTCTTTTGATCACAAGACTATAAATATCACTATACACATGCTATGGAATGCAATCATTTTGGTTTCATATAACATACTGTTTTTGGATACTTAAACAACACCCAAAAATGTATAAATGCCATTTAGTTTAAAGAAACATTAGTGCACCTTTTAAACATTTTACAAAGTGACATTTTTTTAGGTTAATATAACAATAGGCAAACAGTTAAAAAAAGTTGTCAAACATATTTGTAGATACTGTGATGAATCGCACGTGCTTTTTTGCTGTGTGAGGCCAAGGTGTAATAGCAATAGAAAACAACTGCATTCAAAATAGTTAAACACAGATTTATAACACATATATGATGAACTTTAAGGGTAATAAATGAATGAGTTAAAACACGTGTAAGATGCACTGCTGATTGCTCTTACCTGCCCCGGCAACCCAGAAAATCCAGTCGGACCTGAAGAGTCGCCATTCCAGTCTGAATGAAAAGACCAGTGTGAATTGTACACGTACCAAGCAGTATAAAGGCGCACCGCACACCCATTAAGTGTATAGCTGAGACGAGGACACTTCCAAAAAACTGTCTGGCAAACTTTTTTGTTATTTATTTATTTGCTTGTCCCGGGACGCATATTTTGAATGGATGACGTGAACCAGGAGCTCCGCAAGCTATATGGTTATGAAGAGGTTTCTTTCTGAATTGGAGATATGGCGCAGACTGCGATAAGGGGTCGTGCAAAAGAGACTGATTTTTGCGATCTTTGTGATCGTCGCGTTTTGTCAGTGGGTCGCTTTATGCGCGCTACATTTTTAGCGGCCGCATTAAGTTATAAGTAGTTCAGCTATACAACGCGCCTCGTTCCGCTCTGTTTCATTCGGTACTGCTGTTTTTAAGCGCAAAAGCTAGTTGTGAATCATCTCGGTTCAGTTGAAGAGAAGGTCCTGCACATATTTTGGATAGCGTTTTATTCGGTCTGTCTGGTGCAGTGGTTCTTAACAGTTCAACAGTTCTATCTCAAAATTGTGAAATGTTTAGGACCACTTGATCAGGGAGACACTGCCACTGGTTATGAGACAAGATGAGACGACAACATGGATGCAAGCTGACCCTATATATGTTTACATTATAAATCACAGAGGGGGAGCACGATTGTGACTTCATTTTGTTGTATTGGTTTTATGTATTTATTTCTTTTTTTGCTGACCTGTCTTGATGTGCTTAAAGTACTCTACGCAGTGTAATGATTCTGACATTTCTCAATCTTTCAAAGGGTAATGTTATATAAGCCAAATCCATCTGGCTGTCAATTCTTTAAGATACAAAATCAACGCAAACTGTTTTAAAGAGCTGGCAGAATAGTACTTATTTGTACACAATATATACTTGTATAATTGTCTGAGTTGGCTATAAGCTGAGCAGAATGAGTCACTTTACAGAGGCTGGGGGAAAAAATAAGATGTGATCTATGATGTAACCTGACATGCTTATATACTTTATATCTTCTTGATATATCGAACTAATGAATGTCTAACAGTGTGAATTGTATTGTGATAGTCTCTTTAAAAATAAAATAAAGTTATGAAGAAACTACATAGATGTTGGACCATTTTCTTTCAGCTTACAATAGGGAACTTTTTTACCTGACTTTTAAGTAATACAGTATTTTGATTGTTCCTTTAAATACAACTGTTTTAATCATAAAAACAATACTGTTGATATGTATATTACAAGAATCAATATGCAGAAACTTGCAGATTTTCATCGAACCACCACACAGTCAATTACTATACATAACTATTGTTATCAGTTAAAAATTACAAATACATATAAAATGACTGCTATAGAATAAATACTGAAATAAAGACATCAAAATAATTACATTTTTAAACTGCTTTTGGTAAATACATCATAAAATTAATTAAATAATGATGTAGGATTATTTGGTCTCACCAGCACATTCACTAGAGGTCAATGATAAATGTGTTTAAAAAAGGTTTAGTGAGAAGTTTTAAAGGTTACTTTCCACCGTTATGTGTATGTTCTTGTTCATGTATTTTTCTAATTTTAGCACCAGCAAATCCTCACATTTCTCACAACACAAACCCTTCACACATTTTAACATATTTTTGTAATACCAAATACATTTCTTGAGAGAATTATAACAACTGGGGTGTTTGATAGTTTTACTGATTCTCTTACTCATTTTAAATTAACGAATGAGCCTATTTTACAACAGGATGCTGACTTAAATGTTTAAATGTACTTTTTTAAAATAGACTTGACAACAGTATGAAAAAAGTGTAAATATATATAAAAGCAATATTTTTGCTTTTAATGATTACAAAAGTGTACTTTATTTTTATAAATAGGCCTATATGTAATATATTAGTATATATACTTTAAAATGATAAATTAATAGTATATATTAGACATATTAATAATAAGATATATAATTTAGAATATAATAATACATACTTGTGTTTGTTTGGAGGTCTGTGTGTATGTGTGTTTGTCTGTGTGTGGGGGGGGGGGGGGGTACCATGTATGCTTTAAGATAGCAGATGGATGGGCTGACTTAAGTCCTTTTCTCGTTAAAAGTCTTTCTCTCTCATGCCCCCTTGTGTTTCCTTCTGTGAACATTTAGTTCTAATGAAATGTTTTCACGTGTCTCTATCATGTATCCCTTTTCAAGATCCACATTTGAGGTTCACACACACTCTCCATTGCAAAAACCAAAATGTAGAAGGACACGCCAAACTGACCACGCAACCCACAAGTCGTCGTTTACACAGTGATGTGCTGTCCGTGGTGCTGAACGCAAGCTTTCCAAGTCTCTTGGGTGCCACTAAAGGTCTTTGCTGGCCCTTCGACATTCGTTTGTCCACATGATTAAATTGGCCCAGCCTTAAGATTTAACACTTGTCCTAAGGTTTGACAACGGAACGACTAGGAGACGAGAGCATGTAAACACAGATGACCGCAAACTGTCACGCAAATCAATAGTCACAATTATCGCGTCTCAACAGTTTTATCAGTTCATTAGTTAAGCAAAAGGCCAACCTGTGACCCTACTTTTAATTAGAAAACGTGACAAAACCATGCTGTGAATCAAACATGTGATGTACACTATCAAACTGTTTGTGAACAGATCGATGCGTCTCGGAATCAGGAGGGACAAAACAGGGGAGACCGGAGAAACATCTCATGAATTGCAAATAAAAGTGACATGCTTTAGATTAATCCGTAGTAGCTACTTAGAGCAAAATACACTTCATAATATCTAAGCGTGTCAGTTAAGCCATTTTGAGTTACTGAAAACAGACGCAAATGAACAAACACGTATGGCTACTAAGACACACACGTGTCTTGACCCGTTTTAAAGTCAGCTGTAAACACCCCCTCGCGTAGGCTACGTTATTTAATCCATTCAAAACTAAACATCCCCGAACTAAACAATGTTATTTGATGTGGATAGAAACTCGCTCCAGTCTAATGCATCAATGGACCCACATTTTGCTGTCCCGCGTGTTATTAATAAATTATTCATGAGCGTTCAGTTCAATCAAATATTCTGTTTGTCCTCTAAGGCGCTCGTCGCTTTCTTCCAGATCTCTGAGACTCGTCCTAAATAGCGGCAATATTCGCTCCGCCTTGCCCCACTGGTGGTGAAGCTCGGTGTGGTGCAAGGGTGGAAAATATTTCAGGGGTCTTAACGAGGAGCCCGGAGCGATTAGCCTACATGCACAAGGGCAGCAGATGTCGGGCTGCGCTCCCACGAGACTCGATCTGCGGAATTTCCTCATCGTGTCGGGATGACCCCTCGCCATCCAGAGGGGTGTGAGCGAAAAGACTTGTGTACGTGGTAAATCACCTTTACAATGGATTGTAATCATCAGGCCCTATTGGATTAATGTACGAGTGACCCCTCCTTTACTCAATACGGATCTGAAAAACTAATCTGAAAAACCTCGGGCTATCAATGCCGTTTACGACTAAGAATATTGGGCTGAGTTGATGATCCAATATCACTTCTTATTCACAATCAGACTTGTCAACAGTCAACTGCCTAATTTCCCTAATCGGAGCCACAAAGCCCGCTTCTTCAAAGGACAGTCCACAGAAACGAGGATATTATGGCAATAATGTCTGACTGCTTATCTACAACGCGCTCCTCTGTATGCTCGAGATAAGAGTTTTATTAAGAGGCCAGCAATAATGCCGTGTGTTCGGCTTTCAAAGCCCAGCAAATAACGGTCTTTATCTAGCGTATTATGATTCGTACTTAAGATGCTCAATAACAGCAAAAAACACGCACCAGGGAGTCTTTGGTACGGTCCGCTTGGTATTGAAGACTCTAGTAGCCTATTCAAAGCTTAATGACAAGTCATGAAAAACAGACACATGTATGCTAATAAAAGTTCACAGAAATGTTTTGGGTGAGTTGTTTCTTTCACAAAGAAACGTATAAAGGTTTAGAATGGCATAAGCAGGGACGGGTCAGGGTATAAGGGTCATTGCTTCCCTATAGATCTTTCTCGGGCCGCTCCAAAATAGCTGACAATTAAAATAATTAAAAACGAAATACTTATTATGAAATACTTACATAGGCCTACTTGTATTAAATAATGACGTGTCAATTTAATCACAGACAAATGTAAAAATTATGCGTGCAATGATCTGCCCAACCAGAATATGTGATAAATAAATGTCTTATTCATTCATTGCCAACCACACGCCCGCATCCCCCCACACCCCGTCGAGCCGTCTGAGCCTGGGCATGAGGGTGATTAAATGATGAAAATGAAGACATACATTTTATTTTTGGACGAACCACCCCTTTAACACAATTGACTGATGTTGCAACACATCTGCGTTAGTTTAACGTCATAAATAATTAAACTAGGCTACTAATCTTTATCCTAATAGAATTTTTTAAGGATGTCCTATGGAATATGTGAAAAAAAACACTCAGAGATTATGCACAATAGCTTCGGGTTGCACATCCCTGTGCTCCTCACTCATTGAGCTTTAGCTGCGTGGTCCGCTGTGCGCACACAGTCTGAGCATCAGGCGCGAGACCGCTCGACCACACCAGCCACGCGGGTATCAGAGCAAAGAGAGAAAGGGATAGAGAGAGAGAGAGAGAGAGAGAGAGAGAGAAAGAGAGAGAGAGGTGGAGTTGCTCAAGGTAGCCCACAACAGGCGCGCATGAGTTCACTCCAAGACATGCAGTGTAGACAAGACAAGGCGTAGACAGCCTATTTCACAAGGATGCACGCCGACAGCTCATGGATCATGGATGGATTGTACGGGGTTCTTGCGTGCTCTGATGATTATCAATGTTTGGATGTATGATTAGTGGTGGCAAGTAAGTTGGAACGGAACGATCTAGATGAGTTATAAGTTGGATGTAACCTGTGGATAAAACTATGTCACTGGTTTGGAATTGGAAGTGAAAATAATCTGTGAAATAACTCCTAACTCAGGCGCCAATGACTTCACGTTTGTTTTAAACTGGGCGAGGAAATAAATCCACACTCGCGCAATGGATTTACAAAACTCTAACGGGTCGTCTGGGGCGGAGAAGCCCAGTTTGATTGATCTAGGGACGTTTTTTGTGGACGCTGACATAATTTTTGGATTTACTAGCCATCTTTTAAAGAGAAAAGCAAAGGTAAGCATATCACGTATGGCTTTAAGACTGCAATGTTGACTAATTTACAGTGGGTATAACGGACAGGGAAAAATGTTTGTTTTTATAAATACTTTCTTGTACTTTTAACACAAAGTGTAATTTAGGACAGTTAGGCTACTAGCCTATATGTCTTGGGGATCTCACGATTATGCATGACAGGTCACTGGTTAGCGTTGGTTATGGAGTTTGGGATTTTCTTTATTTCAGCACCACGAACAGCTCTCTTCGTCCTATTTGAACTTAAAGAGTCTCAGGCAACAAGTAGGCTACATGAACAGCAACAATAGCCCACGAGACTTTACACCGTAGCCTACACTGACTCGAGAAATTGTTCGTTCGCACGTAGCCTAACCGCTATCATTAAAACAAGCATGTTTAAATTTGGAAAAAATATATATAAATATATAAACATACACAACACGTTAAAAGACTGAGTTTGTTTTGTAGCCTTATATGTAAAATTAACGAAAAAACATAAAAAAAAGATTCAAACCTCGCGGGGAAACCAGTAAAAGCGTACGAAAAATGTTTAAACAAACCTTTAAAACTCTGTGTGAAAGATGGAGTCATACCAAGCATGCGTTTCAATGTTCTGAAACAGCAGATTGAAGTAGGCTATGTGCTGTTCTGCGCGCCCGCGTCAAACGGTCCGTTATTGATGGTTTATTGGACCAGTTGCGCTCTCACAGACAAAGGACTGGATGTGGCTGATTTAAGGCGGGGATTGGGCTGACAGGCTCTGTGATTTAACGTCACGTGGCCCCAGTATACACATCAGCAATATCAAATATTTAGCGATGAATAATTAAATATTTAAACGTTTATACAATTTCCTGCAAACGGGAAGGTTGTAGGCTGCAGTTAAAACAAGTGCCAGAGGGTGGCGCCAGAGTAACAAGCAAAAGACATTTTCAGACACGCAATCTCACAGTAGACTATGCATTGTAATACTATAAAAGATGACGTAATTTATGTATTCACATACCTGTTAAGCAAAACTGATTTTTGATTTGTTGATGTTGTCAGGTTTAGTTATTTTACAATTAGTTAGTTTGTCTTTGTCATTTATTGGATTACTCATTTAACTTTAAGTCGTTTAATGAGTAGCTTAAATATAGGCTTTATTTTTACGTTATTGTGTCAATAGGCTAACTTCACAACCACTGCATGAATAGGCTTTGAAAAAGTTGCAGAGCGCGCAGCTCCACCCCTCCAGCAAAGTGACCGAGCAGCGCACATTGACAGCAGTCAAACTTCGCTTCAGCATACGCGCGTCGTCATGGGATTACAGAAAAGCCAAACTTGACCACAGGAGTTAAATCATGCTGATTATTTTGCGCTACAAATAGCGCAGCTGCGTTGTTAATCAATGTGCGTAGCACGATTTTAGAAAAACGTGCGGTAAGTGCACTCTATAAAGTTTTTATCATTTAAACTGAGATGGATTTAACGAATGGGCATTCACATGGAGACGTCCAGATCAGCCGATCAATTGTAAGTCTTTTTGTAAGCAGCTGAGAAGTTACTTGAAGTTTGATCAGAACTGCTTATTTATTTCTAGCCTATGATTACTATATAAATAGTGGCATGCATCCACACAGCGTATTGTTATTAATATAGTCTTAATGGAAAGTTTAAATAGAACTTCAGTATTTGACAGACGTGCATCTCATAATACCAGTTTGTTTTCTTTACACAAGGTTGAAGGCTGTTCGAGTGGTGAGTCTTCATTTGCACTCGAGCTCAGTCCAAGAAAAAGACTCTCGGTGGAGGAGGAAAGGTGCGCCAGTAGACCACCACCTGAAGGTGCAGGAGCGGTGAGCGTCTCAGAATCGGACAGGGAAGAGAAGAAGGCAGATTTGTGCAAGCAATGTCAAATGACTGTAGTTGAACTAAGGAGACAAGCCCTTGCTCTCGCCGACCCTTCTTCTTTAAAGGTAAGTTGGTGAGAAACATTATTTAATGCCATTGCAAAACAAGCAAACACAACTTTATCTTGACAACGTTCTCTTCAGAGGACCCGCTTTAAATCCCGCAGCAATGCATGACTACGATAAAGATCTTTTGTAAGTTTCAAGTAGCACTTGACTTTCACCTTGGCCTTTGAAGTGCTGAAAGTTTTTCTTTGTTCCATTATATCACTCTGTTCTTTTCAGCGCATTGAGAAGGTTTTTGGGTCAATGAGATGGAAGTCATGGTTATTGCCCCTTGAAGACCATTTTGTGTGAGATCTGATGAAAAGTTGACACAAATAAGCTCTGTGTTTCTAGGTTTTTGACACCCTCAACAGAAAACCGATATTCCATTCAGGTGCCTATTCACAAAGTTTACAGAGTCATCAAAAGGTTAATCTTTTTAGTATACCGAGAGCAAATATTTCAACCGCTTTTTGAAGACTTTTAAGCTTTGTTGTGCTTGAACATGATTATTTATTTAGACGTTTTCAGCGTATTCAGCGTATAGCTGTTCTTCATGCCTGTTCTTTAAAATGCTCTGTGAAACCTTGCTGGTTGTTTGATTCATGGTCAAGGTGGTGATGAAATCCCATCAAGCTGGAGCTGGAGGGTTGGAATGAGATATGAGAAACTAAGAGAAACTGTGATGAGCTTGCCACTGCAGAAAGTAGATGGGCATGAAAAAAAAGAGCGTCGTTTTAAAGATAAATGAAAACTATTAAAGAAGCACTTAACTAATTCAGAATTGAATTACCTTTGCAGCTTTCATTAAAACAATGGGCTTATTTTGCTTCAACAGAACTTGATGTCAATTGACAACTGACACCCACCCCCCAGACCAATCCTTGTTCTGCCGTAGATACCACTGTATGAAACTCTTTTACATTTACTTTTCCTGAGTATTGGAATTTGCAAACTACGACACCGTCCACCATTGTTTGTTTACAGTGACTACATTCAATCTGTTCACTTCCTAAAGCCAAAAAACGACTTTTCTCCTAACCTGCCCTATCGGGAGTTTTTGACAGCTTCTTACTTTCACACACTGTATTCATGGAGGGTATGCGAGTGCCAGTCTTTGAGAGTCTATGAAGAGGAGGGGGGATATTGGAAGTGGCCCATTGTTTTAGGAAACAATGCTTATCTCCCCCCGTCCGTCGACATTGAAGAAAACAGTCGAGTGGACTTGCTGTGGAGTCTGTGGAGGAAGTGGAGACCCAGTTGACCTTCATCACGCATTCAAAGAGTTCCTGTATACCCCTCACCAATTCCCACCACAGTTAAATATAGGCTGTCGACTTTATATTGTTGTCTGACTTGCTGCTTGGGTTAGCTTCAGGTTTACCCCCCCTCCTTGCTTTCTTTTGTGGTTGTGTTTTAAGAGAGATCTCATGCTTAGGTAGGATTACAAGCCCTCCGGTTTGCTTTGAACCCTCCCTCAAGTTCTCCGCTCTCCAGGTTACCTCAGGGGATAAAAAAAGCCTTTGTATGTGCGTGTGCATCTGTGTATGACCATGCCCCACCCCAAAATGTGTTTTTTGGGCAGAGTGGATAGTGCATCCAGTGCATACTAATGTACCCACTCATTCTCATCTTAGCTCACCAGCAGCAGGATCACCCCAAGTTTGGCTGCCCATTTTACCATAGCTCATCGGCCTGGGTGGTCTGTTCCAGGTGTGGGGGATAAAGCGATGGGGTCAAGCCGGAAAGGTTGCGGCTCTGTCAACCTCTCTTATGATGGCTTAATAAGACTGTGGATACACTGGCAATGGGAGTTCTGCTTTCCCCACAATATGGGAGAAGAAAGGATGCTTTGTCCAGCTAGAGATGTAGGGCGGTTACCTGACCTGAACTTCAAGACTGATGGTTCTATATAAGAAGCTACAGAGGCTTACTGTTATCAGGTCCTGTCGGAGATTTGTGAAGGTGTGGGTGGCCTATATGCTAGAAATCCTTGTTTAAATTGTTTGCTTTTGCTTTGTAACTTTTGCCGATTTTGCTATTCTATCTTATATGTTCATTATGAAAACTGCCCTTACTCAGGGTAAAGTCTGGAAAACTCAATAAGTTTCAGATATCAACCTCCCCTAATAACCCAGCTGCACTTCAGTGGAGTTTATTTATCCAGAGCCAGCATCTATTGGCCACAAGTACTGGTTTCTATGGTTTTGGTATAGGAATGCATTTTGTTTGTAGTTAAAGGTGCTGTGTGTAATATTTTGGATGATCTTTTGATACAAATGCAATATGATATACATAACTATACCAATATTATTCCAATACCTGACCAATTTTGAATGATGCAAAATCAATTGCAAAAAAAAATAAAAGCAGAAAAAAAATCTATGCATCTTGACTAAAGGAAACTGCATAAAACCAGCCAATCAGATTATAGCATTTCAGATTTTTGAGTACAGTATGCATCAAAGGGTCTGCGAGGAGACCCTTGTGAAATCAAGCTCTGGATGGATCTGTAAAATGTGTACATTACAGATAAAATCAAAATGAATGCCCAGGGCAGAATCATACTCTACTAGAACAAAAGTGACCTTGTTCATACTATTAAATGCAGTTTAACAACCCTTTCAGATGTCAGATGCCCACTGAAGGCGTTCTGAGATAATAATCTTAAAAATTGCTCCAGAGCGAGTCTTTTTCCCAAAAATGCATGGTCAGCGTCGCAGCCCCACCAGCGACAGGCCGTTTCTTTACGGTCTTCTGCCAAGCACACGCTCACAGGCAGCAATTAGTCTTTCTTCACGCCCCACAGCTTTTAATGGCTCCTCTCGTTTTCAGCAGGTTTGCTTTGAGACTGCTCCATCCTTTGTTTTATTATTTATTACCGATGATTCCTTCGCCTGATATCTGTGAGGAATGGTCTCTCCTCTTCAAACAATAAAGAAGCTCTCCCCTCAGTAGTTCATTCACTTCAATGTCAGGGCACTTAACACCTGAACAATGCTGAGGATGGAATGCCTGGAAGCTTAACCCAGGACAATGGACAAAGACCTCATTGCCTACAATGATTGGCACTTAACTTGTCACAAGGCTTCGGCACATAACAAGGGAGCGCTTTTGCGCAGTTGACGCGACTCTCAGTTTTCAAGTGGTCAACGTTATCCGTAAATTACATCTCTTACAATAACAATGAACTGGTAAGCGTTAATCTGAGAAGCCTAAACTCTTTCATTCTAGTGGCAGTCAACTTCGGTTACAAGATCAGTCAACAGAATTTAAGGGCATTTGCACCTGGGTTTCAGCAATTAACTGTATAGAATGTATAGGCTTTCCATTGATGGAGGACTAGGTATATGGTATCACATTTAATAATAAGAAGAATATGTGCTTGGGGGCGGTCATTATTTCATCTTCATTGTCCAAACAAAGGCACTGAAACGGCTGTCATCAATTATAATGGCCTCATAATAAGGTTCCATAAGCTCTCTGTTATGACATGTAAGAAGTTTAAAGTCCATTTACAGGGCAGGTCAAAAACACCTGCATCCCTTCGCATGGTGCGTGAAACCTTAGACGATGGTTGTAATGAGAATACTTACCTCTCCTGTGCCATCAGTCATCTCTCCAAAGTCCCATGTGACCCCCTAAAACCCTGGGTGAATTATGTAAAGGGAAAGCTAGATGGATTTGCACTTTGGCTTTCATTAAGAGCACTTAACCCCCGCAGCTGTGTGTGGATATGTGCGCACGAGTAACACTGGGATCTTAATTGTTATTTGAAAGGTCAGTTAGTGTTGCTACTGTGGGACAGAATTGTATAAAATGGGTGGCACGATCAGAGGTGGAGAATAAAGATGGTCACATTCAGTTGTTATGTAAGACACTCATACTCGGTTTTATTGCGTGCCAATGTTCAGGAGAAGTACTATAAAAAATCTCTGAGGCTTGAAAGGACGTGACATTTCAAAGCCATTCCAGATTAAAAAAACGAAACCTCCAGCACTATGCATATCACATTTCAACTCTTGCCTCTTGTATGTCAATAAACCAAGCATTGTCATGAGCAAATCAGAATTTCCAGGTTACTCTCAATGTGGCTCAATGCCCAAAGGCATTCTTCGGAATGGTTAGTCCTCACACCCCAGCAGAGAAAAGGTTCTCACGAGAAGCAAGGCTGGTTGGAGTGGCGTTGAAGGCCTACTGGAAGTCCTGGTTTGACTTGCTCCCATTCTTCACTCTCAACCCTGCAGGGGAGGTTTGCCTCGCATGCCACAGCAGTCGCTATAAATCACTCAGGTTTTATTACCGTTAATAGTTTCACATTCATTTCGCTTCATGTTTTAGTACTTTCGTAAACCTGGAGTTTAAAAGAAATTCAAAGGAGTTTATCGGAACGTTCGTGACGAAATCTGGGCGTGTGGAATCTGAAGAACATTTTGATGTCAATCACATCTTATTTGCATGCCTGTTTTGACATTTTTATGGTGGGGAATCTTCAAAGAGAAATCATATAAATTAACGCAAATAGTTTTTTTTTCCAACACCTGTTAAGATGTTACAATTCTGTTAAATTCTTGACCAGCAGTGTATAATGGTCAGCAGTGCATGTCCGGTCCTACAGATTTAATGCGTACTGCTCTCACTTTCCTCTTAACCTTTTCAATCCTGACAACCAACCATGTAAGCAAACCAGAATATAAACCACAGGAAATGATGGGATAGGCAGAACCAAGTAGTACATTGCATTGTTGATGTTAACTCCAATGAGCTCTGCTATCTGATTCCCGATCTGTGAAAGTATAAACTCATTGTTTGCTTCTGGGCTGTGTCACTGTTAAACTCCGCTGATATGACTGCGATAAGCTCTTCCTAATAGGTCCTATTCCCTGTATCACTCTTTTGGTGTAATGATGACAAAGGACCTGCACTTGTCTTTTAAAACATGCATTTATGGTTACTGATATATGTGTTGTTTACTGATTTCTTTATTGTTTCAGGCATGTTGATTTACAGAGATGTTACTCTTACAGGAGATGCATTTGACCACAATGAAGTTCCTCCCTTGTCCTCTAGAGGCATATAGGCTTTTCTTTTGAAAGCTCTTTTGTTCAGTTATTTTATGAGGGGATTTTTTTAAAATGTTGTGGCTGTTTTAATCTTTTGCCAGTTAAATCAATACAGTGTCACTTAATTTAAGTGGTCAAGGCTATCTGCTTACTTTTATTTGGCATAGAAAAGTCTAAATAGAGTAAAATGATATAACCACATTAACTATGAACATGCTCTAAATCTTACGACCTAAAAATGCTATAAACTGAACAACATATGCAATGTTTAATTGTTGAGGAATGTGCAAACGTTTTCTTGTGAAATATTTAGATGTGCTATCATATATTAAAAAAATGCTACATTTGGGGCCACTGTAGCATTTAATATCCATAAAATCCCCTCAGAATTTATGTGACATGTTTTTGTTCACCACTAGGATAGAAAGATGCAGATCAAGGGAATAGAAAACTGTAAAGGTTAAAAGCGAGAAGAAATGGACTCAAAACAGAGTTCACACTTCCCAGTTCATATCCATCCCTCCTCTCTCTGTATTATATCCCAGGCTGGCAACAACAGAAGGAAACTTCTCAATGTTTTAGGGTGTGACACAGGAAACAGGCTGAAGGGGGCCTGAGCTGAAGGCTGTGTGTGTGTATATATGCACAAGCGAATGGCATTCGTGTTGGGCTGTCTAGGAACCCACACCACCGAATCTGGGTAGAAAAAGCACATCCAGGAATGTTCGAAGCAGAATAATTGCCATTCTCTTACCATGCCTTTCTTTGTCCAGTCCTGTCTGCTTAGACTAAATGTCAGGGTGACTGCAGGCTAGCAGATAAGAAAAAAGCATTTGTTGTTTCACACTGACTCTCAATATCAAGATCTCAAAACATCTGGCCTTCAGCTGATCAGCAGACTGCTTGTCTGACTGCATTCATATAGGGTACATTTACTTGGCAGCTGCTTTGTAATTGTTACTTTATTCATCGTTTCATGATCATGGGTGGTATTTATAGTTTTTATGCATTTTTTTTTACCTTCTTACCTTCTCTGCATCAACAGCGGAGCGGAGCGTTAATATTTCTTGCAGAGCGTTGAGTGCCTTTCTGAAAATTTCGCTCCGCTTGCTCAATTCGCTCAGCGTCCCATTTTGGGGATTTGCTTTTTGCTGCTGGATTACTGTCCCATGTACACCGCATGAGCCTGAATAATAGAACAACGGCATGTGCGTCAACTATAAACGCCTCGTACGTTTGCAGAGGTGCACGCACGACAGCAAAGATCCAGCAAAATCTTGCGGTGCGGAGCAACAAAGATTGATACAGGCTCATTTCTGAAAAAAAAAACCATTCTAAAATGATAATTTAATTCGTAATTAATTATTAAAATGAATTATTTAACATAATCATTGCAGTGTCATACATAATCAATGTAACCTGAATAAACCTCAATGTCATATGCGGCCGACAAATGTGATCTTCAGAGGACGCAGCCTTTGAATTGAAGTGCACCTACTTTGTCCAAGTTTAAGATTCTAAAAGTACATTCTAAAATGCTGTAAAGATTGAGGTTTGACCGACTTTTTAATAGTTCGCATTTACCTGTGTTTTGGTCTATTTTTTCTTTAGAAAGTGTTTCTTTAACGTCAGTAATAATAAATGTTTTCATTGTTAGAGCATTTCATTTTTTGTGTGTTTGTTTTAAATGTTGCACTCTGGCAGCCATATGTACACGCATATAACTGTAGTTGCATACTCACAGTCAGCTTGCTTTTGAGTTTTCAGGTCTGTTTAAATAGCACAACTTACCTTTCATAAATAAAATCATCTCAAGATTGACAGCTGAATAACAAAATTCTTCAACTCTTAACCTGTGGAAAAAAACCCTGCAGCAACAGTTTAAGAGCACCCCCGATTCCATGAGAAAACCGCAAACTTGGCAACACTAGTTCACAGACCGGCTCGCACTATTCCAACATGGCGGACGACCTACGTATAGCGGCCCATAGAAACAGTTGCTAATGCAGCATCTAGTTATATCTGGCGGGATAAAGTCCATAAAAAATTCAAACCAAACGTCTTGTTTCTAAAATAAATATATCATCAACTGCTTTCAGATCTGCCATAATTTAACTCAATTTAACACACCTGGACAACTTTTTGCAAGAAACAAGCTATAAAGCTTGTTTTTATCGGTGATGCTGATGTCAAGGCCAAACTGACTGTGTTTTATAAAAAACACAGTCAGTTTGGCCTTGACATCAGCATCACCGATGCTCATGTTGATCTCAGGATGTCTTTGTATTGATGGAATACATGTACGTTTGGATCTCCTGTGGTGTTTGGCTTGGCATGTGTGAGCCTGATACGAGAGTGTGTGATGCCTCCTTAGCATGCCCTTATTTATTCTCCATTCTGCAGAACTCATGCTGATATGTGCCCCCATAAATCTCTGCATGGAAATGCCAGTCAAAGTTCACACCTAACTTCATTTCATGCTTCACCGTCTTCCTCTTGCGTCTGTGAGTTGGTGTGTTATAGCGTGTGAGATTTTGCATTAAATTATGCTGCTTTATCATGGAAAGATTATCATTTTTCTTTGTTTTCGAGTGTGTGTGTGTGTGCACGTTCAGAATTTATTCAGGGTTTTCTATAAGAACTGTTTTATGGAAATGCTCCCCTCAAGGAGAGATTCACTCAGCCATTAAAGTTAAAAATAAATGATTTGTCTCACTTTAGAGGCTTTAGTAGATTTATTGTACAGTTCAACCAAAGTCACTGCTTCCAAAGTTCTTTGTCAGTTGTTTTGTTCATCCTCATTTGGACATTTAATGTTGTATACATTCATTTATTTTGTAAATACTTCTATTACCAAAAAATATTTGGGGGGGAATCAAACTCATGATCTTGGCATCATTACCACTATGTTTAACCAGTTGAGCTACCTTACTGTTTTGATATAACAGGCTTCCTGCCAGGATTTTCTAATCTCTTCTTTATGGACTTGTAATTAGATTGCATCTGGCTTCTTCTCACGTTTCTCACTTAAACTTGACAAAGAGCAGATAACTGTCACTTAAGCATTTTGTGGTTACTATCTGTCTATTATTTCTTTTTAAGTGTTTTTATCTCTTTTGTGATGGACATGCAAAGCCTTGATAATTTGTAACATTGTATGTAGAGAATCACACTTTGGTGTAATTGCTTATTATAAATAATGGCTTAATGTCTTTTAAACTTTTATTAGAGAAGATGACAGCTGAAAAAAATGAATCACTCGCATGTTTTAGAGCGCTGCTGGAGTGCCAGATCTGCCCTTATTTTGGTGAGGTCACAGTTCACCTACAGTTAAAGATATTTTCCAGAATAAGTCACTACAATTTACTTTTCATTCTGTTGACTACTCGGTGTTTAAACCAGTGAAGGATGTTTTTGAATTAGGTTAATATATATGCAGCATCTTTAACTTGAAGCTTTAACTTGGTTCTATGTTTTTTATTTAAAAAGATAACTTAACTAAATATTCTGCTATAAAAAAACTAAAATTGCAGTACATGGACTCAAATTAATTATTCAATTTAGAGATGATATATACTGTATAAAGCTGTGTGCGCAATATAGTGTGACAAAATGCAACAATTTATTTATGCTTAAGAAAACTAGCTACCTAAACGAGACACTATAAAATCTATAAAATTACTAGTTTCAGTTAGTTGCCAAACACAGAGTTATTAGTTTGGTTTTTAGTTTTAATACGTTTTCTGTTATATGCTTCTGTTATATGCTTTTGTCATTTTATAAATTATTTGATTATATTTTATGTTGCCATATAGGATCCATTTATTTTTATTTTAGTTGTGGTTTATTATTATTATTATTATAAATGACTTATTTAAGTTGATTTCTGAGCCATTTATAGGCCAATGTTTGATTCGATTTCAAAAACAGAAACATTTTTCGTAAATTAATACAACCTTGACTCAACATCTATTTGCCATCGCATTGGTTTATTCTGTAACACCAAACTAAGTGCTATGAGAGGTCACAATAGATGCTGCACCTAACTTTTCTTATAACTTGGGGCTATTTATGACGTCAAAGCCAAAGTAATCTTCTGGTTGGTCTGAAATTACTTTAATGCTACTGTTCTATAGAATCCATGGCCTTGCTAATGATGTCACAACACAAGGACTCTGTATTATCCCATCTGTTACCATAGCACCATTTATGATGTCACAATGCTATCATCCTTCTCATTGGCCTGCAGTCACTTGCAGGCTTTTATGATGTCAGAACGACAGCATCCTCCTGGAGAGCTTGTGTTTTACTCCTGCGGCGTGTCAGCTATTTTACCACACGCCTCTCTTTATGAGCCCCTCTGCAGCCTTTCCCACAGACATCAACCGTTTTCTGTTCCTCTGTGTAAAAGCTTTACAGAATTGGACACTTAAACAGCGCGGTCAGGGCTTTCACACCACACTGCGAAGTCACGTCTTTAGAGCAGTTACAGTTGCAAGCTATGTTTGATCCCTGTGGTCTTTTCATGAAGGAGCAGTTTAATTTTCAGTGACGCAGCTATTAATGTGCGCTTGTTATGTTGTTGTAAAGGGCAATGGGTGGTGTGGAGCAGTCTTGTGTTTTACTTTCCCACACTGTCTGAGCCAGCAACCGTAGGCAGAGCTACTTCTGTTTTACTCTTTCATGTTCCCTGGAAGTGCCGGTAATGAACTCGGCTTCATTTTTTTATTGAATGGTGTTTAGAAGTACTGAGTGCCAGACTTTGTAAGATGTCCTCCATAAGGCCTTTAATCTAAAATATTGACTGGTTGAAATCTACCAGTGTGTTTGGGTTTATCGTGCATAACACAAAACTTGGAAAATGACATTAGCTACAACAATAAAAGTTAATAAAGGGGCATATTTCTCTTGAAAATACCTATAATTGTACTATTTATTATAATACAGCGTAGTGTTGTAGTCACTGAAAAATATCTGAACATAAACCAAAGACATACCATACCGTTATTATACAACCTTTTGTGATCTGTTGTTCAGATGTTAAAGGTTCTTTATGGAACCATTTAGACATCATGAAGCACCTTTATTTTTAAAAGTGCATAATTTTAGCAAGTTCTCTCAATTGTCTTCTCATGATGTCACCACTTGATGTAAAAGCAACATAATTTGTTTTTTCCAAACATGATTTATGCTGTCATATGTACAAACTTGGAATGGAATGCTTTTGAACCTTGAGGTCCACATCCACCACTACCGTGCCCAACTGAGAACCCCCAGTGGAAAGGGATACACTTAAGAGGTGCACCTGTTTCTACGACCTTGGTCAGATTCCTGCTGAAGTTTATGGCTCTGCCTTCAGGGGACGGGAAGTTTGCAGAGACTACTGTCCAGCCAAATTGTCTGACTTTAGGTTCAATTCCTGGCCGTGGGAAACTTATCCAGAAGTGGACACGTCACTCTCTGATGTCTAGATGTTCATGTTTCTACTGCATTGTAAAGCATATGGGATTATTTTTGTGCCAATAAAAAAACGAACAAAAATATACAATGAGAAAGAAAAAAATAATGAAAACATTATTCTGATAATGAAAACAATAAACTCAATTGCAAGATGTAACATTGTTTTCAATTTAACTTCATTTTTTCTCAGTAGTTTTCTAAGTTTCACTTTTGCAAATAATGGTTCATAAATTCGCTGCTAGATTCTTCATTTGCGCTTTTACATCTTAAAATTGAGTTAATTGTTTTCGTTATCAGAGTGTTTTTTTCTTTCTCATTGTATATTTATTTCGTTTTTTAAAAGTTTGAGTTCATTTTTATAGGCACAAAATTAATCCCATAAAAGCATGCATGAAGTGCGAATGATGGCACATATTGTGTTTTTGTAAACACATCGCTATTGCAGTGGGTGTGGCATTGTTGGAGCTGTCACTGTACGGAACAAACATTCTTTGTTCCATTGAATGATGTTATTGGCTAGGAATCCTTATTGGTTCATGACATCACTATGAATAATGTATCTATTCTATTCTATTCTATTCTATTCTATTCTATTCTATATACCTTGCTAGATTGTGTTATTAGTGCTTGTGAAATATTGGTCATATACTGGACAATTTAAATAAACTCAGATTTAATTGCTCATACATTTTGAACAGATAGGACAGCTATTTAATTTTTAATCTATTTAATCTATTTATTTATTTCAAGGCAAAATTCAAATCTTTGTGTGGGTACAAATAAAAAGTGGATTTGTTTTTTTCCATGTGTTTTTGATGGTCGTGTGAGGGCGTCTATGTATGTACTCCTGTGCCGCACAATTCTTAATTAACTCTTGAACAATGGACCAGTGAAGATCAGAGAGGCAAGTGAGGGGCTTGTTGTGTCTTCTCATGAGCAGCTTCCTGAGCACATGAAAGAAACACACACTGCCCAAAAAAACACACGTGTGGAGAGAGGAGGAACTCCTGTCAACACCGAACTATGGCCTTCAAAGTGAATGCCACCCGCCCTGTTCCACAACCTACCCGTACATGCAGACAGTCGAATACATTCATTAGGATGCTTTAAACTCACACACCAATGCATAAATAGACACACGCACGCACGCACGCACGCACGCACGCACGCACGCACACACACACACACACACACACACACACACACAGCATAGGCTGGCATGTATGCATTGTTCTGTTTTTGTTTCTTTTGTTTTGGCACTGTCTGGTTATGAATGTCTGGAGTAGGGTTGTCACTTTACCAAAATTGTAACACCACAGCAAAACAAATATACTAGTGAATACTCTCTTTATTTAGAATGATAAATATTATAATAAATATTAATACAAAATAAAATGAATCAATGGCTCAGAGATTCAGATGACACTTGTCTTTTTACTTTTGATTTAATTTGCAACAATGCAAAATTGGTAAAAAGGCTATTGCATGAAATTGGAATTGAATTGATTTTGTTATATTTGAAATATATATTGGTACTTGATACTTGACAGTCCAGACATAGTAGTTATTATATGATTTGATCATACATAATCAGTATTGTAGCATTTATTTGGCTTTGTGATCGTCTTTACATATTTCTTTCATGACATTGAGTATCTGATCTGCAATTTTTGCAAAAAATCTGATTAATGATAGTTCCATGTTTAAGAGATGTAAATAATATCGTAGTGTCCTGCCATGGGTTGCACCCTTCATAACCCTGTTTTCTGGAGTGTGGAAACAAGAATAGGATTCCAGCCAACACACATCAATACAGCAATTTCCTATTTGGTCATTTCCTGTTTTGACAGGAAGCAGAGGAAGATAGCTTGCTCACACAAACAGAGAGAGCTGTAAACCGGTGAGTATGGTGTCCTCAGGTAGTTCCACACACAGGCGTTGGCTGCTCGCTCACACTCTGTTAATGAGTCTGGCCTGCCGCATGTGTTTAGGAAAGGAAGCATTTGTGGGGAATGCTGTTAATCATTTCTGAAGCGGTGCCCTCCTTCCCAGGATGCTCTCTTTGACCTGCGCACAATGGCGCGCTTTTGAAAGCACCCGATTCTTTTGTTTTTCTCATCACATTCCATCCGTCACTGTAATCCATCTTGCTGTGGTCAGGGAAGTCTGTTCACACCTAGCTTCCCAAAATGAGAGCTGAGATGTTACAATGGCACTCAGGGCCACGTCTTAATAGGCATTTAAGTTCAAATGAATATGTGTGTGCCCGGCTGCCCTGTTGAGATAAAGTTGAGATGCTAATTCATAATGCAGTTAAAGACACTTTAAGAACACACCATGCAACAAATGTGCATGGACATTAGACACAAGAACAGCATGTATGATTCCATTCAAACATACAAAGTAGATGATAAATTATACAAATACTAAATAGATCATTTTTTTAAATGTACTATTATTATCTAAATCATGACATGTAGAATTGTCCAAAACATGTAGAATACCAAATGAATTTAAGAACAAAATCCTAACCCTAACACAATGACCAAACCTAAATTTGGTATGAAAATGACAAAGAATTATTATGGACAAAAGAAGGTATTTTGAACAATGTTGGTAACCGAACAACGACGGTACCCATTCACTTCTATTGTATTGACACAAAACCTATGTTTTGTCAATGGGTACAGCCGATGTTCGGTTACCAACATTCTCCAAAATATCTTTTTGTGTTCAGCAGAAGAAGAAAGTCATACATGTTTAAAATGACAAGTGGGTGAGTAAATGATGACAGAATGTTTTCTACTTTTTAAAATTATTATTGGCTTTTCAGTTTCACTCAGTTCCGCCCCTCTCATTGGGATGCGTGGAAGACAGTTATGTTTGGGACCTTGTTAAGATGCATTCGTTGTTCAGCCAACTGTCAAACTTTGCACGAACCTCTTACTCGGATTGCAAGCCAGATACTTGGAGCCTGAATCCCCTTTGCTTACTGGATGAAACCTCTCTGCTTGGGTTTAAATACTGAGGCAGGAGGACGGTTATTGCTCTTGACTAAAGACAGCAGTCTATTCATTTATTTCATTATAGTCTGGAGTTGGTTTACTTTAAATGCTACGTTAAGATCTGATTGTTTTTAGGCAGAAAAGTACCCAGAAGCTCTCTGTCCGAGATTCTTGGAAAGTTCAATGCTTGGATAAATACAATGCTCTCTTTCTTTAAGCAGTTTTACCTTCTCTTTAATTTTTACTTTTCAGATTATGCAATGTCTCATTGGTTCTGTGCAGCATGGTGGTTTATGCCTATTTACTGTATACCAATACAATATATCTGTAAGCACCGTGCCACACCACAGCACATGCATATTATAATAATAATATATTATCAATAACAAAAACTGTACAGTCACCTGGTTATTATAGTAAAATAAACCTTGCTAGCGTTTCTGGATCTTGATGTAGTTTATCTTGTGGTCTGACTTTACATTATTCTGCATAACAGATGGACATAAAATGTTAATATGAGAATGCAAGATTGACCAATAAAATCTACTAGAGAGCTTTGTTTTAAATGTTAACATGACTGTACAAACACTGAAATGACTGCAGTTGTTGACATATACATGGGTGACTGATCAGTGTGTGAATGGTTTTGTGTGTTTGAATGTCTTTGTTTGTGAGTGGGTGGGTCTCTGTTTTGTAAATCATCTCTTACCTAATGAGGATGTGCCATACGTGTGGTTATATTGTACTGGTTAAGGTGAGAGGTGAAAGGTCAGTGCTCCTGAAAGCTTGACTCTGTTGTAAGCTATTGAGCACTCCTAACCTGACCTTCAGAAGCTGCACAATTAGCTGACCTTTGACATCAGATCTCAGCCAGCAGACCCTTAAGCATGAAGAACATGCTTACGCATTCTTAGCACACATTTTGTGTGTTTGTTCAGAACATAGCAAACATTTCAATCAGGCTGCCCAGAGCAATGCAGTGGATACATTTACATTTTCATGAGCTTGTTTTCTATAGCCAAAAACAGGTAGTTTTACCTGTTTATGTACATGGATGTTTGAAATGAACCCAAATATTGAGTGAGTTCATAGTTTTTATGTCATATGGTGTGTTACAAGTTGTTCATGTATATGTAAGAGACATTAAATTATACATAATTTACATCATTGCAGTCTCAAACTAACAGATATGTTCTATGTAAAAGCAGAGGCTCGTCCAGACCTGCCTAAAACGGCTCATGTAAATACGCTGCCACAAATCTACATAAGTATGTGGGACGCTTTGTATAACACAGCCCAAATGTATACGCAAAGAAAGAAGGAGTAACTGTTCTCGCTGTAGTGTTGTTGCAATGTTGCGTAACATTTCCGACACATGCTTGAGGTATTTGGCCAATCAGAGCACACCGCACTTTTCAGAACGATGAGCTTTGCAAAATTTGATGTGTTTTAGAAAGACGAGAAGCAACCGTAATATAAGGTATGATAAATGATGCGTTTTTTGATCCGTAAACCACGTAAACACAATGTATTACACCAAATACACACAACCATTTTTGTTTTAGCTATGTCACAAATAGTTTTTTTGTGTTGCATTATCTATGCAGGTAAATCCTTTACTCCAATACACCCTATTTAGAGAGGAGCTTAATGTTTTTAAATAAAAATTACAAGTGCAAATGAATTTTACAAAAATAATGATGTGCACGGATAAATCATTTATAATAATCACTGCAACGCTGTGTAAGAAAATTTGTATTATCATTTTAATTGCACAATGACTTTAAGAAGTTACTCAATAACTATAAGTTCACACTTAATGTACTAAACCTATATGATTTTAAATTCAGAACAGCAGGCCCTCATTGGTTTAGGTTAAGGATCACACAGGAAGTGTTCATCTGGACTCCCTTGCATGTTTAAAGAGCTTCCATAAACGCTGCTCAGTCCTGCTTAAACCGATTGACAATGCCTGATGTGTCAACCCATTAAAATAATGTAATGAATGCACAATGTAATAGGTTCTTATTCATATGCAAATGAGAGTGGATTCAACCCTGGCCTTGCTAATCCCTTATTGCACATGACGCTTGTGACATCACAGTAAGAGATGTTCTCTGGACACTTTCATGTCATAATTGTCTATATAGACCAATAACCAATAAGCGTTACTGAGATTTGGTCATTGCAGGGCTTCTGGTCTGTAAATTGTTTTTAAATATAGAGCGAAAGAGTTTAGTTTTTATCTTGTTTTTGCCTGGCTTCCTATTAAAGTAAACATTTCAGCTATGACAAATGTTAGTTTTAATGTTGGCTTAATAGCAACAAGCTAATGTACCAAGGTCATTTCTCTCAATGGTCGTCCCTCATTCATTATATAATTGTGTCATTTTATTTCTGCCCATTATAAGTCAGGGGCTGCCACGCTGCCTTTTTGAATGTGAAGCAGATAGATTTTGCTTTCCGTCGTTCGGTTCAAGGCCGTTTGTAGTCCTCCCTATTGTGACTGTCAAACAGTGGTTAAATGCCTATTGTTACTATTTTAGATAAGCAAATCTTTCAAAAGAAAAAGAATGAAAGGAGCGAGCGGAAAAATCATTTGTATAATCTTTAAAGGATGCATTTGTGTGGTTTATGTATGCTTCCATGTGCCTCTTTCAGACGAAATCCACTGTCTATCTTTATTGACTGTGTCTAGACGTCTCTATTCACTCACAGAACACATTTTTACCTGTCAATCTTTTAAAGATGTCTGTGATGTGTGTCCAAATATGCACACCACAAAACTAAACCAATTAAAAATGTAATTAGTCTAATGGATTACTAAATTGACTTTAGAATTGATGCTTTTTTGTTGTTGTTGTTCACACACAAAGTGAACAGAAGCAACTGTTTTGAACAAAAGAAGTATTTATGAAAAATATTTATGTTGAAATTGTCCTCAAGAGGATTTAATTGCTCAAAGGTTGTACTTAGTAGTTCAGGAGACTATAAAATATAAATATAAAAAGTCTGTAATAATTTATTCACACTAATTCAAATTCATGATATATAAAGCTTTGTTTCTTCGGTTGAAGACAAACAAATAATTTTATACTAAAATGCTGTCATGTCATCTTCTAATAGTACTCAAAATGGTAAAGCTCCAAGTTGCACATACAGCTATCATTAAAGTAATCCAAGCTACTCCAGTGGGAATATGTCCTCTGGAGTGAAACAATACATTTGTGAAAGACTGAAAAATTCAAAAGATATTCCAAATGTTTTCACCATACCGATACTGGTCAGATCTCAATAATTGGTGGTATAAATACCTATGTGAAGTCTCTCCAATAACATAGGTTTTTATAGTCTGTGAATTGTCACATCCATAACGGTCCATATTCATATAAATGGGCAAATGAAAATGAAAGAAAAATAACAATTTTCTGGTCTATTAAGAGTCATCCCCGTTTGGAATCGCACCTGTTTTGTGTTTTGTTTTGCTATTTAAGTTCAATATTTTGTTCTGTTTGGCTTCTGGTCTTGATGTAGGTTCTGCACCGTGTAGACCTGGTTTACTTGGCTAGTAATCTACCTGCTATTTGGATATACTTACCTGGTTTTTGTGTGGATTACCTGTTATTTGGATTTGCTACGGTCTTGTCACCATTAAATCTACCGTTTCTCACTAACCCTGCGGTGTGCTCTTCTGCCCAAGACCTGCCATTTGTTACAGCTGGAATTGCCTGGATGTTTTTTTTAAACTTCACCATTTTGAGTACAGAAGCATGATAACATTTTATAAAATTTTTAGTTTCAGTAGAGGAAAGGAAGCTATATACATCTGAGAAGGCATAAAGTTGAGTAAGTGTGAAGGAATTTTCATATTTGGGTGAACTATTCCTAAATGTATGTAGTCAATTTTGTCTCGAACATTTGATTCAGTTTTGTCATGTTTGTTTACATTAAATTTAAGTGTTCGTGACATTGTTGAGACCTCTTGAAACTCTTTGCAGGGGACTTCGATCACAGTTTACATGATGAAACACCGAAAAGTTTTTCCTTTGCATCTAAACGGTCACTTACAGGTGCACATTTGCTCTCCATTTTACCTCTTCTGCCCTGGAGAAGTGATTAAGTTCTCATTTCATTCTTATGGTCCGGTTTGTTTAATCTTTGTTTCTACTGTTTTGACAGATTGCTTTTGACAGTGCAATCAGTACATGATTACGCTTAATACTGATTTTTGTTATCAACAATTAATGATTCAGCCAGCGGGTTGCCATATTTCAGGTTTCATCACCACCATCAGCTGTGCTAAATTATCTGTATCATTTGAACACAAAATGATTTTCTACCACATTTCAAAGTAGTTACACAAACCTTTACATTACCTGCATGTTTCTGTAGCAAAGAAACACATTATTGAAGATCTTTCATAGTTTTACATCCTAACAGCTGTCGCCCCATGAATTATAAATCAGGGGGAGTCAACTAATCACATTCCACTCAAAAGTTTACATACTCAGAATCTAAGAGATCATTTTCGTCTGTGAATTACCTTGTCTAATTATGTTGATGTGCAGCTTTAGATGAGACTTCAGAGATTGGGTCTCGGTGATGAGTGCTTTACAGCGAGCGATCTCAGTTCCTTTGCATCAGATTGCAGAAAAGTGGAATGACTGATGCATGTGTTAGTGTGTTTACCCTTCCTGTTTGCATTTTTCACTAGGTAATTAACTCTCTACTCACCCGCACGGGCTGGTGCGTATAAGAGCCAAGAGAGCGCGTCTTGGCTGAGCACAGCTGCCTCTGTCTGCTAGGAGGGCTTACAGGAAGTTGAGTATAGGCTTAGAGCTCTTAGTGGAAAAGTTAATGAAAGTTGTCTGAAAGCTGAGATGATGTTTAGAATACAGTATCAGTGGATGGAGGTATTTAATTTTAGAGGATGTTTAGGGATCGGGAGGATTTTCTGTAATTTACAACACATTAGGTACAGAATACAATGCATAAAGCTGCTGAAAGTGATAAAGCCATTCAATTATATTTCTCTCAATCCCTTTGAAGCTGATGTTTTTCAGTTTTTCAGTACCAAGCAAGTACATAAATAATACAAAGCATAGTCTCACAAAAATGTGCAGCATTTTTGTCACATCCATATCGCATTCATTTTTCTCTCTTTTAAAATAGAAAACTTGTGCATGGACTGATATTTTTCTGATGTTTAGACTCTACAACAAGGGTTTAGTCAAATATAAACAGATGGTTCAATATATTGGTAACAAATACATTCGCTGAGCATTTATGTCACATCCATAACAGAAAATGTCACATCCATAACGCTGGAATTGCCCTTTATTCTTCCTGTTCACTTTTCTGCAGGCAGCTATACTTCCAAATGGAGTGAAGATCTTATTTCCATAATCTCTGACCAAAAAGATAAAGTATTAGGGCAGTCAGGAGAATTTCCAGACCGTCTCAACAAAGCGACTGTTTAAATTCATTGTAGAGGAGGAAGCTTGTATAAATATATATACACACTATAGTGAGTCTCAAGCGCAACGTTAGACAACGTTGTTATTTTAACAGTGAGTGCTTAAAATCTCCTCTATTCGCTTTGGGCCACATTACATTTCTGTTGAATAACACGCAGCCTCACTGTGTTACACTTTAAGCCTCTGAAGTTGTAGTAAAACATGGAAGGAATAATAGTTTGTCTTCATACAGCAATAAACCAATTAACTGTTAGTCAGCTGGTTATTAACATATAAAGTTTAACTTACTTTTCTTTTCTTTGCAGTGAAGCTACAGGTTTCCTGTACAAGCAGTCAGTTACATTGTTATTATGGACAACAGTTGTAATACAGAAATATCTGAATGGTGAATGTCGCGTTGCTAAAATCTAGGGATAATGCACCCCCACATAAAAAAAAAACAAATTCTGTCATTTTAGTCCTTGACAGCTCAATCCCATCCTTTATATAAACGTTTGATACAAAGGCAGTCAAACGTAATAGTGGTGTCTCATTCTATTTCACACACTCATGTGTTCTGTTTCTATTTTTTCCCTTTCATCCCATCTTAAAAACACACTACTGACTGACTGCCCATCCAGGGTTTGACAATCCACTGACAGCTGGAGTGATCCATGGGAGGGAAAGAATGGGAGTGTAACAGACAGAAGGGAGACGGTATTGTGAGAAATGGGGGCTGTCCAAACAGTTGGAAAGGAAAACTGGTTTCTTTTACAAACCTCTGTGAACAGGAAAAGGCCTTTAAGTGACTGAATGATGAGAGCGAACTGTGATGGATAGATGATCACAGACACATTCTTTTTACATGGACTTTGGACAATTTGAATTTATCTATACAACAGATAAATAGGTGTTTTGACAATTTAGCTGATTCAGAAGCGGCATGTAAATGGACCCCAAATCTGGTAAGATGCTTTAATAACTACAAGCATAAGATTATAGTTATTTTAGGGTCTCATTTTCTCTTTTTGATGTATGATTATTCAAAGTACTTGGTTGTTATTAATTCAGTCAAGGAAGGCCATTTATCTATAAAAGATATTTTGAAGAACATTGGTAACCAACAACATTGGCCCCAATTGACTTTCATTGTATGGACACAAAACCACAGCTATTTCTCAGAATACCTTCTTTCGTGTTCCACAGAAGAAAGAGTAATTTTTATTCCTTTAACCTGGTATATAAGGTTGAATAAAAATAATAAACATATTGACCCGTGTACAGTATGTTTGAATGGAATATTTTATTGTAATTTAAATGCATTTAAAAGTGTTTCAAACATTTTGTATATTATCATGTATAAGCAATATTGCCTCTGACACAGAATATAATCATTTTCATTCATTTCAGTTTTGTCACTCAGCAAATAGATCTGAGTGTTTTCTCTGTCACTCTCTACTGTACGTTTCCAAATTTGACATTAAGTGGCTTACTATTGATTTTTCTTTCAAGTAGGATATTCTGATATATTGGTTAAATAAAAATGAAGAAAAAACACAAGGAAACGCTATATTTTTATGTTATGTATATAGTTTATAACTTAAACTTTAGATAACCTAAACTTTTGTCAAACTGTTAACAAGCTTAAGCTGCATATTAACACTGTTTAAAAATTCTGTAGAAATTACAGTATTACTGGCAGCAATTTGCCGGAGATTTATATTTATCTCATTTTTTGGCATTTCTTTGTTCAAAGAAAAATGAACATTAAACATTAACAAGTCTTTATCTTTACAGAAAAGAACTATATCATTTCTGGGAACCAAAAATCAGAAAAAACCCAGGAAAGGTTGATGAGGATTTTTGGTTCCCAGAATGCTTTGCATGAGGCTGTTTTTATTGTTTTTTTTCTAAAGATAGACTTTTTCATTTTTAATGTTCATTTATCTTTGAACAAACTGTTGCCAATAAATTAGATAAACATTTTCTCCATTTTCACATTAGCAAAATGATTTATTAAATGTGTGACAGCCAAGCCCCATATGTACTTATTACACACAAACACGCATGGACACAGGTACTGTACTGTATGTCCGCTGTACTGTACACACATAAAACTGTCCTCTGCTCCCATAATTACACCCACATAGGACCAGAAGATCTCAAAGCTCTCATTCCATAAGTGCAGACCTTCCTTCTGATCTGCGATACTTAAACTGACCATGGCATGTGTGTGTGTTTGTTTGTGTAAGGGTCCATGGGGATTAGCGATGGATGTGGTCTTTAGTGTATAGTGAATGTAATCTGTGTTAATGGCCTGCTGTGAAAGGACCTAGCTCTTACCTTTTCACTACAGGGTGTGTAGCAACAGCTGTTCTTGCTACTTTCTCACTGCCCTGATTCAGTCTCGTAAAAGCTCCTCCCTCACATACCTGGTGCAAAACTGGCAGGTCAACTTTGGCAATTACTGAAACCTTAGTCCAAAACACATTCATGATTTTTTTATCTCTAGTTTTCTCTCTTTTCACTTTTTTAAATCTCTTCTGCATCACCATTTTCTTGTATGTATCTTCATAGCTTCCCCCATCCCCGTATTTCCCATCCTATCCTTTCACAGTCGTATCTCATCATCATTAGTTTTAGAGACAGTCTGAGTAGTGGGCTGAGGGCACACATGTAGTCGTTTATCCTTCTGTTCACTCTCTGTTCTTTAGTGCATCACTAATCAGCAGATAGTCTCCTGCATTCATCCCCAGAGCTTCATAAAAACCAGAACTGACTGCCAATAAAGTCACACAATGGCCAACTACAAGCCCCAAGGCCAGGGGTCTAACCCCCACCATGTCTCGTACTCTCTCTCTTTTGTACACTCACGCTTTCCAGTTTTGTTGGATACCATCCTAATGCTTAAGAACGGTTTCATGATATTAATTATTTATCCAAGGGATCATCTTTAAATATTCACACCTTTTTGAACAGTGCAGGGTTATTATGTATCACACAGAGTATTTTAAAGTAATTTCAATACAGCGCACAAGTCGATACATTTCATATCATGGCTCCTATCACAACATATTGTGTCATTTAAGACCCCATATTTCATGGCTTTTTAGCTCCATTCCCTTAAGGCCATGTCCTGCGGGTTTACCTCCAACCCTTATCAAACACACATGAATCAGTGAATCGCTGGCTTTAGGATTACTTGAAAATGAATCCTTGATGGGGTTCGAAATAGATCTGCAAAACGTGGCCTTGGAGGATTGGAATTGAAAAGCCATATTTTCACTTTAGATTTGACTTACATATTGCTGTCTGTTTACAATAATGGAGCCACTCAATGATGCATGAGGTGTGGTGGAGCTTTTCTAGTAATAATTATGGTTTTAATTACACTTAATACTCTCATATGTGTCATCGGGAATGATTTACATGCTCATGATCTGCTGTGGTTTTGTGGGAAGTGCTTTGGGCTCTTTGTGTCTTTGAGAAAGTCAGGCATCATAAACATTTATACTGGCCTGGGCTTCAGTCTAACCTACTAGAGTATAAGATATGTCTCTCAATAGGCCGGTGTGTGAATGTGAAATATGAGAAACAAGAGCAAGAGAGTAAAATTAAATGACTGTATTAGAAGAAATTGCTGTTAAAGGAACAATTCAACCAAAATCTTTATTCTTTACAAAAAAGTTTGAATACACACAACAAGAACAGTAGTAAGGTTTTAACTTAAATTCCACAACAATGAAGGCTGGTTAATATTTTATGTTTAGTCGTATAAGTAATTGATATTTTATTGTTGCAGTACAAACATGCTTCAAGACACCAGGTAGACTGGCTTCATGCCCCTGGCATTGAATGTGAGATGATTATTTTCATGCTGGGCCTCTTGTCATATCGCTCCCTGCTGGGAGTCTTATCAAATGTAAATACACACCGCACTGTGCTTCATGCCCGGGCTCAGCTGTTGTTTTCTTTACACCCTCCACTAAGCCACTCCCGCCTCTCCTTCCCCAAAACTCTCACTTTTCAGCTCTGCCTAGTTTGAGATTATAGTTAAGATGAGGCTTCTGGGGAAAGTGAGCATGTTTTAGCATCTGAATATTTGTAGGTCCTTGTTATATATAAATTATATAAAAAATATAAGTTATATATGCAAAAAAGATGTCTTTAATGTCAATTGTTTCACCTAGAGAACAAATGGACCCTGTCCTTTAAGTGATAGTTCGGCAAAAAATGAAAATTCTGTCATCTACTTACCCTCTTGTCACTTCAAACCTGTATGACTTTCTTTCTTCCGCAAACCACAAAGAAGCTGTTTTGAAGAAAGTTGGTAACCGAACAGCAGTGGCACCCATTCACTTCTATTGTATGGACACCAATGCAATTGTAGTCTTCAAAATATTTGTTGGTGTTCTGCGGAAGAAAGAAATCCCCAGTAAACTCTCCTCTAAGTTTGCAAAAGAACTGTTTTTTAACTATTTTGTACACACTTTGGAATATAAAGTTTTACTGTCAAGCCTGAACTCATCTAAAAACAAAATATCCAAAACAAGTACCATTTATTCTGATGTTTTTCTCTTCCTCCCTATAGGACCCTGGATTTGCTTCCTTCATCATTGACCAGCTGCAGGTGCCTAACTGGTCAGTAAAAAGTGGGCACGAAGACACAAGGTGCCAGGTGTGTGCCACACCTACACAACAGCTAAGACAGCAGGCACTCCAGACCCTCGAAGAAGTGTATTTAGGTTCCGACATGGCGTCACTCCCTCCCAGCACCTACCCTAGGCATCCCACCAGGTTAACCACTCACAGCGTGGTCACTGTTTCCTCTAGAACTGCAAAATCCAGGATACCTCACCCAGCACACAGTATACTGCCTGTGGGGGATATACGTCGTGAGATTGGCTGGACTCAGAACCCGACCTCCAGCGTTGCAGCTCTCAAACCCGGTGTGCAGGTGACAGTGGGTGGAAGGCCTTCAACGGGGGCCATCAGCTCAGTCACCATTCAGGCTCAACAGTACCTGGAGGGGATGTGGAGCATCTCACGTGTGAATAACTTCCTGCCTCAGCCAAGCCTGGTATGACATCTTTCAATCATAATAAATGTTTTTACAGTATATACTATAATTAAAGTAAAAATGCATATGAAACAAATGTATCAGATTACATCTAGTACTGTTTTACAGCCTATGTGAGCTAAAGTGTTATACAGCATCTTATTCGATTCTCGTGTACATTTCTAGTTTAACATTGTTAATACACCCACAGACTTGAAGAGTAAGTAGGTAATTCAGAATTATGAATTGCATTATAGAGAGTCTCTGGAGTTGTTTTTATTACTTTATTGACGGGCCATTTTACTGCCCTGTTACATTCCACAGTAGACTGCACATGTGTGCTAAGTGCACTGCTTTTGTATGTTAACTAACGTAAACAAAACAACTAAACTTTTCCTATCCAACTTTAATGCCTTTGTGGCATCAAGAGCTATGTAATTATAACACATATCACCTTTTTTGTGGCATCGATGTTGCTTTTACAATTTTCCCGATTGCCACCGATAGGGCTCTTTTGTTCTTGTCAATGGTAAAGCTATTGAAAGAATGAGGCATTTATATATTGATGAATAAGGGTTCACAATAGGTGAACGTCGTGAATTTTCTCTGTACGCTAATGTCAACAAGCGCGCCACAGAAGCTTTTAGCAACCAGCGTGTGCTTGTGCACAGACAAAGCAAAAAGCCCTTGACAAAAAATAAAAAGCAGACCAACTGCTGGCCCAGTGCATGTTAACAACCAACAGAAGCCCGACTGTTCTCACCTAGAAACACAACTAAATCAACAGCGAGACTCACATGTAGGCTATGCCTGCACATCACTGGAATAGCTTTAAAGCGGATGCTTTCCATTTGTTTGATTTCTCATACGGATAGACATCCTTCCTTAGATTGGCAGGATGACAATAACACATGCCACTCACATTATGTTCGGTTTTAGAAAGTGATAGTTTGGTGAACGTGTGGCTATCACATTCATTTGGAACTATCCACCAAACACACAGAAAAGTAAACGAATGCATTTCTTAGTAGATTTAAAATGTTTTATCGACATTTTTTATGCAACAAACAACTTGGAGGTCTATATATCATTGATATTTTTTTGACTGACATCACCATGTTTACATATTTTTCAACTCCTCGCCTCAAGCTGCCTGTCATAAACCACATTCAGCTAGTAGCGCCGACCCATTCTAGTTCACCAGTTCACTGTTCACTTGATAGATAAAAAGCCGTTTTTTTCTCATTGAATATCATGTTTCTCACATCACATCACATCACACTAATGAAGTTGCATGTTGCTTTGAGTTTGCCGTATCTATCACAGTTATCTAAAATAAAGACAAGGCTATGATTAATAGCTTCCCACAATATTGTTTATAGCCTCTGTATGACATGCTTTAAAGAAAAAAAAACATTTCTCTCTGAAACCTGATGAGTTTCAACTTGAAAAGTGAAAGAGAAACATTGAGCAGACATTAGTGTCAGCTTTATTGCTCTTTTCTCTAGCTGGCAGATAAAATTATTAGAGCAAAGCGGAGTGGGATTTTCCACACGAGCTTTCCATGGGTTGAAATGACCTACTGGCCTACTAAGACCAGGAATCCTTAAGCAGACCGTGAGCTACATCCCCTCGCGCAGAAAAAAAGAGACGATATGCTGCTTCTTTTCACAGAAGACCGACAGTCATTCAAAAGAAGAGTTGGATTTTCTGGACTCTGGTGATGACGTGATGGTGTAGACAGGGGTGTAGGGAATGTCTGATTTTATCGAGCGCTCGGAGCGCTCCGCAGCTGTACTTTAATGACCCGACCTGGGGATACAGCATGCTCACCTCATGCTCGGTATCTGACACACATGAAAACGGCTTGACTGGAGGGCTTAAGTCCTTGAAAACCCACAGTGTGCCTTTGACAGCTGCTGCAGTGTGTGTGCATGAACGTGCATCTAATGTCTGTATCTGCTCTTCCCAAATTCGGTCTCGCTCTGACTGCGTGGCCCATTTAACCATCACGTTGATGTGTTATCTGACACCCATTCCTTCTTTATCTGTGCTTGAGGGTTTAATGCGCCGTCCAGACAGTCACCATTCGCTCTCAGTGTGACGCTGTTTTGATTTATCACGGCTCATCTGAAACCGGAATGCCATGCATGGCCACATGACTCCCTGTCATGAACGTTGACGTTTTTTTGCATTGAGTGCTATGTTCAACTGAGCACTTTTGACTTGCCACAAACTTGGTTTTATCCCACATTCTCTGTAAAACATTGCTTATGCAAAAAACGCCTTTGACAGTTATTGTCTGTGTTCATTGTCAAACAAACAAATTGAAATTGCGGTCATGCATTCGGTGTGATTCTGAACTGCACATTTGTCAGTACTACAATGAAATTGACAGACGTAATTCTTGACTTACACATAAACAGAAGACAATTATAGACATACACACAAGCCTGAGGCATCTGAATAAACAGACCTAAACAATAGTCACTGACTTTTTTCTGCTTTAATCAGAACGCCTCGAAAATCAATTGCCGCTTCATGTTATTGTATTCATTAAGCCAAGTTCAACAGTGCAGACTAGAAACGTCCCAGACGGGATGCTGCTTGTCATGCATTTGAATGATCCCACCACATGCCTATGGTTCCGTGATGTATATGGAGCTCATATGTCATGCTAGTTGTATAAATAGGTTTCCTGTCAGTTTTGTAGACACGTCGGGCACACTGGATGGCATACGCTTCACAAAACCATTGTTAATGATGTTATTTTAGTTGCCAGACATGAATCCAGAGCAAATACAAAGCCAGCCATTATGCACATCTACCACTACGTACATGTCAATTGCTCAATGTGTTTAACTCATGGCAGAGTCTGGGAAATGGCCCAACCTTACCTGCGGCTTCTTAGCGTGCTGCTTACATACAAAACAACCACTTGACAGGTCATATTGATTGTGGGTTTAAGTGGATCAGTTACTCATAGGCCTCGGAGACAAAGAGGAGCTCTAGTAAAATAATGAAAACGTCACTAAATGAATGGTTTCACTGCGGGGTACATGGGCAAACAGCTAGGACTAGACATCGGTTTTACAAAAACGTTTGTTCTTTATTTGCAAAAAAGCTTTGCCATGAAGAGTCTATAAGACTATATCTAACAACATTTCAAATGATAGAATATTGCCATTTAGTCATGTAGAATTTAACTCAATCTGGTAACACTTTACAATCAGGTTGTAATAGTACATGCATCATCGAACAATAACTAACAATACACAATTAAGTTTTTCAGCATTTATTAATCCTTGATAATGTTGGTTCATGCCACTTTAACTAATGTTAACAGTTACAAACTTTAAAAATGTATTAGTAAATGCTGAAATTAACATGAAACAAGATTAATAAATGCTGTAGAAGTTTTTCTCATTGTTAGTTTATGTTAGCTACTGCATTAACTAATGTTAACAAATACAACCTTATTGTAAAGTGTTAAGGCAATTACACACTGAGTCCGAAATTCGCATCCGAAACTTTCGCACGTTTAAAAATAAATACGACCTCACACTGTGTCAATCACATTTACACACTGCCTCCGAAATTTTCGTCCGTCATAAAAATATTCAAACCGGGTTCGATTTTCTGCGTTTTTCGCATCCGTAGCAAGCATTTTGATGGGTGTTTTGAGAATTCAGAGCCACCATACAAGCGAGGATGACGAATACGAAAAAACGTATACGAAAATTTCGGACTCTATGTGCAATGGCCTTTACCCTGTAATCTCTGTTTTCCTGACACTATGTGTAGATATCAGTGTCACAGATGGCATGATACAGAGGGTTCTTTCCTCAAGAGCAGTCTGAGTCCTTCCTGTATTGGTTATAAATTCCCCGGTCCACATCTATATCCACAATCTCTCTGGCTAAGGATTGAGTATTTTATGTGAACAAACCCAATCCCTGCACATTAAAACACTATTCATAACTTGAATAGATGAATGCTGCTCCCCGAAATCTAATGATTTTACCAGTGCCTGTGTAATTTTTGTGTAATGAATTCATGTGTATAATTGTTACGTTTTTATATATGACCGTTGAAACATCCAAGAAACTGGCTCTTATTCCCTGTATGAACCTGCTCAGTCCTGTCCGTAATTCTTCATGGCCTAGGTGTAGAATTATTTAATGTAAACTATTTTAAAGATTTAATGTGTAAAAATCCTTTTCCCCTCAGACACAAGGCCTCATGGGTCAAGCAGAGCAGAGCGAGTGGTCTTCAGACACCTCAGTATCTAGAGTGTCTCTAACTCCATCCAGACAGAAAAGTCCTGTTCAGTTTGGTCAGGACGTGGCCCACCAGCCCACCTCAGCTGCAACATCGTTCTTCATCAGGTAAAAAAAAGCATGGAAATGAATCACACTATATGTTTAAACAACCTTTTGTGGCAATGAATGATTTTTCTCTCTGGATCTTAAAAGGTCATCTTTTTGTGTTACTTGTTATCTTGAACCCCCTATTATGTGGTATATTATAGTGCACAGTGATTGGGAAGTGAATGGCTAAAACTCAGGACCGATTGCTTTTTGAGCTCTGTGTCAACATTGTACACTTGAGCCACAAGGTTGCCGTGAGGGGGTTTGTCTCTGAATGGAAGCCTCTAAAAAAATTGAATGACTTGACACCCTTGCATGCTGGTGCTTACAAAGATGTATTGCGATTTTATTAGTGCATGTATTAGCCTATTAATGTGTTTGGTATGAGGGAATGGGTGGTTACAGGAATACCTCTGGAATGGTCCTGGAAAGTACATTTGACATTGTCCCCAAGCCAAGTGACAGCACTGGACATTAAAGAGTGATCAGTGGACCTCTCCCTGGGTGGAGGAGGTCGGCAGCCAGTCTTCAAATCTGCTTGGGATATTGCCACCTGCCTAAGCACTTCCAAGTCATTCTGACACAACTGACAGATGTGACCCCATGTAGAACAAGGTTAATTTTTGTGCTCTGATTTATCATTTGTGTCTGTTTTCTTTGGAGTTGATTTCAATAAAGTGGATATGTAGGGAGGCTTCTGTATCACACTTCTTTTCCCTCTTAATTTAAACTCCTGGGTGGAAGAATAGAAGCAGCAGGAAATTTTGTCGGGTACCACCTCTTGTTTCATCCCAAGTACTGGCACTTGCCAAGAAATTTAATGTTGTTGTTAGGAATGAGTTGCATTCATTGAATAACTGGGACACATATAATGCCATTTAATACTGCTGACTTAAAAGTCTTAACCAAATGGTAATACATGTAAAGTAGTAGAACAACAATTTATTCTACTGTATCCCTACATGGTGTCAGGCATGTGGCTCCTTTCTTTACAGAGAAAGTTCTACTATCTGTTGTTTGATGCTTCACCGTTAACATTTTTAAATGTCAAGTGTAGCACCAAAAATGTCTACAGTAGGTGTCCTGAATCTTCGGTTACATCATTAAACAATAGTGTTGCAACAGTCCTTTTTGAAAGGGGATTTTTGCCTTTTTATGCAGCATGTAGTGTGTAAACAGTAGCAGGTAAATAGCATGGAAATTGTGGATCGGATGACATGTAGATGCTTGGCTGAGAAAGTTGACTTTGTCTTAACTCCCCCTTAGCATATGGTTCAGTGTGACAAAGCATATGATCAGCGTATTGACATTCTAGCCGGCTCTCGTAATGAATACAGAAAGGGGGCCCTGCAGAGTCCCACAGCTCTGGGATGCACTGTCACACTCAGCAGTCTGGTGTATTTGGCTATTCCACCTCAGTGCTCCACAAGATGAAAGGTTGAAAACAGCACAACAGAGCGTTGTGTGTAAGGTCGTACGAGTGAACCATCTGAGGCTGTGCTAGATGTGAGTTGAGGTAGAACTGATTAAAAGGATATGACTGTTTCAGACGGCCACATGCTCTATCGACTCCAAAGGAGCTGAGAGAAAGAAAATAGGGTTTATGGGTTTGTCTTTCTGGAGATCAGAGCAGCTGTCCATGTGGGTATAAAACATTTAATAAATGGTGAAAGCTTTGGTGTGTATGTGTGCTGTATTGAATAGGTTTTAAATGTAAAAGTGTTGAATTCAAGGCTTTTGTAAAGCTGCAATACGGAACTTTTTTGATTCAAAATAAACAAAAATCAGTTATTAAGCAAGTACATTATTGGTTACCCGATTTGCTGGTAGTTGTATAGTAATGATTATAATGATCGTTAAGTTATTTTTGACTCTAACTTTACAGTAAACATCAGTTTGACATATTTTTACTTGAACCCATGTAAGGATAAGTACAAAAAGCTGCACTTTCATGTTTAAAACAAAGATGGTGACAGAGAGGCAAAAGTTACAGGATGCAGCATTAGCTTCAGGATTACATTTTTATGGTTAAAACAGTACGTACTTGTAAATGCAACATGCATGCTTGTGCATGCATGTATGCAGGTCAGCATGTAAAAAGCACAGCTGTTTGACGGTATGCGGACGTGCAGTGGCGTTGAGCACAGCACAGTGAAATCTTTTTTTATGGCCCTGCGCTCATTTTCAGCCGCCTGTCCAGGTGAGCTCAAACGGTAATGACTATGATTGGAGTAAACATTCCACCATAATTATACGTACAACAATCCAGACTGTCAGCAGACGAGGTGAGTAGCCAACGGAACTGCCAAAGTGCTTTGTAACCCTGGCCTCAGGGAGTAACCATAGAAACAAAAGTGTTCTGGAAAGTATATTAATGGCATCTTTATGCTGTCCCTGAAAAAAACTTTGTGTAGATAAAAGTTTGGTGCTAGCTTATGTGAACATTTTTCAAATCATGCTCCTTTTTTCTACATTTAGATTGCATTTCCTTTAAAGTCAATATGAAATTGAAGTAGCGATTGTCAGCTTTTTTGTAATGTGACGTATATCCGAGTGAAACAGCTTCTGAAATGAGAAAAAAATGTAGGGTGGGAATTTGTTCACAGAGAACCTTTCCTTTGCCAGGTAGAAGCTAGTCTCCGAAGCCCCGCCCTTGCGCTATTACTCGTGACAGGAAGTGAAAAGAGGTTGTTTTGAGGGGGGGGGATGGTGAAGTTTACGTTTTTAATTAAAGATTATGAAGGTACATGAATAAAAATAATGAAATGCACAGATAACTCTATAAAAAACACTACAATATTCCATAAAAAATTTGGTGTCACCTTCAAACTTCCTTTTGCCTGTGTTTTGATATGTCTAGCATATGTATGCTTACCAAAGAATACAAAGCTCTAAACTGACCTTTCATAAGTGCCTGAGTGCTTATAACTTATTTATCAGGACTTCTTCCTGAAATGAAAGGTCAGTTGAAACATTTGGGTACTTACCCGTTTACAACATTGCCCCAATTCTTGGATGCTCATGGTGTGCTCCAATTTAAAGTCAATTAGGTACATAAATGCATCAGTTTTATCTCATTGTTAGTAAGATTAGCTTCCTTCTCCCCCTGTAGTGGCCCAATAATGATAATACATCCCCAGAGTTGTAAACAAGGGAATGCCATTCACCTTCCTACCCACATGCTGTGTCAAAGCTAATGTGGACAGCGGTGTGCTAATAGGTGGGGTAAGAGGAGGGTCTGTAATGGAGCCGATGGGAGGGTCAGTTGGGGGAGGGTTGACTATGGAGGTGGGTGATACAGAGGCAAGGGGCATTGAGAATTCTTGCACTCAGCTTGCTCACACGTCCACAACAGTACTCAGCTAAGCTGATAAAGTTGGCTCCGTAGGCCACCCATCAGAGCAGAGGATTACACAGAGAAAGAGAGACAGACACGGAGAGATGGAGAGATAGAGAAAGTACACAGAGAAAAAGAGTTGAGATAAAAACAGACAAATGATCCATGTGGCTGGCTGCTTTTTGAGTGACAGCACTAATCCCTGTCAGGAACAAATTGGGAAAACAGATTAATGCTGAGTGGTCGGGGCCCTGGAGCAGAGCCGGGCCCTGCTGCGCAGCTGTGTGAGGGATCCGGGAACCAGGGACACTGCAGTGTGAATGAGCTTCAAGGCTGATAGAGGCAAATACATGTACCAAAGTGCAGTTACCTCGAAGAAACTCATGTGGTTGTGAACTAGCAGGCACTGAGGTGAATCCACAAATATATCCACTCATGGTGGGCAGATTCGGATTAATGCCCCACTCCTCAGCTCCCAACTGCAGGGAGGGAAAAGCATGGACTGTGGAGGAAAGTAAGGGGATCACCACCATGAAACTGAAGTAAGTCGCTGTACCAAGAAACTTGGTTTTAACTTTCTGCCATTTACTAGCTGCTTTTGAACATGATGGCGACATGATGTTTGTTGAAAGACATTGAGAACAGTATTCAGAACAGATGTTTCATTAGGATTTTGCAGAACAGCTGACTGGGTTTGAAATTATTCAGATTTGTGTCTTATAAAATACATATTATAATATTATATATAAAATATTTGCAAGTTTCTTGACACATGTTTGACAATCTACATATCTTCCAAAAATCCCAAAGTGTTTAACTCAATGAAACTAAATGAATGCTTGCATTTTGTGAGTTTCTGGGGCTTTTTATGTTTAAAGCTACTTGAATGTTTAAAAGTTTAAAGACACTCTTGAACACTATTCTTTCTTTCATCTTGAATCACTGAACATTTGTTAATTCTCAAACATTTGGTCCATCTAAATGAACTCCTAGGTTATTGACTTTTGACTTAAGAAAGATTTGTTTTGTTGCCGATGCTGTGTTGAGGTGTACCTTGTTGTTTTACCCTGTATTTACTCTACCACTGAACCACCAGCTGGCAGTCTCCGGTCCCAATCAGACTGTCAAGCTTGAGTTTGTCTGTAAGTGTGTGTGCGTGATGATCTGTGTGTTTGTATAATGGTCATGCAGCAGCTGAGGCCGGTACTTGAGAAGTGGAGGCTGTGAAGGAGGGGGTTACGTTGAGAGCAGATAAGTCCAGGTGTGAGGAGCCCGTGGTGGGCTGTGAGCTGTTCTGGTGTGTGCTTTGGGGGTGAATGGGATGATGGAGGTGTTGATGGATCTATCACTCTGGTCAGCAGCCCCAGGGATCTGCGCAAGACAATCCCACTTCCTATCCTTAGGGGTTGCCCAAAAGGGCCGATATAGAATCGCACCAAGCGTATCATTTTCTGGCATTCAGGTCTTTTGTGTACTTGTCTCTCCTTCTCTGCATTGTAATGAAAATGAACTAAAAAAATGTATAGTAAATTATTTCGATTTTTATTTCTTCAGTTAAAAGGAATAACATTAATGGATACATCCCTTCTGTTCATCCTACCTTCACCCCCACACCTTTACTAAAGAGACCCCCCAAATGTGACTACTTACAATTACTCCCCCATTACCTGCGAGCACCTCCACTGACAAATGTCTCTCACCCATTTTCTCCATTATCCCCTCCATCCTCTATCCATCCGCTTTTTACACCCCCCTTGGTTCTGTGAAGAACCCCCATTCAGTGAGTCTCTCAGCCCAAACAATTTTTACTGGGGTGATTATCACCTTCAAGGACACATGAAGAAGCCCAATTCTTTGTTTTGTCTGAAATGAGGCAGACTCATCTTTGAAGCACTTGTAGAACAAATTCGCTGTCAGCATTTTAGCAGCACAATGGACTCTCTCTCATGTGTCGCATTCGCTAATCTTTCAGCTCTTGTTCTATACTACAAACCTGTTTTTCTTAACTGTATGTTCTCACTTTGTTTAGAAGCGTAGTGACAGCAGTTTAGTTACAAAATATAAACTCAATCCTGCTAAGCTTCCTAGTTACCCAATGAAGAATGTGCCTTCTCATCAGCTCTGTGTTTCTGTCTCTCTGGGAGAGATGCTCTCGTGATCTCTTGAAACCTCAGGGTACTGGCCAGTGGCATGACATCTGGAGCTATTTACACCTGGTATTGACTGTCTCAGATTATCTGATCTCAAGTAGTCAGCCGAGAAAGATTTCTATTTACACATGGACGAAAATGCATCTCTAGAGATTAGATTCTGATGTTGATTTTTTTGGGGGAATAGTTTCTGTTATTATAGCTGAAAAGTTAGCACACCAGGGCTGCAAAGATATAACAAATGTTAATAGATTTTCACAAAACGTGTAACGTTTCGAGAACACAGGCTCCTCATTGGTCTGGTGTGCCGAATTTTCATAAATTTGATCAAGTTGATGTGCATGCTTTTGTTGTATGCAAAATACAGATTTAAGCATGCATCCACATTTCCGTTTGCTTTACTGGCAACATTTACCACAAAGGCAACATAAAGGCCTTTAGCATTGTAAAACCCACATAAACCAGGAATCTTGAGTACATTTGGAGGGATACAGCAAACACTTGGTGTTTTTCATGCTTAAAGTGGGGGTTCTGAGGTCCGTGACAGCTCTGGGAAAAGCCACAAAAACTGCTGTGTCAGGAACACTGCAGGCTACTCTCATAGAGCCACCAAAGGAAGAGCAGCAGGCATCAGCGAGCCCCCAGACACCACAGATCTGCTGATTCATATCTGTGCACTCAAAAGACAAGGGTCTGTAGGACAGCTAATGTTTGCTCCAACACATTTTAGAGGAAATAAAAGAAAATGCTGTCAAGTTGAAAGTTAAAAGCACCTCATTGCCGGAGGGGGTCTTTATGTCAGTCAGGGAAAGGCGATGTTTGCAGGCAGTATTGTTTTTCGCGGGGGTGTGGGGATGGGTGAGATTTATAGTTAATCTTCTGTATATTGTCTGAAAAAAACATAGTTGGTGCTTTGCAGTAGAGACCATAGATGCATTCAGACTTCCCAAGGTGTGGTAGAGTAACAAGGATTGATTCTTAATTGCTTCAGAGCTGCACTTCACACAGTTAGCTTGACAGACAAGTTACCATTGCTATCATATTTGCCTTCTGAAAGCTTCAATTTAACTGTTTTTAAGAAGGCTGATTAAAGCAGACCCTAAATAACAATTGCAACCCGGTTCACAAGGGAAAACAGTAAACAAGGCAGAAGATGGAATCAACAGCTCTTTTAAAGAGGTCTCTTGTTGGCCGGATTTATGGAATACCGATCAGATAAGCAGAGGTTATTAATCGTGCTTCCAGACCGAGTGGAATATACATTTAGGGGTTTTATTACCTATTGTCTTTTCAGACCGCAGATGTGCTTGAAGTTGAAAATTCCCATGAGGTCATCTCGCCTGTATATCCTCTGTTGTGGCTGGAGAGAACAAAAGCAGCAGCCCACAATCCCATCACGATCCACCCGGTTAAGCTGTGAGCCTGAGTGATACAAGTCTGAAAACAGCGTTATGTTTAATTAGATTTCAACCTGATCTCCCGGCCCAATGCCACCCAAGTGCACAGTTCATATATATTCATGTGGTATGTTGTAATGCCACTCAGACATAACTGCAAAGTTTATAATGAGTTCCCTATTGCTTGATATTATGTATACAGTTGTACAGATTTTTTTTGCAATGTGGACTTGAAATTTTCTGTTATATAAATCCCACTTTAAACCCTTCTTTGATTTAGCTAAAAAAAACCCCACAATACTTCAATTGTAATGGCAGTGGCCTAAAATCTCGTAAGATAGGTTAAACAAGTACATCCACATGGGATCACTGAATATTGATGAAAGTGACCTATTTTTTGTCAGATATGGTGACCCATACCCGAAATGTGACCTCTGTATTTAACCCAACCAGTGAATAGTGAACACACACACTTCAAGTCGTGAACACACATACACCGGGGCAGTGGGCAGCTATCACTGCAGCGCCCGGGGAGCAAACGGGGGTAAGGTGCCTTGCTCAAGGACACGTCAGTTGTTACCTGCCGGTACTGAGAATCGAACCGGCAACCTTCTGGTTACGAGTCCGACTCTCTAACCATTAGGCCACAACTGCCCCCCTAGGCAGTAAATTGATGTTTATTATGAAGAGGTAAAATGGTGTTCATAGTATATTACAGAAGAGTCCAACTGGTGTTTGTTGATTTGTTGAAAGCTGCTTGGCATGCATATTGTCTCTAATGGAATGGATTACATTTTATAATCAGTTCATGACCCAGCATGTGGGGGCTCAGAATCCTTTTTGTGAATCCCTGGCTATGTACACAATAGAATGCTAGCCTACTACTTGCTTAATAGCAAATGGTATGCATGTTGTTGCCTCTGTTTCATTTGTCACACTGGAAATATAAGGTCAAGTCGAATACATTCTAGGATGCAGCATTCTGTGTGATTGTTAGGTCTTTTATACACGTGAGCCTATACACATTAACTTAAAGCACATCATTGCAGTGGACGCTTCATTGATTGTAATGGGAACGATTTAGTTTCGGCATATCATGACATGCTATGTGGTGTAGATGGGGTGTGACTGTTGCAGTGTGAAGGTCACCACTGAATATAATGAAGGATCTTCTCATGCACTGGATCTGCTGTTAGATTATTTTAATTATTAGACGCATGAGCTATGTGCGAGTAGGAACGTATTCATCATTTTGTCTATGACAGTGTGATCTTTGGTCAATAAAGACTATTGACATATTTATTGTATTTCAGGATGGCACTCATTAAATGACATGATGGATGTTTATTGTCCTTGGTATTTACACTGTGCCAATTTCTTACCTTACTTCAAGGGGTATTTCACCCAAGGGTGAATATTTTGTCATCATTTTGTCATCCTCATGTCATTCAAAATCTGTATATGACTCTTTTGTATGTGGACCACAAACAAATATATTTTGAGAAATGTCTGGATTTGTGTCCATACAATGAGTGAATGGGGCCTCCAACGTTCTTTAAAAACATCTCTTGTGGTCGGCAGAACAAAACAAGTCATACAGGTTTGGAATGACATGAGTGAGAGTAAATAATAAAATAATTTTCATTTTTTCATTTTTTCTTCCTTAATGATATTGGTCCAGATTTTATCCAGATATATTCCCTTCTGTATCTATGTTGCCGACTTGAGACCTCCTCTTCCCCCTCCATAATTTTTCTTTCATTTCCTCTGTCCTTTGCCCACCTTCAGTAACACTCTTTCTCTCTTCCCCTATTTCATCTCCTGCTCTGTTCATCCAGGCCCTCTCTTATTAATCATGCGCAAATGTTCCAAACAGCCACTGGGGTTGTTTGTTGTAATAGCCTTAGAGCAAAAGAGTGCAAATAAATAAGCGTTTGGTGTCCTGCCTGCTTGACAGTGATTAATGAATGAGTTCTGGGGCGACGTGGAGCAGTAGGATGCTCTTGTTGTCCTCTGTTCGTACCCCTGGGGCTCAACCATCCCCTGTTGCAACGCTGTGGCCATAATTTGTTGCAGTCAGTTATATGGAATTAGTTTTGGGCCTAAAAGGGCTAAAACATCATAATTGTGTGAGCAGTTCAAGGGCCCGGTCAAGAACATCTAAATTGTCTGATGGAACATTAAGGTATGAGCTAGTTTCACCAGAAATGTCCAAATCTGGGTAGCATTTTTTATAGCTTGTATTCAGGATTATTGGAGCTCCATGTGCTTGTCATGTAATTAAATTCCTTTTCCTCAACAGCCTTTTAGTGAAACCTGATGCTGTGGGTTGTCTACCTGTAGAACAAATCCCAGTGGTGCATAGGGAAGAGATGTATCGCGGATGAGATGAAAGCAGATGGTAATCTTTGAAAACAGAACGGGGGTGTGTGTGAGACGCGAGTCTAAGTTATCTGTCAGATTCCAGCAAAAATGGAATTGATCTTCCTTAAATGTTACGTCGCTGTGCTTTTACACAACTCCCGTCTACAACCTCTCATGAACAAAAAAAGAAAATGTTCTCAAAAAAGAATAGTCTATTAGTATCTTCATTCTATGGCTTTCTGGAGAGCTACCCCAGGGGATCGGGATTGAACTCTGCAAATCATTAAATAACAAAAAACCCTGGCCATGTTTACGGCTTCTGCTCTGTCCTCCCTACCGTGGCTAAGCCACAACAAGCTGGAGCCTGGATTAGCCGCATATCCTGTCTGCTTGGGGATGCCATTGAAGGGGTAATTGAGGAAACGGCAAAAAGGCAACAATGCTTTTTCGTTCACTCGCTCGTTCCCTCTTCAAAATGCTTTCGTGGCCTTTTTCATGCACTGTAAACAATTCATCCTCTCTTTTCAATGCTGTACGGATTGTTGGAGGTGGTGGGCTTGACTTTATGTTGTTGACTTTTTGTTTTACTGTTTTATAAGCCACAATGCTAGCACAGGAAGCAGCACTTTTAGCACCTACCTGTCAGCTGCATGCAGGCTACAAACCCAGAACAAATACTGACTGCATGCAAATAAAACATGAAGGACAGGTTTACCAAATGTAAAATTTTTGCATATATATATACATGTTGTTTTATCTTTAAACACATACAAAAAAGTTTGATAGGAATTACACTTGACTGAGTTTATGGTTAGGCTGGATAGCTACTGGTGTTTATATGGATTTCATATGGAATTTATATGGATATATTTATACGTAGGCCTATTTAACGTTAATGTTTTCAAAGATATTTGAATGAAAAAAAACGCTAGCCAGTTGGCATAGAAAATTTGCACAATTAAATTCATGCCATGTACACTGCAAAAAATGACTTTCTTACTTAGTATTTTTGTCTTGTTTTCAAGTACAAATGTCTAAAAATTCTTGAATCAAGATGCATTTTCTTCATAAGCAAAAGGACCTAAGAAAATAAGCAAAACAATAAGAATATATAAGTACATTTGTGCTTAAAACAAGCAAGAAAATCTGCCAATGGGGAAAATAATTTTGAATTTAGTTACTAAGAAAAAGGTAACACGTAACACTTTTGTCTTACCAATATTTTTTCTTTTCATCGTACTGGAAATCAAGACAAAAATACTTCGTAATAAGGCCATTTTTTGCAGTGTAGAAAGTTCATAGAATTATTTTAATATTAATAAGTCAATATTACGGATTAACGTTTAAATATACATATACAGACTAACAAACATGGCATTTCCCAATACAGCAATTCCTGGGGATGTTTATTTTAATTAGAACATTTTCCATTTAGACTACGACTGCTTCATTTATTCGGCTCTGGCTGGGGATTTCCACCCTGGACCCGCTGAGGGAACGAGACAATCCCTAGCTGAGCTCGGTTCGACACCAGCGCTCATTTTTCAATGTGCTACTCTCGGCTTGAAATGATTTACCTCCGCTTAGACAGACGCTGGCTGGCTCGCAGCCAAAACACCAGACTGATCACTCAAGCACTCTCACTATCTACCACCGAGACATTGCTCCCTCTTTCTCTCCTCTCTCTCTCTCTCTCTCTCACACACACACACGTACGCACGCACACACACACACACTTTCTGGAGGTCCTCACCCCTTTCTTTTTTAATTTCCATCTCATTTTCCAATTTTTGGCTCTGTGATTTTATATTTCTGTCTCATACTCAACCCCCTCCCTCGCTTTGAAATATTGTGCTGTTCTTCTTTAACCTCAACACAGCACATGTGTATGTGCTTGTAAGTAGTCAAGCGCCAATACTAGTCAGAGATGCTACGACAAACCGCAGTGATAAACTGGGCTGAAACCTAGGCAATGTCAGGTGTATGCAATGTCTCAACTAGCTTTCCTTGGCAAAAATCTATGCAAAAATCGCTTTTAGTATGTTGAAGTCCCGTGTTGATGTGTGCTGTGTTGTTTGTGTGAGAAACGAATTTGTGGATGAACAACACTACATCAAGACGCTGTAATCTTTAATGACTGCAGGGCTTTTGTCTTGTCTTGTTTGAACTTAACTGTAAAATAGAAGACTAGTAAGCAAGGGTGCAGCACTATACAGTAACTAAATGTCTAAAATAGAAAATTACACACTGTTTGAAAGTTTAACTATGATTCTTTGTATATGTTATGTGAAATGTGTGATAGAATCTGTATATATTTGTTCCAGTTGTTTAATTGTATTAGACAGATGTTAACATATTTGATGTTTTATGATGTGAAGTATGAGCTAATAGAAGAAAACTTCCATGTAGCTTTCATGTGTTGGTACTTAGTTACAATGTTTGTCTTTTATTACAAATGTTAAACAGTCTTTGGATCTTGGATGTTTTTGGAAAATAGCCATTAAATTAAGCTCTTCCTGTGACTAGACTAGATTTTACATTGCATGTGTTCTCTCCACGAGAGGGACCAAGAGACTTTACAGTGCATTAGACCTCATTTACACAGTCTGAATATGTAACACAGTGGATCAATGACATATGGCTGTTACGAGCTACACTACATTATAATTAGGCAATATTTTACAGTACTAGCTCAATGAGCATGGCCAAAACTGCCCTGTGGTGAATTCTGTATCGACATAATGCTCCAATTTTTCAGATATCAGACAGTGCACTCTCATGTACACATGTTTTAATAAGGGATAATGTTACAGGGTAGCGGACGCCTCAGGTCATAAGTGCTTGAAGGAAGTGTTTAGTAATGGAGGTGGAGAGAGAGACCCCCCCATCTCCCACTGCCTTGCTGCTGCGCACAACAAAAGAAAATCTACCAGTCCAATTTAATTATTACATTAGATCAGATTCAGAGTCCCACAGACAGGTTCTGTTAAGCTTCTCTCAATATTATGGGTGGGGAAAAGAACTGATATTTCATAATGTAAATAAATAAACTAAAATATAATTGCAAAACAATCGCAGTGTTACTGTATTATGATACATCTATTATGATAGATATAACATTGTATCAAACAGTCTATGCTGTTTAAGATTTCGTCTTCTGGTTATTATTTGCGTTATTCTTTGTACAACCATGTGTCTTCGAGAAAAATACCGTCTCCAACATATAAAGCCATTCATGTCATTTAAAATTTACATGCACTCATATTTGTAAATGAGCCAATAGGTATCAGGCTACCACCTCTCACTTCAAGCTGTCGTCCTGTCACACACACTATTTCTTACCTCTGTGGGTAACATAAAACCGCTGGTTACTGTACAGCCATCTCCATATGTCTTTGGTTATTTAGAGAAATCCTGTTCACACATCTACTAATGTTGTGGAGTGATGAAAGTGCTTTAAAGTGTATGACTACTTGAAATATAATAAACGCTCATGCTTACTGTAGAGTGAATTGTTTAAGCTGAAGACGAACTGAAAGCTCTGTCTGTGACACATGGGTTTCCACTATTGCCCCCTTGACCTGGCTACTAAATCTTGTTTCATGTGGCTGTGAGTAAAGAATGACATCATCCTTCGAAACCAATGAAGTGATGTCATAATGCCTGCATTGAAAAAAAAAGATGGTTAAATAAAATAGAGCCTTAATCGGCACATTGCTTGTTACAGTAACTGTATGGAGAGTCAATGTATCTTTACTGCCCATGTCATCATTGACATAACAGAGAAGCAATAGTCTTGATACCAATTGAAAATGCTACAACATTCCAAGTTCTCAAATCAATTATTCAGGATTTTTTCTTGTTTATGGATCTATTTTTTTAGGTTAATGGCAGACCATAGACCTATTAATGTTTAATTTCTTCCAATTTACCAGTGGTGCAAATCTTGCTCCTGTAAAGCTCATGTAAGGAAATGTGGGTAATGTGATTTGATTTCACCCACATTGACCTGATTCTCTACAGTGTCTAAAGCTTTGTTATCCCTGCATTTGAGAGAAAGAAAAAAGACCTTGTTACTATAAAGGAAAATGTCAGGGATGGTAAATAGGGCCAACATGGCAATTAGGTACAAAAGCTATCTGGACAGAGAGAAAGACAGAAAGAAATCCCTACAAACAAGCTAATGGTCTACCGGCTAATGACACAGTCAGCTTGAGGAATTTCTCTTTCTAATTTGACAAAAGCTGAAAGACAGAAAGGCAGCCAGCAAAGATTATTGACAACAAGCCAAATGGTTTGGCTCACACAACAGTAGATAAGGAACCCGGGCATGATACACGGAGACACGCTTAAAAATCCCCTTCCTTAGCCCTAACACATGTCCACACACACTCACGTCCATTCTGATTTCAACAAAATCTCCAATAACCTTTATATGGCATGACAACCTTGTATCTTGTTTATACATGTTCTCCATGCTGTTTGTCTCAATGCTCATCAGAGAAACAGATGGGTTGAACTGAGTATCCACATCTTTCTTTCATGGATTTTAGAGTACTGGGACAAATCAGGCTAAACTTAAAAATATAAATGTACGAATTGATGACTAATTTTGATAAACCACCTATTTGCAAAACGTTCTATCTTTTGTTTTCTCCTAAAATGTTCATGCTGTTGGGAACATTCTCAGATACAAAAATATTGCGCATTTTCATTGTAAATATTTTTGTTGATGAAATATCACGTCTTAAGGCAGTAGATATTTCGTCTTTATTGTTACTAGCTTATATGATCAATATAAATGTTATTATATGTTAAAGATGCAATGTGTAATATTAAGGAGAATGCAATATAATATACATAACTATGTCTTTAGAGGTGTATAAAGACCTTACTTCATAGGGTCCCCTTACATGGAATTCTCCACGTTAAAAACAGACAGAACGCATTTCGTAAATATATGATCTCCTTCGGCAAAGAAGCGAAAACGTGACCATATCTTTGTCCTGTGTCAGCCACTGTAGTATTTCATAAGGAAGGGGTGAGAGGTGAAGTGACCCATTGGTTGCAATTTGTCTAGATGCCGCTAAATTCCACAAACTGGACCTTTAAGTTATTTGAAAATCTCAAACACTTTCTTTGCCGTTGGGCTGAGAAGTTGACATACTGTATGATCATATATAACAAAAATATACACACAATGATCTAAAATAGCAGTTTGTTTTTTTACAGAACTTACCGTCTAAAAAAAGCTGGGTTATTTTAGGTTTAACCCGTAGTTGGGGCAAACCCAACTGTTGGGTTAAATTAGCCCTAAAAGTTTTAGATTCGAGCCAACCAGGGGCTGAAACAACCCGGCATTTTTAGAGTTAATTGTGATAACAAAGTAAAATGAATTTGTGCAAAAAAAGCATCCCTTTCTCAATCTGCAGAACATCTATCCATTAAGACTTAAAAGCAGTTTTATTTTAGCCTCGATTGTACTCGTCTCATTGCTAGCGGTGGGCGGCAGTGGAAGTCTATGCTCTGTGTGGATATGTAGGGCAGTGTGTTGAGGGGGCAGTGTGTGAGCGGTGCTATAGACCGACGGAAAGGATCTCTCTCGCCCACAACATGTTCAAACGTTCTCTCACTCTCCTTCACTCCCTGCTCTTCAGCTCAAATTAGCAGTTTAGGGAATTTATCTCGCTCACATAAAGCTCTTAGACTTGTTACAGCTGCTGTTTTTTCCCCCCATCTTGCCCTTACCCACAGGCCAAGGACATCTCTAAGCGCTGTATGTGTCTGGAATATGATTTTAAGGTGGAGGTCGCTCACAGTGTAGTTTTGTGTTTATTTTTCTACACCTGAATACACACGCTACACCACACCTTGCAGCATGTGTTGTGTGCTTATTTCATGTTTGTGATAATTAATAGCTTTATCCCACCCGTCAGAGTGATTATGTTTGTGACAATGCAAACACTTAATGAGATTTTCAGCACACACTGAGACACAGGTGCAGGACGTGAATAAACAGACTTCCTTTCCCCGTCGGTTTCTCTCTTGTTAATCGTGCTTGCTAAGGCAAGCATCACTTTTGCTCATAATTAGGGTTACACCCCTAACCTTAATATATATATATATATATATAATGTAGGTGTATAGCTCCTTTCGCGTTTTTTTGTGCTACAAACAAGATTTCCTCAACAATCGTGTGGCTTGTTGAAGATAGTTGTGCTGTTACTTAAAACAGTTGTTTTTTAGGAAACCCCAGCAACTACCAAGCAATGCCCTAGCAAACACCACATCATCACCTTAAAACAACATCCTTGCAACAACCCCATATCATCGCTCCACTAACATTGTTTTGTTGTTGCAAAAATCCGTTATTTGTCCTTTGTGGCATTTTCCATCTCTCCTTCCAGCATTATTGTCTCTAGGACATGTAAAACAACACACTCTCTTACACACGCATATATATGCAGAACACCCAAAGCTGATATATACAGACACAAACACACACATAGACAAACAGACAGACATGCACATGCACATACTAAGCAAATCTGTTTGAAGTCTGGGGTAGAATAGAAAGAGACCCCTTCACACATGAAGAATTCATGCAGTAAGGGGCATGTGTGTGTGTGTAAGGGTAAGCGAGAGAGAGAGAGAGAGAGCAGGCAAAGCGCTGATTCCTTTTCTGGCCGTGGGGAGTGAAAAGAGGGAGAGAGAGAGAGAGAAAGAAAGCGTGTGTGTGTATGTATGAGTGTGTTTGAGAAGCAGGGCAGCTGCCAACGCTCCTTCGGCAGCAACAGACGAATCCAGACTGCTGGATTCCAGCCTCTCCTCCGTTTGGCGGAGTGAAAGAGGGATAGATGACATAAGGGGCCGGGATGCATGACAGAAGAGGTGGATTAACTAACAAAAAAGTGTTCCAGGGAGTTACAGAAAGAGGGCTGAAGAAGTTCTTGTATGGTTTGGTGCATGCTGGATGGTGCAAAAAAAAAAATGAATGAAGAAAGCTCCCGAAAAGGCAGATGTGTTGGAGACGACTTTAAACTTCCATTGACTGATTTTTCCAGAGGACATGGTCTATAGATTGTAGACTTCTAGATGTTTGTGCATTAATAATGGGCAGTGACCATAGCGGTAAAATTAGTTTTTATCTTTGTAGTTACATTTTAAAGAGTTCTGGTTTGATTTTGTTCTTTTTGATGGCAAAATGCGGATATGGATACATGGATAATGTCAATTTGCATCCTGGCTGCCTCTTTCCGGGTATGAGTTGCAAACACAATAGATGATGGATTGGAAAGAAGTGTAAGTACTTTGACACCCTTTTTTTTTTGCTCAGTGTGTGCTGTGGGTGGGTTTCGGGGGCGGGTGACCCATGCTCACTTTTGTAATGTCATTGCAGATGTCAATTGCAACACACCCGCCTTACCGCTAGGAATTCTCGCATTGTCCTCTGAGCTCACCTGCCAATTCTACAAAGGCTGCTGTCTGATTATTTATACATACTCGGGATATGGAGTGCTTCTTGACTGTGGAACTTGTCAAAGCATGTATGTTTAGCGGAGAGCATGCGTGCATGTTTGTGTGCGTGTTGCAGTGAGTTTAAGCAGGTGGATAAGTAGCAGAAAGTGCAAGCACACAAACTTGTTCTTTATGGCTGATCTCCATTTATGAACTGAGCCAGTTCTTTTTTTTCTTTTGAAGAGATGGGAGAGCATGTGTGCTTCTCAACAAGCAATTATTTCAGTATTAGTGTGGAGGTTAGCGTATTCAAGTTTTTGTGAATTCATGGACTGGTTTATTACTGTACAAGCACTTAATCGCCAACCAATTATTATTGGTTATTTTGATATTGCAAAAGAACCACATAAATGTAAGAACTGGTAGAAATGTAAATAAACACTCTTCATTCATGCACTTTATCACAATTTTTATATTGTTGTATATTGGGATATCAAGTAGCCAATTCTGAGTGTATTTTTAAGTGTATGTTATTAAGTGTATAATATTTTAATAAGAATAATTAGACTAATTATTGAAAAACATAATATTTACTAACCAATTAAGTAAACGTATGAATATCTGTAAAAAATAATGGCCTGTGTAGATTGTCATGGTTTGCTGGCAGTTTTTTACGTATAAAAAGTGAAATCTATGTCCTTGATTATATTTTTACCTATATCTTATTATTATTGATTATTATTATATGTTTTTTAAACCATTCACAAACGCACACACAACTCCTGCTCTGTCTGATTTACTATGTCTGTCGCTTTCTCTTTTTCTGTTGTTCTGTCTGTCTCTCACACATACTGCGTTCTCAATGCCGTGCTCACACATTTCCTCAATCCCTTCCTTCTGTTTGTACACACACACACACACACACACACGCACACGCACACGCACACACTCATGCCTCCCATGGGCCATCAGTTCCCCGGGGAGGGGCTCCTCCTGTATTCCTCCTGGATGTTATAATTATTTCATCAGCGAGCGGTGTGTTCTGTGATTGTGCTCTCAGGCTGATGCTGGAAGCTGGACGGATAGAGCGAAAGCGAGAGAGGGAGGGGTGAGGCAGAGAAAGAAAAGAGAGGGAGGGTTTGTCACTTGTAGAAGTATGGAGTGATGCAGAGAAGGGTGTACTGCCAGACATACTCGGACACACACACATACTGCATGTCCAAAGGGCTGGTGTCTAGACTAATGAGCAGGGACGGCTCGGCTTTAGAAAGAAAAGACATTGATTGTTAAAAAAGTGTTTTATTATCATCCTTTGGAAAAAGGACTAAAACATAGAATTTTAAAAAGGATGTGTACATTATTTAACATTAAAATACTTCTCATCCTAATATGTAGAAAGGTGTATGTGATCTATTAGTAGGCTTAACCAGTAGCTTGAGTTTGAGGCAGGTCTATCAGTTTATATGACCAATGTTTTGTTCTACATCACGTTCAACACTATGTTGTCAAATTGAGGTTATCATCAGATATGCTGTTCTGTTCTTCAAAGCATGATTTTACAGATGTGCTCATATATATGTTTATATCATGATGACTGACTTGGTTAAAGGGACAGTTCACCCAAAAATGTAAATTCTGTCATTATTTACTCACCTTTGAGTTGTTCCAAATATGTATACATTTCTTTGTTCTGATGAATCCCATTGACTACCATATTAGAAAAAAATTACTTGATATATTTTGAAGAATGTAGGACAGCAAACAGTTCTGGGTTACTTTTGACTACCATTGTAATTTTTCCTACTATAGTAGTCAACGGGGTCCAAGAACTGTTTGGTTACAAGCATTCTTGCAATTATCTTTCTCTGTGTTCAACCAAACAAATAAATGTATACAGGTTTGGAACAACTAGAGAGTGAGTAATTCATGACAAAATTTTCATTTTGGGGTGAATAGGTTCTAGTACTTGGTTTCCATACAGGAGATGTGGGGATGTTTACTCAAAGTTCACTAAAAACATCCCTTGGACTGCCTCTAGAACAAATGACCACATCATTTTTTGTCAGTTTAGAGCTACCAGCTATTTCCCAACTAAATGTCCTAGACAATTTGTCAGTTTATCAGTAATTCTGAGTGTGCCTGAAAGTGCGCATTAAGTGTGATCAATTACAGTTGAAAACAGCTGTGATCTGTCATGCTTTTTCGCTCTAATGCAGCTCTTAACAGAAGCAAAGCCCCTAAACGTCACTTGATATCCTTTGGCCCACGCTATCCTTCTCCTCATATAATTCAATCACCAGAACAATTGTGAAGTTCAATCTGAGGTTATTAATATCGCATGCTGAGAAGGTAGCTGTTGCTGTGGTTAAGGTCTTAACACAACCATTACTACCACTCTATCTATCTACTGTAGTAATTTTGTGCATGGATTTTGAGATTATTAACCAGGCTACATCCAGGTCACCATTAAGGCAGACTTAATAGCTAATGTTTAGGCTAACTACAGGGCTGACCCCATTAGCCTTAGTGTCACATTTTTAGAAGACATTTTAAGGGTTTCTGGATACAGTGTGCCTATTTAGTTGCGAAATAAAGACGGGGAGGGACTGCCTGCAGAGAAACAGTGAACGAGGGAACGCAGTCTGTGTTTACTTTGACAATGTGATGGGGGCTTTTGACCTTTCAGGTCTGATTTTATAGCATTTAGTTTGAAATGTCAAGCCATAGCATTAAATCAATCAGACCAAATTGATTTTTAGACGCATACCCCTCTGCATGAATGAAACCGAATATCAAAAATATGTAGCGCTCCTTGGAAATAATTGTTCACTGCGAGGACACAGAGTTTTGGCTTGAGTTTGATAGAAGTGGATTTTGGTTGACTGCTTTGTTGAATGTTGAATAAACCAAAATAAACAAAAAAAAGTAAAAGAACGTTTAAAAAGGTTGCTTTTGCTACTGTACCTTTAAGAGGTATCCTGTTATAATTTGACTTTGCCCCATATACCAAGATAGTTCTCAATGTTGATCAAAACATGCCCTTATCTTGGTTGTAACATTTACATGAAGATAACTTTTGTGTTATGAACATTAGTGTAACTATATAGCATATTGAACCCCCTATTATCTGTGTAAAATAAAAAAATGAGCAAGGATTAAAAGAATAGTATTTGCTTATAATTCCTGTCCTGTTTTTGTCTGTTGTCTCAGGGCTGCTCAGAAGCTGAATTTGTCATCCAAAAGGAAGAAGCAGCAGCCGCCTCTGGTATACCCCCAGGAGCCCTCCATCTACCCAACTAACTTTAGTGCTGTTCTCCAGTTCTCTTCTCCACCTGCTCCACCATGTCTGCTCAGGGCGGGATCAAAGGCCAAGGAGAACCCTGGCATGGGCAAGGTCAGACACATGCCCACAGCACATATAAGTTTTCACCATTAATCTTTAGTGAAAAGTTGCTTTAAATGTCCATTTTGTTTTGTAAATAAATGTTGCATTCACGAACAGAACACCCGCTGTCCATTATCCGGCAAGACACAGAATAAAATCCACTGGTTGGTAAACAGATTGCTCTTGTTAAACAGATTTTTGGGATCTCGGCTTGGGATCCAGGCCAAGAGTAGAGAGTTGTTCAGCATCCACGCAGCCCTCCTCCTTGTCCAGGGTTTTTTGTCTTTAACACCATATTATAGTGTATATATATATATATATATATATATATATATATAGTAATAGCATGGATTTGTTCCAGATTAGATGCCACCTGCTCCGAAAGATGACTGTAGAACATTATGCCAAAAGCTCGAGCCCGCTGAAATGATTGATAAGTGCCCATTGAGAACAGACTCATTACATCGCAGCTCCACTAATGAGCTTCCTCTTCCTTCCACTGCAAACACGCATCTGATGCTGCCTGAATGGACTCCAGTTGTTGGCAGCTTTTATCGTAACTATAAAAAGCTGCAGGCATTAGAATAATAGCCCAGCCGTCTGTGTGTGACTGTTATTTTGTTTTGCACAATTACCAGCTTGTCCAGAAGAAAGCCCCTCCACTCTACAGAAGTTTTACGGCATGGATAGTGACAGTCATGCTCTAAAAAAGACAAAACACCACCATTAAAGTAGTCGAGAAAATGTTTCAAGTATTCTAAAGTTATGCGTGAAGAACAGACTCAAGTTTTAGATTCAATAGTCTGATTTCACTCCGCCGCCATGTTGAAATCGAAAGCGAGGCAGAGGTGGGAAGAAACCCGGAAGTACAGATGGAATACAATGGTTTGGACTACCAGCCTGGAGTTATTAAAGCGATTTATCTTATCTTATCCAATAAAATATCTTATTGATCTTATATGTGAAAATATAGGTTAAGGATGTATGTTGAATAACACGAGCCGTTCCATCACATATTTGTGACTGTTTAAGCTACCAGAAGCGGGTTTCACTTGCACAAACACATCTTTTTAAACACATCTTTTCTTTATTCATGTCACAGACACCCATAAGTACTATGGTCAAAGCTTTTTTCCACTAATGGAAACGGTCACTTACATTGATCTCGTCTGTTTGGGTTGGCTCGGCTGCAAACGACAGCGCGTCATTTTTTTTCAAGGGTGCTTTGTGCCCTAAATAGTGTGCTTACAGACACCTGCTATTAGCAACACTATACCAGCTTGTTTCTGTGTGTAAATACCGACATTTTGTAAGTCAATTGCTGTTTGTATTGATTTTGAAACTTGAGCACCAGCATTTCATGCCCAAAGTACAGAAGGCGTGAATAACCAGCAGCCGAGGGATCAATCCTCCCAAACCTCATATCAAATGACCAACAAATGTAAAACCCAACAGTTCAACCCAAGCCCACATATCTGCTCTGTCTATACGGCTTGCCCCATTCTGTGACGGGTCATATATGGCAGCCTATTTCTAATGTCACAGCCAGCATAATTCGTTCCCCACGTGCACATGTCCATCAGCATAATCGGCCCCTGCAGAGCAGTGAGGGGGAGTTCACGGCGGGCCGACGCTGTGGCGCAGGCATGCCGCTTGGCCCCGGGTGCCGTGGAATAGGATCAGCAGTGCAGACATTGTTTCATAGCAATGGAGCCCAAGCGCTGTAATTATATCTTCACTACAAATCAAGCGTGGAATACTGTGGCTTTGTGTGGCTCTGAATGATATATTGCCTGCGTGAGGTTCTCTTACGGTGTGTTTGTTTAACTTTACTGTATTTGCTGTGAATGTAAGCGGTTCACTGTGACACAATCGTGACAATGTGCAGAATTACTGAATTAATGGCTGGATTTGTTTTTGTGTGCTCTGTGTGTGGTCGACGGTAATGATATGGTACAGGCTGTTTTGTAGGAAAGTTCCCTCCCGGTTGAGTTTGTTGTTGAATAAGTAACAGTTAAACTACAGTCCCCTGTATTAAGTTAATATTTTTCTGTTCAGACTGTCATCCATCCTATTATGCGGCTTGTATTTAGCATCAATGCTATGAATAAACTATTAACTTTATTCACCTGATTCGCTTGCACTTTATCGTTCTTTTTTTGTTTCATTCCTGCGGCAGGTCAAAGTAATGATGCGGATCTGTCCAACTCTGGGAGTTCTGGATTCGTCTGAGTCCATGTCTTTTCTGAAGGTGGACACCCGAAAGAAACAGTTGACCCTCTACGATCCCTCACTCAACACACAGCCCATCTCAACCCACAGACGTGCAGCACTGCCCGCCCCAAAGATGTTTGCCTTCGATGCTGTTTTTTCCCAAGATGCCTCTCAAGTAAGATTTATATGGAGTCTCTATAAGAAGTGTTTGGTACTTTTAAGACAAACTTTGATGTTTGTGTTAGGACGATATCTGAGAATCACACACACATTCTTAGCAGGGTAAGGAGCTCAATGCAAAAATTCCTGTTTTGGTACAGCACCGTTCTTCAAAGTATGAGCCCAACAGCTGTTTCTTTAAGTATAGAAAATATTTTGAATTCCATACTCGCATATCTAGCACCTCATTCACAGTTCATTATCTGTCCTCCAGTGGTATCCGTATCAAGATTAGTGTCTAACAAATGGACTCACACTAAGAGAAACTTTAGACATTTCCGTCCTTGAGGATGATTAAGTGCAAACAATTTAGTTGTCACATAGAGCAACTTAGTTACAAAATGGTTGTCATATTGTGTAAATAACCAAAAATAAAGTTGGATCTTGTTGCTGTTCCAAAACCTGATGGCTGTTCTGAAAGGTTGGCAGCAACACTCGTTTTAAAGGTAGTCCAGAATAAACAGCGACAAGCTCAGTTAAACAATTAATCAAAGACCAAAAATAATAATAAATAAACACAAAAAGCACAAATTTAAAAGAACTCAGTATCTCTGTATGTGATGTATTTATTAACATGTTGCCTTGTTGGTACTGTGAGGTGTAAATGCACAAAAAAAGATGTTTTTTTAAGCAGATGGTCGATTAAAAGTCCTTTCACTATGGGTTGTACCATGCGACAATCTTGTCTATAAATCAGAACCAGGACAAGGATTTCTGATCTCAGTACCAGCCCAGTGAAGGCATGCAACAGTAAATCCTCCAGATCTACCATGTGTGTGGTTTAGTGAGACCACAGGGACATATATCTTAGCAAGGCACTACACTGTTGTTCTGTATTTGTAAGAATGTGTGTGTGTGTTATGATGTATGGGAGGAAATTGCTGCGGTCCCAAATTGTCTCATGGGACTGGGCCTAGTGGAACAGATTGTAGCGATATGGCTGTACAGTGCAGCCGGTGTAAAGCTGCCCATGTCGGATGAATCTGTGATGAGGAGCTGCTTTGTTGCTGCTATCTGTGGTTTATATTTGCTAGTGAATAAATCAGTGAGCTATGGTTTAAAATAAAGATAAGCTACACTCCAAACAGTGTTTTTACAGTCACAGTATAGATGGTTTCATCGGATGCACACGCCTTGCCCGAAGTTAACTTCCAGTCTGTGTTTGTTGATCGGTCTGGCTGGTGGCTTATAATATACTTAGATTTGAATTAATTTATATTAATATTTTATTGTATAATAATTGCATTAAATAATCAATTTGTTGAATTTTATTATATATTCATTTGATTAAATAAGCAATTTGTTGAATGGGTCGTTTAGCTAATCGCATTTAAATTTATCCAAGTAATGGTTCTTTGGGTTTGGGTCACAAAAGCATGCATGCGCAGTAACGTTTGTTTATGTTGTTGCTTTGATACCGTCTATATCAGGGGTTCCCAACAAGACCCGCCTTGTACGAACAATATTTGAAGGCCCCCCTCTCACTCACAAAACTTCAACATCCAATAAAATATTTTCGAGCTTAACATCAACTGAAAAAACATTTATTAATTATAACAATATACATTTATTTTGTTTAATTTTTAAATATTGGTCATCTTGAGGCCCCCTTTGAAGTCTGTTGAGAACCACTGTTTAAACTTTAAAAACACTAAACCAGGGGGCAAAAATAACATTTGTGATTAAGACATTTATTTTATTGAATAAATCTTACTTACCAGTTGGTTGATAAATTTATTTGGAAATTCTTTTCAAGAACAATAATTAAAAGTGAAGTGCTGCTTGTTTTGTGTGTCAGCTGTCAAATGAAGTGACCAAAACCATACATTATGTTTCCACAGGCTGAAGTTTGCTCAGGGACAGTGGCTGAAGTTATTCAGTCAGTGGTCAATGGAGCTGACGGGTGCATTTTCTGCTTTGGTCATGTCAAAGTTGGTAAGTTATACACAACAACAAATAACTGAATTGCAAGTTATAACAGTCAAGACCAGAGCGTGTAATTAAAAGCTGGCTAATAGATCCATGTACTCACAGCATTTACTCCATCAGAGGTTTGTGCTTGTGCCAGTTATGCTTGTTAAACGTTTTCCTCCATCATTTACTCCATGTGGTCTCAGTGCTCAAGCATTATTTATGACTCTTTTAAAGCAGATCTGTCTTTATGGAATATGGTTTGTCTCTAGTATTTAAATGTTTTCCTAATTCGGTATTCAGTTATATGGTATTTAAGAATTGCACACTGTAAACAATTCAAAAATGTATTCATATGTGAATTGAATTTATATTATATTTAACTGAGTTTTGCATTTTGAAAATGTATTATTTATTGTTTTATAAGATATTTTTATCATTATTTGTTGAGGTAAAGCAATGGAAAATCATGACTTACTGAACATAATTTTTTAAAGTGCATTTGCACACATTTATGTGGTACTGTAGATGGTTTCAGCAGCAACAACATAAACAAACGTTATGTGGCCCAAACTTAACTTCTGGTTGACATCTGCAAAGAATCAATAACTGTTGAGTATTTTTTATTTTATTTACTTCAATTAATATACAATAAAATAAATATATTAATTTATATTAATAAATTAATGTGCGTCCGATGAAACCGTCCATATGTGCCCTAATACCTCTAATGTGACATATCTGAAATTAGATTTTTTTGTGCATAATAACATGAGAACAAGTCATTTGTCATCAGATCCTATTCAAGTATTAATACTGATCTACCGTGATCTATGGTTTATTATCTATCACCATTATGTCGTCAAATCAGTAGTAGAAAAGCCTGCACTTGAAATTTGTTGAGGGCTCATCATCGTTGTCATCTTGCCAGAATCAACAGCTTTCTCTCACTTTCTCGCCAGGCAAGACATACACCATGATTGGCACAGACAGCTCCACGCAGAGCATTGGCATTGCGCCCTGTGCCATTTCCTGGCTTTTCAAGCTCATCAACGAGCGAAAGGAGAAGACTGGCACGCGCTTCTCTGTACGGGTGTCAGCCGTGGAAATCTATGGCAAGGACGAGAGCTTGCAGGACCTGCTCTCTGACGTCCCAACAGGAAGTATGCAGGACGGACAGTCGCCCGGTGTCTACCTGCGTGAAGACCCCATCTGTGGAACACAGGTGAGTAACATCACGACTTTACATGCTGGCTATATATTTATATTCACAGTATTCATGCTCATAGCATTATTGTTATGCATCTTATTTACTAGATATTAACTGTATCTTTTCCCTTTAGTGATAGTTATTACAGAATAGATCTAATCACTAAATCTCAAATTAAAGCGCAGATGTTGTGGTGGCTTCTGTACTCAGTGCCCATCAGGATCCATCTGCATGAGCTGCTGCTCTGTTTCACCCTCCCTCCCCTTCTTACTTTCTATTGGAAGAGGGTAAATATCAGGAGGGGGTAGTTGGAGTTTGAGGGTAGGTAGAGGGTAGTTAAAAGCGCTGCCAGGTGTTGGCATCAGATGTTGTTTTTTGGGGGTCCATATGAAGCAGACATCAAAGGCTGCCTTGAGGCCTGTGAAGTTTAGATCTCGGGAGTGACATACACCCATCTCTACATCAGTGTCTTTTCCTCGCCAGTTCTAGGGTGGCTTATTGGCCGCAGGCAGTTGGTGGGCACCGCAGTAAAGATCTTGCTGTTGTTCTAAAAGAGGCTACTCTGGATACGTGGAGGCCTTTTGAAATCACACTGAATATGTTAAAGCATATCAAAGACAGAAAATAGGGGAGTGAAGACCCCTTCTACAATCCTACTACTGACTGTAAATTATTTAAAGATCATAAATTTTAACCCCCATGTTCCATCCAACTTTCAACAAAAGCAGAGATGCTGACCTCTGTCCCCTCACTCTCATGTGTAAAATATTTGTATTATACTAAAAAGCATTACTATTGAACGTTTGATTGAACTATTGAATTAATGATTTTTTGAAATATTAATTTTCATACTAAGCACATTATTATATTTTCTGTGTATAATACAAAGTGACACTCTCAAACACTCTTTCTTTCTCCAACATCTTAATGTTCCAGCTTCAGAACCAGAGCGAGCTCCGGGCTCCCACCGCGGAGCAAGCTGCCTTGTTTCTTGACGCGGCCATCGCGGCACGTAGCACCAACCGTCCGGATGCAGACGAAGACGACCGCCGCAATTCCCACATGCTGTTCACCTTACACATCTACCAGTATCGCATGGAGAAGAGCGGCAAGGGTGGAAGTAAGTCTTGTGTTTGTTCTGCGTGAAACGCTTTGTTGTTGAAGCCCTTGCATGGAGTAAATCGATTATACTCAGTCAGGTTTAATTCCCATTCCTCCTCCTCACTTTCCAGAGCAGGGAAAATACATCTTCAGCTCATTAATGTAATAGCTGGAATATTGCAGGCCATCTTCCTAGAATTTCTTTAATTTGCCACTCGCTCCATCATGAAAGGAGGGAAATCAATCATGTCTGCCTTGACCACTTCATTAAATCTTAATGGGAATTTTAACAGACTGTAATAATTCATGAGCAGCTAACAGCTTTAATCATAGCGTAGAGGTACCTGCCACTTTTCCATCACATTGCTAATTTGCATAAGTAAATGCTGCGTTGGTTACCATCTCAAAACACTTGAATTAGTGTAAAAGCATCTTAAAATGGCCTTATCAGGTCGGCTACATTTCACAAACAGAATGATAAAATGTTGGCATTTAAGGTATTATAGGTATGTAAGGTATGGCATTTTTCATTGTCAGGTGAATTTGTGTTCCCACATGATATCACACAGTGTGTGTCAATTCTCAGATCAATTCTCCCTTTTGTATGACTTTGTGTCATATATGAGACAATTGTAGTCATAAATGCCATAAATGAACAATAGACAAAACAATGATTTGTAATGTTATATTATGAACTTGTGTATTCCGATTGTATATCCTTTTCTAATATACAGCCGTGGAAAAATTAAGAGACCATTCAAAGACCATTTTCATATTTTCTGAATTTACTATTCATAGGTGTTTTGGTAAAACTATATTTTTTGTTTCATACTCTGAACTACTAACAGTATTTCTCACAAATTTCAAATAAAACAATGCTGCTTTAATTTGCATTTATTTGCAGAAACAGGTCAAAATAACAAAAAAGATGCTCTGTATTTTTTCAGACCTGAAATACTGCAAAGAAAACAGGTTCATATTCACTTTTAAGCAATACAACAGTAATATTTTGTATTTAGGAAAAGTAAAAAAAATCTCTTTTTTATGTAATAACCTTTATCACAGTTTTCATGTGTCTTGTCATGCTGTCAGTCTTTCACACTGCTGTACGATGATTTTATGTCACTCCTGATGTTTAAATTTGGTGAAATTCAACTGACACTTGACTGGAATGGCCACAATACATTTTGCGATGGTCTCTTCATTGTTTTCTGCGGGTGTATGTAATCTAATAGTTTTGTTAGTTGTAACACACAAGTTGTAACACACTTGGATATACTCTGTATTATTATTATATGTAATATTTTTTTATAATATTAAAAACTAAAACTATAAAATAACATATCAATGTAAACTATGTGCTTATCTTCTCTTCCTTCTACTATATAAACAATCATTTTCATAAAAAATAATTTAAATGTTGGTTATGTAAATAAATTAATATAGGCACAGTTAATGCTTATCCTCAAAACGTATTGTAAATATTGTAACTTGAAAAGGTATTAAAAATCATGAACAATCTTTTACAACAATGTAGAATATTTACTATCATAGGAACAGTTTCCGATCATCATCTTTTTGCGTTTCTCACCAAGACTGATACACAATTCAACTTTCAACAATTTAACAGCTCTGTTATGAGTTCATAACAACAATCTGTTTCGTACATAGGCACAGAGTGAGTGGACTCAGTTGAGCCCCACGTGTGTATTCATGTCTCATATTGAGCATAGTGTGAATATAGTTGTTTAACTATGCCGTGTTCTAAGTTTGAATCATAGCGAGCTGTGTAACTTATAAATCACACACGGTCATTTCAGCTGCAGGTCATCTCTGGGGGGTTTATTAATGTTTTGCCTCACACTACTTTAGTGTGGGAGTGTCTGCAACACGCTATAACTGCGCTGGCAGCGTCTCAAACTGTCAGTAAGATCAGTAATGAGTGGGGTTGTCAGTGTATTTGTACCTTCTGTTGCATGGATGGTTAAACTTGAGAGTATCTTAAATGGGGTATTAATCTCAGTCGGGTAAACTGTGCTTCATTTTATTTAGAGGTTTGTTTTGCTCAGAAGCATGAAACTTTGGAATTACACTCCCACACTGAGGCATATGTGAGTATTTTTTGGCTGGGAAGAGGTTTATTTGTGCTTAAAATGCAAATTTTCAAGTTTTCAAGCCTGCAAGATTTTATTAGCTAAGCACTTGTGATATTACTAAGCATTTTCTTACATTATAAATATTGCCAACACAAGTTTGGATGTTAATTTATTTTATTCATGCAATTTTGTTGGTGATAGAATGCAATGTTCATATACAATTGAATTGAATTTTTCTTTTTTCAGTGTCTGGTGGTAGGAGCAGGTTGCATCTCATTGACCTGGGAAGCTGTGAGAAGGTGCTAAGTAAAAGCAGGGACGGAGGAGGAGGTCTGTGTCTGTCTCTCACGGCGTTAGGCAACGTCATACTGGCACTGGCCAATGGAGCCAAACATGTTCCATATAGGTAATAAAACATACATTTTATGATTTCTTTGTTTCAATAGAATACATTTGCATTAATGTGTAAGACAGAGACATTTGTATACAAAATTAGTCACCTAGTGCTTGTAGGTGTGTAGCCACATTGATAAAGTACTAGCATCTAGTTAAGTATCTCTTTTGTGTATGGGTATAAGTGTCAATTGCATGATATGGTTTATTGTGTTTCCATAAAAGATGTAATGCAAAAGGATTTGAGCACATAATCGAAGCTGCCAGCTGCAAGTTCATACTTGTGAGCCCGTGTTGACAGGTTAATTTTTCGGCTGGTGCGCTGGTGTTTATCTGCATGTTGAGCTCATAGATGAATCATGCATGTTGATAAAAAATATCAAGTATCTAGATATGATTGCATATACTTAATTTTTGTCAGTTTAGAACCTGGCAACGTGCACATTTGGCTTTTTATGATTTAATACAATGTCAGGACTATACAGTGTCAAACTTTCTATGGCTGTGTGCTTTTAGGGAACATTTAATGGCTTGGCTCTCTTATAGTGTACCAGTAAACATCCTATTTTCTGCTGACAATCTATCACCTTGTGATTATGCTGACAATGAAAATGTATTTGTAATACATTTTTCCAGGGATAGCAAGCTTACAATGTTACTGCAGGACTCCCTGGGGAACATCAACTGTAGGACAACCATGATTGCCCACATCTCTGACTCCCCTGTCAATTATACAGAATCTCTCACCACCATTCAGTTGGCCTCTCGAATCCATCGCATGAGGAAAAAGAAATCAAAGGTTAACTATTTCATTACTTAGAATACAGGATCACTCGAAATAACATTTATACATAATAACTTGAAATACTTTAAAATAATATGTATATTTCCAAGAGACTACTTTGTCTGATGTTTCTTGTTTTTCTTTTTAAATACACATTAAGACATTAAGTAAGATCTTTTGTATAGTTTTTTGACTGAGTTTTTGTCTTTGTAAAGTATGCATCCAGTTCCTCTGGAGGGGAGAGTTCCTGTGACGAGGGAAGGATCCGTCGACCACCACACTTACGTCCGTTTCATCCACGAACTGTGGCCCTTGATCCAGATATACCATCATTGCTCAGTGATCCAGACTATTCTTCAAGCAGCGAGCAATCATGCGACACTGTCATTTACATTGGCCCAGGTGGAGCTGCCATTTCTGATCAAGAACTCAGTGACAATGAAGGTCCTCCAGCCTTTGTTCCTATCATACCTTCTCTTAACCGTAAGCAACGAGGGAAAGATGGACCGGTTGAACATGATTATTTCAAATGCAACACCTTTGCTGAGCTTCAGGAGCGATTGGAATGTATTGATGGTAGTGAGGAACCTACAGTTTTTGTTGGAGAGTCTGGAGGAAATTCTGCAAGCCCTAAATTAGAGTGTGGTGCAGCCAAATTGAAAGAAAGCTCCAGTTCCATTCCAGTTTCTCCAATGGCTCCTACCAAAGCATTTTCAACATCACAGGACAGCATATCCAAAAAGTCAATTTCTGTAACTAGTAAATTGCCTAGCAGTCCAAAACACAAGTCTAATGTAGAACATTCCAAGTGGCAAAGTGCCACCACATCAGACAAAGATCTGAGAGACATGTCTGAGATTGTATGTAGGACAAGTGCAGATGGTGAAAAGCTGCAAGTGTCAGACAACATAGCTCTATGCACTCCTGGAAAACAAAGTATATCTAACACATCCCAAAATACAGAGCCTGTGGTTAGGGAAAAAGTATTTTATAATAAAAAACAGTTACCTAAGCCTGCTCCACCACCGCCACAACAAAGAGACTTTTCCAGGGTCAATAGTGAAACAGAAGAAAAGCCTGCCACGAGGATACCACCAATTGGCATGAGCCATCAAACAAGAAGTAATTCAAATGGGAACTCATCTTTCAGGGTCCATCATCTTAACCCCAGGACTCCAGTGTCGAATCTAAGGGAGAAATGTATGGAAAAAGATATATTACGAACAACTGTTACCCTCCAGCAGCCAGTGGAGTTGAATGGTGAAGATGAACTTGTATTCACTCTTGTGGAAGAGCTGTCTATTGGCAGTATGGTGGACAATGGACGGCCCTCTAGTATTGTTAGTTTCAATAGTGACTGTTCATTACAAGCACTTGCTTCAGGGTCACGGCCTGTAAGCATCATTAGCAGTATCAATGATGAATTTGATGCCTATACATGCAATGTTAGTACGTCAGAGGCAAACATTAAAATGGTGGCCCCGCCGCAGGAGAGAGAATTCGCTTCATTGGGAAGCTGTGGTTCTTCTATCACCTCATGGCTCAGCGAAGTAAGTGTTTGTACCCTGGAGAGTGAAGGTGCCCAGTCAGCGGATGTCTTTTTTCCTCAAGGTACTCATAGTGGCCCAGACAATAGTCTCTACCTTGAATCTCTAAGCATGTTCCAAAGTAGCCTTCAGAAAGAGCCCAAGAACTCTTTGAACGATAGTGGCTGTAGCTTCTCAGAGTTGGACAGTGACAGTGCTACATCAAGCAAACTATCCCTTAGCAAGTGCCCATCCACTCCAGGGGCCACAAAAGTACCTGTCAAAGGTTTGCCAAAATTGGCAAAGGCAAATACCATCCATTTATCTGGTCCCCAATCCTTGCAAGAATCTCAAATGGTCCAGTGTAGTCTTTCCAGGAAATTAAAACCTACCTCATCCATAACCCAGAGTAGCAGCATTGGTGGAAGCAGCTCCAGTAGCAATTGGAGACGTGAGCCACTAAAGCAAGACTGCCTTCCAGAGAATCCATGGCATCGTAATGATAGCCCATTGGAGACTTTTGTAACCTCTAATTCAGGTTCTATGTCTAAACTGGTTAGAAATGGAATGAGTGGAATTCCTGCAAGAAAAGCAGGCACAAACAGCAACAGTGTACCTCGAATGCCCAAGGTACTGGGGTCAAATCCATCCCAAAGGGTGGTGGATGGATGTGAAAAATCCAGTAACAACAGGAAGATTGAGTCCCCTAGCAAGATGCCACAGCTCAGACGAGGTGCAACAACACTTGGGACTGTTCCAGTCATTCATACATCCATTGATGTTAAAGTTGCTCAAGATATTGGTTCATCAGCAGGCAGTTTGAAGTTCTCTTCTTTAGGAAAAAATGGAAGGACAAGTAAGCAGGAGGAGACTACGTCAAAACCTGGCAGTGCATCACCACCTCCCCCTCCAGTTCGCAAATCCAGTTTAGATCAAAAGAATCGAATCCTGTTTCCCTCAAGTGCCTTAAAGTCTGCTTATGATGTAGGAAAGTCTTTAGCACCAAGGGCTACAGGTTCAGAGGATGAAATAGATGTTTTATATAAGGGCGACTCAAATAGTTTAAGAACATCTAACTTAAAGTCAGACCATAATTTGCTAAAAGCATCCTCTAGTCTCAAGGCTAGAGGTGCTAGAGGTGATACAGGACAACTTTACGGAAGCCAGATATCTCTAGACAGATGTGACAGTTTTTTGTCTTTGGGGTCTAAACCTGCTCTGAGTCGAGAGAACAGCGGAGCTAGTCTTAACAGCAAGTCAAGCAAATCTGGCAGTAGGTTTGGATCACCTGTTGCCACATCTTCCCCAATTGCTACCTCTCCACCTCCTTGTATAAATTCAGTAACCACTGTAAAAAGTGGGCTTGTCAAAGGCAGCCTTAATGCAAGACCAATACCTGTTAATGCGAACAAAACTCGTACATTATCTTCTAGTAACTCCAAAGCCCTTAGCTCATCTACTAAGTGTCTTGCAGCACCTACAACAAGAAATGCTAATCTTCCACCTTCAGGAAAGACTGCATTACCTCGGGCAGCGGTAGGACTCAATAGTAAATCGACAAGAGGAACTATTATGGGTACCAAGCAAGCAATGCGAGCAGCAAACAGTCGTGTTAGTGAGTTGGCAACAACCAATCCTTCTGGGAAACAACCAAGAGGATCAGGTGATTCAGATAGTGGCAATGACAGTGGAGTTAACCTCAATGATGATAAGCCTACCCCGATCCCTATTCTCCCATCTCCATATAGTAAAATTACAGCCCCCAGAAGACCTCAGCGATACAGCAGTGGCCATGGAAGCGATAACAGTAGTGTCTTAAGTGGAGAGTTGCCGCCTGCCATGGGACGAACTGCACTGTTCTACCACAGTGGTGGGAGCAGTGGTTATGAAAGCATGATCCGTGACAGTGAAGCCACTGGAAGTGCCTCTTCAGCTCATGACTCCATGAGTGAGAGTGGGATGTCCTCCTCTGGTCGCACAAGGAGCTCCAAACCGCCTAAGAAAAGGTCAAATGGTGAGTACCACTCGTCAACTCCGATGTGGTCATATACTGTAAACTTCTTGAGCTTGTTCATGAGCAGTGGTAATACTACACAGTATCATCTAGCCACCTGTGATCTTTTTGTATTGCAGTCTGTTTCACTTAACCAGTTCAGTTTTATTATTTCTGTCTCACATTTTTCTTCTGTTTTTCTCAATGCACAAGGCCTCCAGAGGCGGCGTCTCATCCCAGCTCCCTTGCCAGACACCTCATCCCTGGGTAAAACTGGGACCACTGGCCAGTGGGTGGACCTTCCTCCTATGCCCGGACCACTGAAAGAGCCTTTTGAGATCAAGGTGTATGAGATTGATGATGTGGAACGACTTCAGCGTCGAAGACTGGAAAAGACAGATGAGGTTATAATGAGTTTTCTCTCTTTGACAAAAAGGCCCTTATATATGTATTTTTTAAACTGCAACTTTTCTCATGGCAATGCAAAATATGTTAGATATGCATTTGCAATTCAAGTTTATAAAGGTCATTTACATAAACAGATGATGGATTCAAAGCAATTTGTCAGGAATTCATACATTGCTATGGTTTATCATACAAATCTTGCGGCAGGTTTGCGCAGTTGAAAGCTGATATGTCAGTGACCATATTTTTCTTTCATTTATCAAAAGGTTTGCTTTAATCTGGGTTGTTTCTTTTTTTTGCATAGCTCAGTAATATGCTCCATATATCACATTCAAAGTTTAGATATTGAATTAATGGCTTTTCAGCTCTGCTTCTTATTATAAACTATAAAGATAATGTTTAGCGTCAGGTCTTGGCTGTTTGTAAATGGTTGCATCTGAATATCTGTAATCACAGTTTTCTTAATGGGAAAAAAGAGCAAGAATGGAATGTCTTAACATCAGCTATGCAGAAACTTCTTACTTCTACAATAAGAAAATCCATTATAAAAAAAATATTTTAGCTAGAGCGTTGCGTTAAAAGCACAAAAGAAATCATAGGGAACACGCATACTAATAAAGCAAACTAATAAAATGTATAGCTTGAATGCACTTTATGTCACTTTGGACAAAATATATGTAAAATATTGTTTTGCAATAACTATAGATTGTAATTTTTGTTATTAATTTCCTCGTCTCAGGACATAAGCACCTTAGTAGGGATTTGTTAAGAGAATATGCATTCTTTTCTTTCCAGTAGATTTAAGAAAATAATCTTCAATTTGTCTTCCACAGTTATAAAGGAAAATTGGTATTCCAAAATAAGATCAAGATTTACATTCTATTTTGTGCTTTCCGTATTGTTGCACAGAAGGGTTCTCTGGGGGCTTATGCTTATGTATCATTGGACAAACCCTGTGATTGGATAGAGTGAATGCATGTTGTGAATCTTTTGTTCTTATTACAGATTCTGACATTGTTTTTTCTCTTTGTTTCAGCAGTCAGTTCAGGATGTTGAGAAGGTACGTTCAATATTTTGCATAGATGCAATATAATTGCAGTCCATCAAGCTGTAATCGACCATGAGAGGAAACCTCACCTGGAAAATATCACAGTACCATTCCAGTTCTGTATCCTGTGGTTCTTTTTATACAGCCACAGTCAAGGGCAAATTAAAGTAATTTTAAGAAATCAGCATTGAATTACCTTTTTTGATTGAAAACCCAATTACACCAATGTGAAATGCATTCTCACATATGTCAGAAATATTTAACCTCAGTCTTACAGTCCAACACCTAAGGTATGGAACTGCCATAAGAAACTGCCACATTTAACCAAAAGCATTTTCATCTTCTGTTCACAGGGCCTGATGTATTTTAACACTAAAATGAAGGTTCTTGAGAAACGACAGCAGCAGATCAGAGATCTAAAAAACAAATATAAGACTCTGAAAGAGGAGTTGGAGGACACCAAGTCAAGACTAATGATGGACCCCAGCAAGTGGATAGGAGAGTGTAAGAACACTGTATACTTTTACACACTATTTTGTAGTTTGGACACATAAGACATAAAGCATAATTTAAACTTAATTTGTATGATTCTATTGCTTCAAATAGGCAAATGTTACCTTGTGTGCTTTTTACCTGATGTCAGTTTTGCATATAAACTCTTTACTGGTTTGCAGTTGAGGTGGATCAAGATTTGGATCAGGAGTCGCAGGAGTATTTGGAAGCGTTGGAGCAGGTTACGGCCGAACTGGAATACTGCGTCAACCTATGCAAGTCACGCGTCATGATGGTGACCTGCTTCGATATCCGTGTAACATCTGATGTGCAAGAAGGTCCGCGTGAGGTGGAGGTATAAGGATCTGGTGATTGATGGACAGCGAGAAAGAGATGAAATGGAGTAAGACAGGACCCTGGATGTCAGAAAGGATAGATAATGAAATGTAGCAGCCGATCCGACGATTCTTACAAAACAAAAAAGGAGCAAAGGAACATCGTACTAATGGGATGGATCACCGAATTCTGCATGAAGTAGGAACTTGTTGCGTTCTGGAGACGAGAAAACAGTTCTGGTTATATGCAGTGCCTCATTAAAACAGTGTAGTATTGACTTGGGAACAAGCTTTAATGCGTTTCCTGACCTGAGAAAGGAAGAATCATTCTCATTTACCGAAGAGTTATTCAGCCACACCACAAAGTGCCTTTTAAATATGACTCTTTTTAGATTGTTTGTCAATCATTATTTTTTCTACAGGTGCTAGTGCTATGACCAGCATACCCAAACCGAACCATATATTTTTTATTTGATTGTATTGTATAGTGTATTTATATATCATGCAGTGTGTAAAATATGATTTGGGGTGCGAAAGGAGAGCAATAAGCTGATTTTCCACCTTCTGACCTATCACCTGTCTGCATATTGTTATTAAACCTTATAAGCCTTATGTTCTATTTCTAATTGCTGTCTGAGTGTTTTTTCTACTTTTTTTATAAACACTGTTAAAAAGTTACTCAACAACTGAACTCAACAGTATGTGATGCAAGCCAGCTTTCATAAAAATATTGTCCTGTCTAATTGGTTGCCTTGAATATCCTGATATTTCAACCTGTGATTTTCCAGTGAAAACATCACTTGCTATGAAAATAATACAACATTTTTCGAATTGGTACAACATTTGCCTACAAGGTGCTCATCCACAGTGAATGTATGTTAATGTATTGAAACATTTTAATGAACTCTCAAAAAATATCAGGAATGTAAAATCTCACGCCTTGTTATCGGTCCTAATCATATTAACACATCTGTGTTGTGTATTGTTGTCTTTATAATGCCTGCAATGGACATGTCATGGTGTAATTCATCAAAATGCAGATTGAGCTGTTATTTCTGTTTACTTTTAAATAGACACTTTGGCAAAGGGCATTCATCAGTGTATCCTGACGTGCCTAGCTCAGCCTCTCAGTCTCTCAGTCTCTCAGTCTCTCAGTCTCTCTCTCTCTCTCTCTCTCTCTCTCTCTCTCTCTCTCTCTCTCTCTCTCTCTCTCTCTCTCTCTCTCTCTCTCTCTCTCTCTCTCTCTCTCTCTCTGGACAACTGTGTCATGCATTAAAGAGCTTTGTGCATGATTAATGTGGGGTGAGATGACATTTGTGCGGTACAGAAAAGAGTCAGCCGGTCTCTTCACGCAGTCCAAGAGTGACCTTAAAGATATCTGGTGAGATTTTACAAATTGTGACCACTTTAATAGCATGTTTGATTTAAATGTATACTTTACCCCCTCCCCCCCAAAAAATGAAAATTCTGTGTCTTTTACCACCCTCTTACTGTTACAAACTCATATGCCTTTCTTTTTCATGGAAAACAAAATGAGATGTTAAGCTGAATGTCAGTGACCAAGAGCCTCAGTCACCATTCAATTTTATTACGGTGGCATGATGATGAAGGTGACTAAGGTTTTTAGGGCAAAATAGGGCAAGGTGCTTGAATAAAATTGTAAAATAGAATCTTAACAGACAGTACCCAATTATGATAACTGTGATTGGTTTATCAATGACACATTGCATTTCCAAGGAGTACATTGCAGATGTAGATCTGAGCCTTAGTCCTATGCATCCATGCAACTGTGGTATAAACAACCTCCTGCACCTGGAAGAATTTAGCACAAATGATTGTCTCATGGGTTAGCCTTCTTTACAGTTTTAGGTTTGTATAATTGGTAACTCAATGTCCGGTTTATCTACTGTACCCCGATTGCATTCCTCTGATGTCAAAAATGCCATAACTTTTAAAACATTTTAGAAATGTCATTTCATGTTTCTTGTCTATCAAAGACTGTGAATAACCATTAGCTATCATCCCACATTGTTTTATTTTTGTGTTAAGAATCAAAACCTTTTCTTGGATTTATTTATCTTTTTAAACACTCTCAGGCCCTTTTTCAAAATGCTGCATGAGATTTGTATTTTTTCCTAGCCTTCATTTTTATTTGAATTTTCTAATGATTATGCTGGCCTTCGCTATACTTTATGAACATGGATTGAACTGATGCCAAACTTTTTTTGAATGAAAGCTGACAATGTAGGTTAAGTCATGTTTCATAATGAAATATTTTCTTATTTTTTTGTTTTGTTTTGTTTTGTTTTGTAAAGAATTTCTGACTCTGTATAAATGTACATTATGGCAGCTTAGGATGGCACTGTTTTTCTTGTGAATAAATATGTCCTTCTAACTGTTTTGGTCTCTGGTCTTTAACTTGGTATTTAACTTTGTCGTCATTTACTCACTCTCGAGTTGTTCCAAATCTGTATAAATTCCTTTGTTCTGATGATCACAGAGAAATATATTTGGAAGAATGCTTGTAACCAAACAGTTCTTTGCCCCATTGCCTACCATAGTAGGAAACATTTGTTTTCTTTTTTTATATATATTTTGAAGAATGTAGGACATTAAAAAAACTACCATTGTAATTTTTTCTACCATGGTAGTCAATGGGGGCAAGGAAGTGTTAGGTTACAAGCATTCATCCAAATATATTTTTCTGTGTTTAACCAAACAAATAAATGTATACAGGTTTGGAACAACTAGAGAGTGAGTAATTCATGGCAGAATTTTCATTTTTGGTTGAACTATCCCTTTTTTACTGTTTTGTTTTACAGATTTTTCTTGTATTTTTGAAATACGGTCGAAAAACTTAAACATTACAGAAAAAGACAGCAAATTTACAAGAAAAATTGGAAAAACAATTATATATCCTTATATCCTGTAATTTTACAGGGAAATTTTTTTATTTGTCAGTATATTTCTGTCGCTTCAGCTGGAAGAATTTTTTTTTTACAGTGTATGGTTGAGTATGAGTATGAGTACCCCTAATAGCAAGCACTATTTATTACAATAACTTATTGCACAAAATATTGTGGAACATTGCAACCAGCCTGACTGTTGCAGCCTAGATGAAAATGAGCAGTGCAGATACTTGGAGTATAAATATAATTAAAATTATAAATCATCATGAGCAAAGCTTCCTTTAGAAGTTTTGTTTGTAAATAATGAACACTTGTGTTGCTATATTTAAATCTGTATTATTATGAAATGCCTTTCATAGCTTTTAAATGTGGTAAATGTCAGGGCCAAACAGAAGGCTAAAAAGTTGTTTAGTTCCATTAATATGAAAGATGCACAGATGGAATTTCATCTAATGCTTAGCTGCTAGTAAAACACAGTTGAAAGCTAAAAAAAATCATTTTATCCAATGCTTTAGTTGAAGTTATCCATCTTTATACACACAGTAAAGCAGAGAACCATATAAAGAGGAATATGTCAGTAATCCACAGGTGTTAGAAGAAAATTGGCAGTGGTGAACTTGTGTCACAGCACACATTCTTGAATGCACACGCACGCACGCACGCACGCACGCACGCACGCACGCACGCACGCACACACACACACACACACACACACACACACACACACACACACACCATGATACTGCCACCTTGTCATCCTGTAGCGCTGCCACCTGCTCCGAATTTCACACACGAATAGTCTATTTGATTGGCTGTACTACCCACACACATACAAACTATGTTCAGAACGAATACTAGCTTACTGAACACTGAACGGTATATATTGTATACTCTATACTGTTTTTATGAAACAAACACAAAGAAAAGACAAGTAAAATAAAAAGCAGGTCTTTGACCAAACCACACACTATGTTAATGCTAACAGGTCAAGTATTCACCTATTCACAAAATACATATGGATCTCTTTGGCCCCATAATTCCCTAACCCTTTCTGTCTTCATTCCATTGAAAGCAACAGCAATGATCTGGCTTTTATATAGCAGCAGCTGGTCACTGTAACACTAATCAAATCTGTTGCCTTTAGTCTAGCGCAGGGGTCTCCAACCTCTTTCTAAGTGAGTGCTACCAGAAGAGATAAAATCATCTTGTTGATAAAATACTTTCAAACTTTAAACATGTGACGCATTGTTTTTTGTCTCACAGGGCCATAGTCAGTTTCCTTCACATATTTTAGCACTTGAATATTAAAGCTTAAAACATGTGCTAATAAAAACATTTCATGATGATGTAGCACTTGGTCACAGATTATATCGAGCGTTATTGTGGAGCCTTGTGTTTGGCGGGCACATTACAGAGTTTATGCGGGTTAGAAACCACAGGTCTAGCGGCTCTGAGTGCTTTTTGACAGTGCCAGATCACTCGAACAACAATGTTAAAATACATATACAAACAACGTAATCTAGGATAGTGTGTCATTTTTTACTTTGTGTAATTATTTGCATAATTATGACTTGGAGAAACTATACGCCAGGAATTTCTGGTAAAGAAAAATGCACCGTAAAATAAAAATCTGTGTTTGGTAACTACCGAATATGTCCTTCTTAACCTGAACAAAGCTATTCATGTGAACACACTATTTTCTTCATTTTACAGTATTTTTGGAAGGGTAATGCATGATAACAGCCCCAAGGTAGCATAAATCTTTTTTGTCATGTTTATGTCACATTTCCTGTTGATTTAGCTTATATCTGTTCTTGCTCATGCATTATTAAGTCCTCTGCTATCCAGCCAGTACCTGGTGTGTATATGTCTTACCATTTCAAACCCTTCCAGCTCTCACAAAGAGATCTCAGCATTAGGCGAGGGCCGCAGCTTCAGCACTCTGCTTATCGGAAAAGGACCCGTTACCACGGAGACACTCCAGATCTGCTGTAGGGAGATGTGGTACACTGCTGAGTCTTTGGTTTTAAAGGGTCATTTTGACCCTGACGCTGAAATGAGAACCTTTGGAAGTTCCTGCAGAGGATACGTGACAGCAATGTGATGAGATTGAGTTCAGGGAACTGTCAGGAATACAAGTCTAAAACATATTCATGTGAGTTTTAACAGAGCATGGATTTGTATTTTTTTACAGTCTAGGAATATCATGACTTTGGGGTGAGCTCACATTGATTTAGGTTAATAAGCAACCAACAAGCAATTGCCTACTAACCACCCACAACAATCTACATTTATGACACAGTACAGTATTTCTGCAGACAAATGCAAAAATCTATAACACTCAGAAAGTTCTCAACAATGTTTTCACAGAATTAAAGATCTTTGATTAAGATTAAGATGAGAACCAAGAATAAAAATAGGTTATATAGAACAAAGTTATACAAAAAAGATGACTTGACGTATTTTCAGGAGGGATGAAACATTATTGGTGTTTTCAGCAATACTGTGTGCTCAGCCCAAGAGGAGGTGATTGTTAGATTTACTTCTGCTTGTCACTTCTAATGAGTAGAGGCCTCAGCACCTTAATGACACAGGGTCTCTCATTCGGTCACTGCCATAAAAATGCACAGTTGATTTGTGAGGGAACTGAACCAATTCCTATATTGCTTAGGTAGATCAAGGAAAACATTATTATGCCCTCAATCATTTATTTTGGTTTACACCTGACATGATAGGTTCATGGTTTCATTTACCCCAAGTATACTACCTTCCAAAAGTTCTTTTTTTCACACCTTGAGTGTAATTCTTTCACAGATTTTAAGTTTATCTGTTTGTTTAGAATATGCGAAAGATTATAGCAATGGAGTGCCTCAGAGAGAACGTATTTTTGTAGGCTAACCCAGACGTTAGCGCCGCGCTGGTTCCCTCGACCGAAAGCTTATGCATTTTAGACTTTTGGAAGATCGCAAAAAATAAGATCTGTGATTAACAAATGTACTCCGGGAATGGATCCCCAACAATAATTTTAGTGATGTGTGCCCTTGTTGCATTATTTCTGAGATTTATATGCCTGATGTCCCCTCCAAAGGAAGTAGTCGTTTTAGCAACTTGTTAGCAACCGCCGTTTTAAAGACACAATAAAGGTTTAAAAAAATCATGAGTGCGTTTTATGCCATAGATTAAGGCGGTTTACCAAAAACCCATTCAAAAAACCGATAGACTTTGAGGCTATGAAACCGGAAGTCTTAAAATGCTAACTCGCTTCCGGGGTTTGCATACAAAAATACGTCATCTCTGAGGCACTCAATTGTAAACTCTTAAATCCAAAATTTGACTTTATAAAAAAACAGAGAAAGGTCCCTTAAACAGAGAAATAATCAAACAAATGAAGTGTTTTGCTTAGTATGGAATAGGCTACGCTACAGCCGTGAAACAAATAAGAGACTATTTTAAAACAATTTTTAGTTTTTCTGAATTTACTATACAGTAAATCAAGTGCGAGAGGCAGATAATTTTCCTATCTAGCACCTAAACTTTGGAACAGTCTTCCTTGTAATGTGAATTTGGATCTGGCTCGAAATCAGACTGGTCCGAAGGGATGAGATCAGGCAGTCTTCATCTCCAACCAAGAGCAAAGACGGACTACTTAATAGTTGTTGTGGACTTTTAGTTTGTATTGTATTTCCTGTATTTTTCAAATTTTAAATAAAAATATTGTTTGTATATTTGCATTTATTTGAAGAAAATGAAAACTGGAGAAACAACAGAAAATAACAAAATAACATAAAAGATGCTCTGTATTTCAGACTTCAGATACTGCAAAGAAAATAAGTTCATTATCATATATTTTTAGTTAAAGTTCGATAAAAAAAAATATGTATTTGATAACCTCGATTATTTGTTTTCATGTGTCTTGTCATGCTGTCAGTCTTTCACATTTACATTTACATTTAGTCCTTTAGCAGACGTTTTTATCCAAAGCGACTTTCACATTGCCTTTGGATACTTTAGGTTCGATTATGTTGAAATTCAGGAGACACTGGACTGGAATGACCACAATACATGCTGATTAAATTAAAACACAACATGCAAAATTACATTCAAAATGAAGATCCAATGCCTCTTTCCTTTTCCGAATCCAGGTCTAGACACCTTTTGGCCTTTGATACTGTGAGGTTGTTTGTGCCACCCATTGTCTCTGTGAGTTGGAAAATTAAAAGTGAATTTACGAGTTCCCTCCAGTCAAGGGGTAAAGCAGCCGGCCAGGGTATTGTTAGAGAAGCAGCGACACTAGGGATTTACAGCTTTGCAATCAGGCAGAGTTCGCTTTCTATAGCAGGGGCCTGCTCTTTAAAGAACAGCCATAAACTCAGCCAAATGCTGCCACTTACTCTTAAGTAATTAAAACAATCTGGTTGAGAAAGGGACCTTAAACTACCCGAATGTGCGGGTGAGATTTAGTGCACACACATGGCTCGGCCTGCCTGGGGTTGCTTCAGGGGTGCTGTAACTATTGACAGGCCCTAACTAATCCACATATCACTATCCACAGGGTCAGTCATCCACTGCTTTAAACTGAGACTTCCCAAGGGAATTTGAATTTGTATTCTAAAGACCCTTATGTGAAAAATCCTTCTTGATAAAATGGTTAAAATTGAAGGTTTTGTTCAAAGCTTAAATATTTTCACTCAAAATTATAGCACAATGAATATGGACACAAGATAAAACTAACAGTTGTAGGCTAGTATTACATTTACATATTTGGCAGACACTTTTAACCAAAGCAACTTACATTGCATTACACTATAAATTTATTTCTGAGTAGGCAATCTCTGGGATCGAACCCATGACCTTGGCGTTGCTAGTGCCATGCTCTAACCACTGACCTACAGGAAAGCTGTCAAAGCTTTTAAGCTATTAAAGGAAAAGTTAATAAAAAAAGAAAAGCAAAACCTTAAAAAGCCGGATCTCACGTGAATTTTTAACTATTTCACGAGGTGGCTAATTGGTATGAATTTGTACAATGTAAAATCTATATATATATGATTATTAGAAAAATGCCTTACTGAAGCTCCTACCCTAAACCAATGTCACTGGGAAGAAAGCAAATCATGCTAAAATGTACAAACGAGATTGTACAAATTCATACAAATTAGCCACCTGGTTAGCAACAAAAATTTCAAGCCCTCACGAAAAGCACTTGGACTGTATATTGGAATATGTTACTACTTTTTGTTACTTTTTTAAACCATTTACCTTCTGTGCCTGTCCATTTTCTGTACACTAAAAAGAGCCAACGGGACATTTATATATAACGGCTTAAAAATTCCCCAGAACACAATAATACCGTACATATGATTTGTGCAAAATAATTGTGAGCACTGTAAAAGACTGGCTTACTGTCCAGGGTTTTTCTGTATTCTTTCCAATATTTGCAGGGATAGGTTGAACAATCGAATGAATGATGAGGCTTAGAACATGAATAAATGATGGCGAGTACTGTAGCTGATAAATCAATCAGAAGAGTCTGGTCAAGCACAACATGGAGCATCAACACAACTTCTACCCAGAATCTCTGTGTAATAGAGATACGTGCCAGACACAGGCCTGATCTGATCTGACAGCAACCTGGCAGCAACCAGGCAGGCTGGTGTATCCTTCTCATTATCCTCTTCTCTTCTCTCAGCTCCCAACAGAGTTACTGTATACAATCAGACAGCATTATTGAAGGAGAGGTGTGACCCTCACAGACACTGCAACTCTATCAATGAGAGTGAATGCACCAATTAGAGAAACTCACAGAAATGCTCATAATTATATTAATAATATGATAATTGTGTTGTTCTTGCTAAAACTTCACTATTACCTTTAAGTATTTGAACAAAATGAAACTTTGAAGCTCGAGTAATCCCTTTTGAGACTTGCGGTTGGGTTTGTTCGACTTATGCCAGCATGCAACTTCCCAGCAACCACCTAGCAATGTCCTGACAACCAGTCAGAATGCTTTTGCAACAACACAAAGCATAGCAAACACCCCAAAAAATACATTAGCAACACTTTTTGCAAATTTTTCTTTAATACAGTAAATTTGTTGTCCCTAGTATTTTGCATATTTAGGTATGTTTTGAAGCATGGTAGCTGGTTTGAGCTGGTTTAAAGGAATAGTTCATCCAAAAATGGTCACCATTGACTTGAACTTAAGAATGAAAATTACTACTGTATGGTCAATAGGTGAACTATTCCTTAAGCTGGTTCTTAGCTGGATATTATGATCAGATCAAATCAACTACCATGCTTTAAAACATACCTAAAAAGCATTTCCTGTTTTTTTTTCAACATGGTAGTTTTCATAAGATAAGCTTAATGATGAACAAAAAGATTTAGCATTAAATGGAATCATTACCACATACTGTATGCACTTAGCAGAAACGTAAGCGACTTTCAAGAATACGTTTTATCATATGTAGGCAACATTACGAGACATGCTAGCGGCATAGCATACATTATAATTAAACATGAGTTGTTGGACTTTGATCCGTCTGGGAGATCAGTCTGTCATCAACACCTATAAATCCTTCATGTTTTGTCTTCCTGACCTTCACAATGCTCAGAATGAAACAGTTGTCGTGCAACAGCTACAGCTTTCAGATGCAATGTTTTCTTCCTTTAGACCTCACACATGACTGCACTGTAATCAGTGTTTGGAATGCAGTCGATCACAGCACTCGAGATTAGCATCAGACAACTGCGCTCCGCTTGTTATGCGGAACGCCAGTGTTTGTTGCTCTGCTCATTTGAAAAATATTGATTTCAAAGCTAGAGTGCGACTTACGGTGAAAGGTATGAAAATAAATGTGCATTAAATTGTTTGCATACATAGAAAGAAGTTAGCGGAATGCAGTGTGTTCCTATGCTTGCTATTTAGGCCAATTTCTCACAGCTTTCTTTTCTCGTATTTAAAAATACAATATTTATAGGGTTAAACTGAACGAGAACTTCTGGAATGACATTCTGAACCTCATATTTAGGTATGTAAATTTATATTTTTATAGTTGTCTGTATTTTCACCTAAAATGGGAAACATCTGTACTGCTGGGATTGATAAGGTGGAGTCTTCTTTGCCTTGTCAGCAACAGCACGTCTCTTACATGCACACATTTAATAGACCAAATTATTGGCAAGGCAAGAGGTTTTAATGCCAGATCTTTACCAGTGGCCCACCAGGTCCTGTGTTACTAACAGATGGACTTCTCTAATGAAAAAGACCCTTTTAATTAGCCTGTCCGTGGACGTTTATTCACCTCATATGGCCATCTTTCCAATAAAGTTTCATTGAGCGGACTTGACTTGCAGTGGGCTCCCAGCATCTGCCATCTGGTGGGCTGGGGGCTCTACGATGTTAAATCGGCACCCTTCTTCCCACTTCAGTGAGTCGGAAAGGGAATCATGCAAGAGCTGTGTCACCTTTTACCATCTTTAAGGTGATCCTGTGAGCAGGCTTTGATGCAGGGGTAGGGATTTTTCATGCATGTTAAACTGCGTTAACGTAACACTGACAACAGGAACCGTGACAGGAAATTAGGGTCATATATGCACAGTCAAGCAGCACAGATGAACGGTTTTGTTGCAGATGACATGGCAATTCCCTGCTGGGATAGCTTTGCATCCTGGGATCATTGTTAAAGATGTCTTTTGTGTATACTTACTTTATACAGTAAAAAGAAATAAACCACACATCAATAGAAGGTTACATAAGCAGTACAAAAGCCTTCAATGTGGTTGTTATGATTTGGCTTATGGATTATATGCAGGAGTCGTAACCTTTTTAAGGATGGTCTACATATGCAAGAATGTGTTTGTTTGTTTATTTGTTTATGTATTTGATTAATTTAATTTTAGTTCATTTAGTTGATGCATTTTTATCCAAGTTATCCAAGTATCCATTTTATCAGTGTGTCTTTCATCCCATGACCTTTGCACTGTTAACATTGTATTTGAGCTAAAGAAAGTTTTTTTAAATTTAATTCTTCAAGTTTTAAACAAACAAACTAATGAACAAATTAAAACCTGTAACCAGGTTTTGTCCAATATTTGCAATAGGCCATTTTCACATGGCGTCACTGAACTTCCTTTCTGACCAAAAGCAGTGTATCATCACTTCCGCTAGCATCTCAGAATTGAGTTTAAAGTCCCTTGCACATGTGCCACAGTTGTTAAAGTTGCTGCTAGCTGTCCGAACCATCTACGCATATTACAGTTAAAGAACTGTAAATTATTCATGTTCAATAACGTTACGAAATATGAACATGCCTGATATTAAAATGTCTTAACCATTCATATTTTCAGTCATTGTTGGTAAAGCGAGATTCCAGTGATGGTATGGATTATCTGATACACCGCATTACAAAAAGGCTGACGTTAAATGACGTCATTGTAAAAACAACGGTATGTTGGAATTCTAAGGGGTTCAATTTAATTACAATTAAAATGGTACAAATTAAATGGGTAGTATACCAAAAATGACAATTCTGTCATCATTTACTCACCCTCTAGTCATTTTAATCCTGTATGACTTTCTTTCTTCAGCAGAACACCAAAGAAGATATTTTAAAGAATGTTGGTCAATGAAAACCATTGACTTGCATTGGTTTTGTGTCAATGTGGGTTTTTGGTTACCAACATTCTTCAAAATTTCTTCTTTTGTGTTTTGCAGAAGAAAGGAAGTCATACAGGTTTAAAATGTCAAAAGGGTGAGTAAATAATGACAGAATTTATGTTTTTGGGTGAACTTTCCCTATACAATTAAAGAAAAACAACTAAAGAAACTAAATAAACAACACTAAGAATATACTTTATTCATTTAAATCACGTTTGACTTTATTGAGAAAATAATTTCTGTATGGGAGAAACAGTTGTCCCAATCTCAACCTAACTTCATTTTCCTCCACAGGATCTGCTCTCCATTATAGAAGCATGATAAGATGAATTGAATTCACAAGTTTGACTTGTTCTTTGATGGAATGCACAAATTGAGTCTTTTTTGTATTGTCTTTGCTCTCGTTTTCTCTCTGGAAAGCTTCTGTTGTGTGTGTGTCTTTCATAGGTGGACATTTGATTTTGCAGAGGCTTGATTGTTTGCTCTAACAGAGATGTGCAGAAGGTCATTGTGTAACCTTCTTTGCCAGACAAATTGACTGCCTAACATAAAAAGGAAAGAGAAAAGTGAAAGCGCACACTTTGAACATCTTGTCATGTAGGCACGTCATGTGTGGATAAAGCTTTCTCTGAGAGCATTTTTAACATTAAGCAAGCCACCACAAATGGAAAATGGTAGAACTGGCCTCTTCTCTCAGAAGACTTCAACATGTAAAAGTGTTTTTCATGTATTTTTAGTTATTTTAGTATGAAAGAAAATCCTCACCAAATTTGACCAAATCCTGGTTTATGTCTACTCAAATCTGCATTGTTAAAAGGAGAGCTATCGTACCTGAAATAAAAAAACATTAAAGAACGTGATGTAAGCACACTGCACTAGAATATGCCGAAACTATCTTTACACAAATCCCAACTAGCATTTTATAAAATCACGAGTCTGCCAGTCTGTCTGTCATACTTTTTGGTTATTATAGTTGGCTGGCAGACAGGTTGGGTCATTTTACTCTTGCCTCATATTTATTCATGGCTTACCAGGAAGAGAAAAGTAATAGATTTTTGATGGAGATGGGAACTCTATTACTGTCCGCTTTGTCTGCCCAGCACCGATTACAGTTACTGCTAACCTGGGTCATTTCAATAACATAGTTTTCAATTTACTTTTGCGACACCAGAGTTGGGATTTTCTTCTTTAGCTTTTCAGTTCTTGAGCATGGGGCCTTTAATTTGAGCATCAATGACTTCTAGTGTGATCTGATGATCCACACCTTCATCTGCATCCAGCATCCACTTAAAAGTAAGCAAAAAATGGTACCTACAGCAATATAGGCGCTATATATATAGGCCAATTATATGGCTCCGTGTTTGATCTTCAGAACAACTCATTCTCCTAAATGAAGTCGTACGTGAAACACTGATGTTGACCTTTTATGATAGAGCAAGAGTTTTACAGGGGTCTTCGGCAGCCCACTCTGCCTCATTGAGGCTTGGATATCAAAAGGTCTGGGGAAACTCATAACTTACTGGATAGCTAATTATTGTGCTTTACAGCACCGTTGCTTGATAGCAAGAAAAGTCTGAAAATCCCCAAGGCTTGTGAAAATCACAGCGATAGATTTAATGGATGCTCTTTCATGATGCTGACTACAGCATTGCTGCGTGGTGTGAAATTCTGTTTTACTGTAAGCTCAGAAGGGGGTCATGAACAACGGCTCAGTCGTGAAACTCTTCACCCAGTAGCACAGATCATAGAACTGCTGAAATCACACCAACAGCTGGAGGAGTCTGTGAGTATAGGGTAGCCAACACATGTCTGACATGAAATGGAGGACAGGCAGTGAATCATATCTTAGATTTGGATGATGTTCAGAATGTTAGTCTTGCATCAAGGAGGTCTATAAAATGTGGAGAAAGCCACAGCATCCGTTAGCATTGCCTGTCTGGCGCAGGACCTCCCCAGATGTATGCAGTTTAAAAACTTTGGCGGTCTTTTGGTCATAACCACATACCTTTTTGAGCCAATCATCTGAGGCACAAATGTCATGTGACTAATCTGTCTAGGTTTTAGGTAAATAACATCATAATGATGCTGAGTGGGTGATGAGACCACAAGAATCCGCACAGCCACAAGTCTAACAGCATCCAGCCAAACAGGAAGTGCTTATACATTTTATAAGACTAGTATGGCTACAGTCACCAACATATGTTTAGCATAAACCTTAACCAGAATAAAATTCATGTAGATCATTTATAATCTAAAAGCTTTGTTTCCCTATCTATGCCCAGTGGCAAATTTTCCATGGCTTCAGTCCTTCACCCATACACATACTGTGTCAAAGACTTGTTGAAGAAAACTACATAAGAACTTTAAACTTAAGAAATCCCCCTGGCTTAAAAAGATATATCCCACTCTTCTCCCCAAAGAGGTGCTTGTTGTTTTTCATTATTTTTGTGTGTTCATTGTTCCTAAAGTGTCTGAGATGAAATTGTTCTATTGATTTGTCTGGTGGAGCAAATTAGACTTTGGCTCTATAGAGACAACCTAGCCATTCATTTTGTGCTGTCTAGTTTACCTCCCACCATGCAGGGCTCTGGGCAGACCTATTATCCAAGGTTTAATTACCGCTAGTTACCTGACTGCTGTTACGGCTGAAACACACACTCTCACACACACTGCCCCTTTAATTAGGTGTCAGCTGTTTTAGCATTACAGCTCATTGATCAGGACATGATGGTTAATAAGAAGTGAAATCTCGATGCTTCTTTTATTGAAATAGATGATGCTGAACTGGGCTGAACAGAGAGATCTATGTGTGATCTACCGTATGTGTTTGCTGGGTCCACTGGGATTCACTTGCTTCTACATTGTTTTTTTATTTTTCCCCCCAGAAAACAATCTTTGATTTGTCATCAGAAGCAATCCGACTTTTGCTACTTTTGAGCCCTCCAGGGAAGTTCCTACAAGTTTAATTTGTTATGTTGACATCATGTGCAAGTTATTTTTGTCGAAATGTAATGGACAGATGGCACAATTTCAGCATTAAAAGTATAGTTCACCCAAAAATAAAACTTCTGAAATCATTTACTCACCTTTGAGTTGTTCCAAATCTGTTTACATTTCTTTGTTCTGATGAACACAGAGAAATATATTTGAAAGGATGCTTATAACCAAACAGTTCTTGGACCCCATTGACTACCATAGTAGGAAAAATTACTTAATAAGTGATAACTTTGTTTGTTCTGTTTAACACAAAATTAGATATTTTAAAGAATGTTCTGGGTTACTTTTGACTACCATTGTCATTTTTCCTACTACGGTAGTCAATGGGCTCCAAGAACTGTTTGGTTACAAGCATTCTTTCTCTGTGTTCAACCAAACAAAGAAATTTAAACAGATTTGAAAACACTATAGAGTGAGTAATTCATGACAGAATTTTCATTTTTGGGTGAAAATAAGAATTATGCCACTATTTACTTACATGCATTACTATTTCTTTTGTGGAAGACAAAATAAGATATTTTGAGAAAAGTGTGGTTTGTGTCTACACAATAACATGTGCGTTTGTAAATGATGAAAGAAGTTTTATTTTGGGGTGAACTATCCCTGAAACCATATCCTCTCAATAGCAGTAGAAAAAATGACAACAGTGGGATACATCTATAGATTATACTAAAAACATTGCATGTTAGAATCATTAGCATTGCTGTTACATCTTGACAGGTCTAGAGACTTGGACAAACCTACATGTGGGCACCTGGTTGTAGGCTGGTAAACTGGCATTGTTGCTCTCCATGATGTGCCTGCAAGAGTTTTGGCAGAGTCTACATTCCCCCTCCCCCCCTTTCCTCTGTTCAGCCTCTCACAGTTGTTCATGAATATGAATGAAGGGCGAGTCTTGCTAGCATCATTAATGTGCTGAAAGTCCACATAAATCACACCAATATAAAACTCAAAATGCTTTGCTAGTGAAGGTTGTTGATAATAGTAGAGGGACCGAGTGACATGTCATGAGTCTCCTTGATGTTGTTAAAATCTGCAGTACATCTTTGGGTTCTTGAAGACGTCTCACAACTTACACACCAGGCTTAGTTTGGACAGATCTGATATTTCAAGCTGTTTCAATAAATTATATAATAGCTATATCAGCAGCTACCATAACATGCACTCTATTTTACAAAAAAATAAATAAATATCAAAGTATGAAAAATAAATACACAGAAATTTGATCAATAAATAAAGAACAGTTTGCATATCTGTTCCTTGAATTTTGATGCCTTTATCTGGCACTTGCTGAATGTGGGTGGTATTAATGTTTGAACCATTTTCTATCAAATTCGTCAAAATTTGTTTTGCAGAAAGGCCTATGGGTCTGCAATGCTTGTACATAACTGAACATTTTTATTTAAAAAAATCTAAATATGGCTAAATATACCATAATCTTTATCCAAAGACACAAAGCAAAGCATTTTATTTATTCTACATTTTTTCCTTGTCCTGTCAGCTGATAACAACCGTAGGATCAAACTGCTTAAAGGATAACACAATGGGGAATATGCATACGGGGCAATCCGGCGCACATACCGTTTTCATTTTATTACCAACTATGTTTTTTCTTGGTACTTGACACTTTATAAAATAGATGCATCCTAAAGGACATTAGTGACCTGGAAAAGTTGCATCATGTTGTTTTTTCAAAGAAGCACAAAAAAATATTGTTATTTTGAGCAGACCAGTAGTATTTTTATTTAACATGGATGTATTTTGACAATGTTTTGCCCTGTATCCTACCTAGCTTTAAGCATAAATTATGGAGCCAAACAGTCCAAAGGGTTCTCAAAGCTCTACCAATGCCAGAGTTCTAGAGAAAGGCTTCAGACATCCAAAGCCAGAGAGAAGCTTCTGTGCAAAATTTATAAAGCGCACCACATTCAAAAAAAGGCTGGAAGGGCAAACAACAGGGAAGAGAGGAGATGATGAAAATGGTGAGTGTTCTGACAGCAGCTTTGACTTCGTGTTTAGCTGAAATGCCTCATGTCATTTGTGTTGTGTCTGGCAGAGAATTATGTTTGTAATGATTCTCTTCTGTGATGGATGCTTTGGCCCTGTTCGCTAATCTCTTCACATTCAAATCAATCATTTTCCTCCACAGTGTAATTCAATATTGGTGAACAACTACGTGCATAACAAATGTTTGGAGGCGACCTCTGTTAAAAGATGAGATGTTAATTCACGTTTGCCTTTTACAGCAATAAAGCGCAAATAAATATGGGCCATTTCAACACAACTGGCAACACAATTCGAATATGAGAATGAGGTAAACTGTGTCAAAAATAATTCAAAATTATCTTTCCATAGTTGTTGAGAAATATTACACTAGAAATATTATAGTATTATATCATTTTACACTAACATTCTGTACATTACCTTAATTCGTTTATCTTGGTTATAAAACCTATTACTTTATTTTAATACAGTACAATACAGTAAATGTAGTACATAAATCCTCAGTCCTGGTTCTGCTAGTCTTGTCTGCAGCGTTCGACACTGTCAACCACCAGATACTGCTAGCAACCCTGTCATCACTTGGAGCCTCAGGTACTCCTTTTCTCTGGTTCAAATTCTACCTCTACGACAGATCCTTCAAGGTGTCAGGGAGGGGCTCGCTGTCCACCGCTCACCACATGACCACTGGGGTTCCTCAGGGTTCAGTGCTTCGACCACTCCTCTTCTCCATCTCCACGACATCCTTAGGACCCATCATACAGGCACACGGCTTCTCCTATCACTGTTATGCTGATGACACCCAGATTTGCATCTCATTTCACCCGGACAATGCCACTGTAGCTGCGTGCATTTCAGCCTGCCTTAAAAACATCTCAGCTTGGATGAAAGAACATCACCTCCATCTAACCCTGCCAAGACAGAACTTCCAGCACCATCCAACTTGGCAATACCACAATTAATCTTTTCAAATCAACCAGGAACCTTGGAGTCATCTTTGAAAACCAGCTGTCCTTTGCGATCATGCCGATTTGTTTTATTCAGCATCAGGAAGATAAGACCCTATCTACTGAGCATGCAGCACAGCTTCTTGTTCAGGCCCTTGTAATATCAAAATTGGACTATTGCAACGCTCTCCTTGCCGGTCTTCCTGCCAAAGCAATCAAACCACTCCAGCTGGTTTGGAATTCAGCAGCATCGACTCGTTTTTCAAGAGTCTCATGTGACACCCCTCTTTATCTCTCTCCACTGGTTACCGGTCGTAGCCCGTTTCAAATTCAAGTCACTAATGCTTGCCTACAGAACTATCACTGGCTCTGCACCGGCAAACTTTCATACCTTCCTACACTCCTACACCCCATCAGGATCCTTGCGTTCAGCAAATGAGTGGCGTCTTGTAGTGCCCTCCCAAAAGGGCAGTAGATCCCTTTCATTCTCCTTCACAACTCCTTGCTGATGGAACAGCCTTCCAAACTGGTCTGGTCAACTACATCTCTTACAACATTCAAACAACATCTTAAAACACAATTCTTCCATGAATACTTGACAAGTAAATAAAAAAATAAAAATACTAACCCTCTCTCTCTTTCTATCAATAGGTAGTGTTCTGGCTTTTGTAGAAACTAGTAACTTGTATGACATCGCTTTATTGTTTCCTAAACTCTCTGTAAGTTGCTTTGGATAAAGTGTCTGCTAAATGACTAAATGTAAATATAAAAATATGTGTTATTGTTAGGTATTAACTAATGTCAACATTGTTAAATGTTTCAGATTTTTATAGAGCACCCAAGACATTTGAACCACAAAGGCCCCGTAAAGTATATGAAAGACACATATGTTATATTACATGATCTATATGAGTGGATGATGGATTTACTGTTTTGATGGCTGTATGCTTTTGATTCTCTCATGATGTTTGATTTGCTTTTGATTTCCTTGGGGATGCGGCAGGCTGGCACATCACTCACTGAACTCCATTGAAATCCAGTTGAATTGGTGAAAATGATAGCGACTAACCCAATCAACTGGCTTTAACAGCTCAGCTCTCCCACTTCAAGCAGAATGAGATTATAAAAGGCTGAATGCTGGTATTAACCTGGTGATGTAATTACCCTGCAGGTTGAGTGCTAATGCAGTTATCAAGCATGCTGAATATCCCCTAATCTGATTCCAAACTGACCCCTCCCTCTGCAGTGAATTTTGCTGTAATTTCTGATAAAGTGAAAGCCTGGCTTTATTCGTTTGTCTTCTTGTTGACTTTCATGGTGAGACAATCTTCATCTGATCCTGACCAATAGCAGTCATGCTTGTTTATGGTCAGTTGCCTTCCTAATGTGTGGAATTAGTTTTTTGGCCTTGAGCTGTGCAGACTGATGATTACCTACATTAAGTTAGAAAAATAAAAGAGACTGATATCGCATTGACACTCTGGGCAGACTTACTTGACAGATCTGAACGTTAGTAACTTATTAATGCATCTATTCATTTATATCACAATGTTTGTCAATTATCTATATACTCATATATTATTTTATTCCTTCGTCTGTGTATCATGTTGTTTGTCTTTCGAATTCTAAAAGAGTAATTTGGACTAATATTTTTATTACTTTGTTTTGTTTAAAACTAATATGTCAATCTTCCTAACAAAGCAAAACCTTGTTGTCACATTTGTTTGTTTATTTTAAAAGTGCAAGAAGTCTAGGTGTTTAGGCATTTTTAAGTTATTTTTAAATTATAAAATGTTCAGAAATGTATGAAACCACATACACACAAGATTTCTCTTGTTTACCATCTTAGACATTCATTTTGTATCATTAATTGACCCTTAAGTATTCCAAGTACACAATGTTTCTTTTCTTCAAGATTAGAGAAAACATGGACAATTTTCAAGACAAGTGAAACTTTGTAACATGAATGCATATAAATGGGGTCTTGTGACATATTATTTAAAATTAAATATATAAAGAGAGATTATTTGCAGGAATCATGTGCCAGAAATTCCACAGACATGCTGTAATTGTAACCCATGGTCATGAATTAAAAACAAGACTGTGTCAAAAGGCAACTGATGTCTTCACACAGCCACATTGTTTTATTTGTTAGTTTGCTATATAAAAACAGGAACTAATTCATACCAGCAATACAAAGAAGACAAAAGCTCATGAGTTACAGGAATTCATAGAAAACTCCATTATGAGTTATTGATTCAATGCTTCATGTCTGAAAATAGAGACACTGTTGTGACAAATCAATCATCAGCTTCACATTTTAAGTTTAAGGGTAAATGTCTATATACATTTAAACGGTTTTAAAGGTTTTAAAATAATAGTTGACCTAAAAATGCAGATTACTTACACATTACAGGGGGTGTGGCAATCTGTCTAGCTGTTTTTGTCCTCATCTCCTCCTGTCTGGATGTCCTGGGCAGTGCTGTCTGATATGCTGCCTTATATCCTACAGGGTTCTGGGGCTCAGTTTTGTTCTTTGCACATGTAACCGTGGTTTTGTTTACTTCTGCCCTGGATTAAGAGCAGTACTTCATCTCGTGTGTAATCAGTGTATTAATAATCTACAACAAATTGTTAATTATGCTAAAACAGTATTGAATTGCTACTGATTTGACCAGTGTCTATATTATTTTTACAGACACCCTGTGTTCTTTTGGTGCGTTAAGAAATTCTGGGGGATTTGATACAAAGATCATGTTCCATGAAGATATTTTATAAATTTCCTACCGTGTATATCAAAACTTTATTATTGTGAGTATTATGCTATGCTAAGGATTTTATTCGGACAACTTTAAAGGAGATTTTCTCAATATTTAGATTTTTTGCACCCTCAGGATCCAGATTTTCAAATAATTTGATTTTAGCCAAATATCGTCCTATCCTAACAAACCATATATCAATAGAAACCTTATTTATTCAGATAAATGTCAAAAAATGTACCCCTAAAACTGGTTTTGTTGTCCAGGGTCACATACTGTATATACAATTTCAAAGATGGCTTTGTCATACCAATCAGAGTATTACAGCAAACATAATGTTCACTAAGTGCTCACGCTTTGAAAACTCAGCTGGTCGTTGTGTTTTGTTATGGTAGCGCATCAATAAAGCACAATCAGACCCTGCCGGATCAATAAAATCAAAGCTCATCCCGGTCAGGCATTAATTATCTAATAAATGGCATTTGGTGGCTCTCCACATGTGAGTCAATCAGTTTCAATTGACAGTGTGTCCTCTAGATTGGGCATGAGATTGTGAGTTTAACACATGGTTAACTTGCACAGTAATTCCCAAGAAGAGATTTTGTATTTTTAAAGTGGTAGGTTAAATACAAGCTCTGTTCTAAATTCGAATGAATTGCCATGCTGACGGCTCGCAGCAGAGCTGTCAGATACCTGCACTGTGCTGTACTGCTCCAATTGAACAACAATCTTCTTGTCATCTGTCGTGTTATTGTCAAATCAGCTTGCATTGCACATATTATGCAAAACAACAATGCAAAGCATACAAATGACAAAATCCTTGGCCAAGAGCCATACCCGACCATTTCTAATAAAACACGCAAGAAATTAGTGTTCACAGGATTTTCCCAAAACACTATTTTCTATTACCTGCTCTGTGATTGGTTGAAGCAGTTAAAGGGATAGCTGACCCAAAAATGTAAATTCTTTCAGATGGTTCCAAACATGTATAGATTTCTTTGTTCTGCTGAACCCCAAGAAAGATATTTGGATCTTTTTAACAGTTGCACAGTAGTATTAATGATTAAATATTCAAATTAAAGTACTTTACATTGCTACTTTTCAGAAGGAATTATGTGTTATATGTATATTCATGATTGTCTTATCTGGCATTTAGGATTATTTTTCACTTCCAATTTCACTGAATGCATTTTGGGAATGCCTTGGGAACAATAAAGTAATGACATTAAGCTATTTGTAATTTTATTAACATTTGTTTAGTTGTAAAAGTCCATGGCTAAATTATACAACAAAAATAAAACCATCACTTTGTTTGCATGTACCGGAAATAAATGGTGACAGCCATCCAAAGCCTTATTTACACACTGTTGTGTCAGCACTTCCTCACGGTTGAGCCAATATTTGTCTCTCTGACTTAATTACTCACACTGTCAGTCAATAGTGTTCGCATAAAAGACAATGACGCCCGACTGTCAGAAATTAAATTACTGCTGATATCCATTGTAAATAACTGTGCTTATGGATAAGACTTAATCCTTTTGTGCTGGAACATTTACACTTGAACATTTCGAGGTGGCTGGTACATCACGGTTTAGGAGGAAGAATTGCCTTCGTCTTCCTCTGCCTCGTTGTTATTACCTTTGGTTTTCTGATTGATGGATGACATAATTTGTCACACTATGACCAAACTATTAATCACAATAAATCACATTTTAAAGGTACTTATATCATGCTTAAGTATTAAGCATGACATTTGATATCAGTCAATCAAATGCAGTGAAAATTGTTGTGACGTGTTTAGTGGGACATTATCTAGAAGATTCTACAGTATAACAAGAGGAATATATTTATTTTATAATATACACACTGTTAAAAAATCAGTAGAAATGACAGTATTACTGGCAGCAGTTTCCCGGTAACTTACTGTAGATTTGTATTTATCTAATTTATTGGCAACAGTTTGTACAAAGATAAATGAACATTAAAAATTGATAAGTCTTTATCTTTACAGATTTTTTTTGTTATAAAACAACAGCCTCGTGCAAGCATTTCTGGAAACCAAAAATCTGAATAAAACCCAGAAAAAGGTTGATAAATTTTATTGTTTTTTCTGTATAAATAAAGACTTATTAATGTTCATTTATCTTTGAACAAACTGTTGCCAATAAATATAAATCTATAGCAAGTTACTGGCAAACTGCTACATAACTCCAGCAAAAATGTTTGGAAAAAAATGAAGAGACCTTTCCAAATTTTCATTTAATCAACATTTCTTGATGTATTGTTGCCCTTTCAGTCCAGTGTTTGTTGAATTTCAAACAAAATCAAACCTCAGGAGTGACATAAAGTCATCCAACAGCAATGTGAAAAACTGATATCATCAGTTATGAAATTACGAGATGATCACATAAAAAAAATATTTGGTGACATTTTTGTACATATATTACTGCTGTATAGCTCACAAATGAATATGAACTTGTTTTCTTTGCAGTATTTAAGGTCTGAAAAAATAGAAACAAAAATGATCATTTTACCTAAACACATACCTATAAATTGTCAATTCAGAAAATGGTGAAAAACTGAAAATGGTCTTTAAAAATAGTCTCTTACTTTTTCCATAGCTGTATATATATTTTATATAAATGTATTTTGCTTTGCATACTTTGTGCATGGCTTCATCTTTAAAAGGTTTTGTAATTATAAGTCAAATCCAAACCGTAACACAATATTTTCTGTAGGATGGAATTCATGGGTGCTGAGGCCAAGACAAAAAATAAACAGCATACATTGGTTGACCTTTTAGAGGAGACTAGTGACTGTGGAAGTGTGTGGAAAACTAAACCAGCTTTATGATAATTACTATGGCCGTGCTCAATGAATAATTTAGTGTTTAGAGGGAGGAACCCTAAGCCAAAAGATTCCGACAAAACATTTGCACATACATGTACTGACAGCCCAACACCTGCTCACCTCCACCACGGTTTCATTAGCTATAACAGAGACTTTTGAACAAATACCCTTATCTGTAAACTACAGTATGTACCTTCTAATTTGTTGGATATTGTACGTACTACTTCATATCTTATGTATGCGGCACGTGCATCCCCTATAGAGTGCTGCTGTTTTACACCCAACATCACATAGTGCTGCTACAGGACAACATCTCTAAGGACCAGCTAATCACCAACACAAATTTTCATTTCGTATGTGGTTCTGTTTATGATTGCATGCATATTTATGTAGTATTTATTTATTTCTTTTTTCTTTTTTTATAACTGGGGTATTGCTGTCGTTCTATGTAGTGTATAAATTAATTCCGAGTGCTTACAGAATGTAGTAATTACTAGGGAGTGGCTTTGGATGTGTTCTGCATTATAAGCAGTTTTAGTAAATAAATAAATGGTCATTGGGGTATTATTTTGAAGTGGGGGTGGGGGATGCATGCACGGAATTCTGCTGTTTTACGGTTTGTCAAATACATCAATTTTTATTTCGGAAGAATGAAGGGATAGAGAATGCCTGTTTTGCGAATAATAAATGTCACATATCACATACATCATTTCTGCAATTAAAGCAACTTATCGACATTTGTTATATATATGTTATTTTTATGTATGCATTTGGAACTGCTTCAGAGCTAGAATTTTCCTTTTTTGAAAAATCTTACATTCTATCAGATACATCTACTCACTCTCATACTGAGTCTCATATATTTTTATTATCTTTTTTCTCTCTGTCAAAAGAGTGTGGGGGTTGACCCCCACTCCATCCCAGCTATTCCGTCCTGAATATCAATTACTTAAAACCTGTATTTTCTGTTAAAATGACACTGTTTTGAATGAAGTGATGCCTAAAGATTTAAAGATTTATTTTGCTACTCTTGAAAGTGGTGGAAGGTGGCAAAGTTATTTTGAATTTAAGACAGTCAACATAAAGAGGATGGTGAAATTACAGTATCTCATTCAGATGATTTTACATCAGAGGCACAAGGCCATATTTTCTTTTTAAGCTAAATATTTAACTATGCCTGTATTAATACTGCCACAATTTCAGTGGGCTATATTGAATGGGTGGTTTAAATAAACCATCTTAAGCAACATCTTCTGAAATACTAAGATATAAAAACTATTTGACAAATTTGACTTTTTACTTGTTTTAGATGATGGTTATAACCACAATATATTTCAAAAATTCGTACTATTAGCTATACTTTCTGTACATTTTGCTGATTTAGTAATTAATCCAAATACAATAATGCTATTTCTAATTAATTCAACAATTAAATAAATGAAATTAAATGAAAATCTAGTAACAATAAATTGTTTTACCGATTATTACGGTGATATGTTCACAATTCATTTTATATAGCACTTTTCACAATTTTGCACACATTTCACTTTCACAGTTGTACATAATTAATAGTCTTAAGGTTGTAATCCTGGTAAGGTTGCAACATGCTAACATTTCTTATGTAGGCACTGTAAACGTATGTAAGTTCTGTGATACCTTATACAGTTCTATCATATGTGACCCTATACACAACAAAACCAGTCTTAAGGGTCAAATTTAGATTTTTACATAATCTGATTAAATATGATTTCTATCGATGTATGGTTTGTTAGGATAGGACAATATTTGGACTCTGGAATCTGAGAGTGCCAAAAAAATTTAACATTGATAAAATCGCATTTCAAGTTGTTAATCAGTAGCGCTGTAGCAGGACATCCACTCACAAAAATAAAGTTTTAATATATTTACGGTAGGAAATTTACAAAATTTCTTCATTGAACATGGTCTTTACTTAATATCCTAATGGTTTTTGACCCATACAGTGTATTTTTGGCTATTACTTAAAATGTTTCTGTGCTACTAGACTGGTTTTGTGATCCAGGGTCACATATAAAGATATAATTCCAGAATCCCCAATTTCCTCATGAACGGTGGTCACATTCTAGTCTATTCCTCAGCACAATGACATATTTGACGTGGTACAAATGCCAAGCAAAACTTTCTCCCGACCTACATCTACGGAGGTCTGATAGATTATTCCTTTACAGCAGATCTGTAACATACTTCATCTGATTCTTCAACCTCCATCCTGATCTGACAGACACATATTTAAACTTGAGATGGATTGACCATCGGAGCATGCCTATATGTCACAGCGCTGCTTGTAGCTGGAGGAAATAAATAACGATAGCATTGAACAGAGCTGGAGACAGTGTGTCAGAGCGGAGCTTGATCCGGGGTAGTAATACTGTGTGGTGTTAAATCAACAGTGGAGAAATATGAGCCCAAGGTTATTGAGTGCTGGGTGAGTGATAGAGCCTTCAAGACTTTTGGCCCCAGCAAATCAGGTTGCCATGCAATTAATATTTTACTTTAGACTGTGCCATTTCCAGCTCTGTCGCCATGAATGGTGTAGAGAGATACATCTATGGTAATTGTTATTTTTTTTCTCTGGACCTCAGTTTTATTGCTAAATTAAGTTTTAAATACACCAGGGAGAAAAGGGTGCAACATGTTGTTCAGACATGAATTGAAAAAATACAAGCTAGGTGTGGTTAAATGGGACACTACCAGTAAAAAGTTTTTGAACACTTGTTTACTTATTTATATTTTTCCACAATGCTGAATAATACTAAACTCATCAAATTTATTAAATAAAATAAATGGAAGTATATTGCAAATATCGAAATTATGTTGCAACTAAAAGAAATAAAATGTTGGCCACACTTCAGATTAGGGTCCATTTCTCACTATTAAATATTAACTATGACTTTTGCCCCAATAAACTACTAATTCTAAATTACTAGTACTACCACAAACTTTTTATATTTTAGCACCTTTAGTGTAGTCACATTTTGCAGAAATGTTTTTTTGTAATTTTATCAAGCAACAACTTAAGGTCCCAGCCTGAGAGGCTTTTTGAACAACATTAAAGGAGTTTCCATCTATTCAAAACTCTTGTTAGCTATTCTTTCTTCATTATTCAGCCAAAGTCATCCATTTCAAAAACAATTGTTATTAAATAAAATGTAAATATATATGTTTTCAAAATTACGTTTTTGTCTATGAAACCAATTTCATACATTTGAGCATATACCTTCAAATCAAATGTTTTTTTTAAAGATAATGAAATGTTCAAATACTTTAGACCCATAATGTATTCACAAAATTCACAAGGCAAAGCTTTTCAGTCCATTCTGACCAATTTTGACAAACATGCCTTTCAAAAATCTTCATCACAACCACACGCAGATGAACATTTAACCACCTGTGTTTACATATCAGTGCCTATTCAGAATTCCTGATCTGACAGGTATTTTGAACAGTTTTACATGGTGGCTTATCCGTATGAATAATACAATGTGAATCATTCAGAAAACTATTAGGTCCACTTCTTGCTATTAACAAACCATTAACTACGACTTTTGACTCAATAAACTCCTAATTTGTTGCTTATTAATAGCTAGTAAGGTAGTTGTTAGGTTTAGAATATGGTCATGCAAAACATGTGCTTTATAAGAACTAATAAACAGCCAACGTGCTAATAACAGGCTTGCTAATAAGCAACTAGCTAATAGTGAGAATTGGTGCCTATACTAAAGTGTTATCAAAAAGCAATACTAAAGCTATGAAGTCAGTTACAAACCATTCCTGATGAACATTAGAAGTTAGCCAACCATAACTATAGGTAATCTACAGAAGTATTAAAGGTACAGTAGCAAAACCAGTCTGATATTTTAATTCCAAGGGTCAAAGAAAAGATAAAAATGATGACACTACATTATGACTGACTTTAGTGAAAGTCCTGTCAATATACATAAACTTCAGAAAATAAATAAATAAAACTAAATGTAGAGTATATGGTCACCTAGCTATAGTGTTATGGAGAGGGCAAAGGGTGATGCAGTGTTAAGGGGGAACAGCTGCTACGCCTCAAGCAGGTACTTTACACAAACACTTCCCATATAACGCCCATCTGTTGAAATGAGGGCCAGCAGTTCTTCTGTGTATTTCAATCATTTTGGCCAAAGGCATTTGCGGCTGAAGCTGTATGTGTGCATGTGTGTTTGCCTGTTGAAGATGAGCATGTGGTATTGGATTTGCCATACAGTGACACTATTGTTTAGAGATCGTGTGACAGTTCCTGCTTTACGCCTGTCATATCTGCACTGCTTTAGAAACAACAAAACTGTCTTGCAGTTCTGGATATCGTGCAACACAATCTTTGCTTACATATCATTTGCATATAATCTAAGTGCTTAATCCTGTTTTTTTTTTCAGTGCTTGAGAAATCACTCATGTCATTCAAAAGCATAAACAAATCCCTACACAGTAGGGATTTTAATATTAATATTGGAACTGAACCTGCAAATTTAATATCAGCAGAGTCTAAACCATTACGGTACTAATTTCCCTATAGGTAGACAATGAAAAAAAAGTGACATAGAAAATAAAAAACATCTATTCTTGCATTGATTTAACATCTTGTTCTATCTTTGAAAATGAAGCACAAATTCAGTTATGTGCAAACTAAACACTGAGAACAATTTAATGTGGATACATTAAGAAGCAGGGGAATATTTATATAAAAACAACAAGTCATGTATTATGTGCATTGATGAATTATTCACAATAAATAACAAAACATATTGTTAACTTTCCGTTGAACTTTTGACTTGCCACCACTGTAGGGGAAATAAAACTCCCAGTCATTCATCAATAGATATAAGAAATGGATGAAATTCTAACTTTTAGAGCTGTTTTATTGATTATCATACTGAGATTTGGGTTATAATATGATCCATTTTGTCTTTACTATCTCCTAGCCGGCCTAAATGGCAACATTACGCTAGTGAAGCCCACAGGGTTCTTTGAGTGCCCCTTAAGAGAACTAACACATCTTTCCATTTTCACTCCAAGCATGCCCATTTAACCCACCAACTGTCTGTTTGAAGAATAAAGTCGACTGGGGGACAAGTGTCAGAGCCCCCCCCCTTATTTTCTCACCATGGATTTGAAATAGCTCTAGTTGCCTCAATTAAGTTGGTAAAATGACATGACTTCCCATTGGCTTCGATCTTAAAAGGAGGTGCTGTAGTGGGGTTTGTGCATGTGACCACTCGTATATGTGTGTGTTTCCAGCCGTGAAGATCTGGGGCACAAATGACATTGACTCCACATGGGAACCCCCAGCCATCATCATTTCTGTCTTTCCCGTGTGTTCTTTTCACTTCAAGGTCATTCTCAATGACTGATATAAAAATAAAATGTTCAAAGCAAGAAACTGTCATCAGAGACATACCGTAACACACTCCATCTATCTATCTCTATAATTTATCCCTATGGGTATCACATGAAATGCTGTAGTCTTGTAAAATACTATATTTTGTAATAGGCTAATCAATTTAATTTCTTGGTAATACTTTACAATAAGGTATTTTGTTAACTAACATAAACTAACAATGAAAAATGTATTGTCTTCAACATTATTTTATTCATCTTAGTTTGTTCATTATAGCATTTCCTAATATATATATATAACTTGCTCAACAAGGTTTGAACTATCAATGTGCCATACAACATGGTTTATTCAGACAGAGCACCAACTCAAAACTGACAATGACTAAAGCAAGTTAAACCATGTATTATGTGGCAAACTTGCTAGTAACTTAATGTTATTTTATCACCAAAGCCATTTTAATTGTGCTCGATGTTCAGACTGAAATAATTGTCGTCTTGTCCTGCATGTCTTGCTTTCTCATTAGCTTTGCTCTGCTCACCTGGAGCCATGTTTTCTCCTCATCCGTCTGCTGCTCAAATATTCAGCTCCCATGCCGTCATCAATGGGCAGAAAGTGTGCAGTCATTTAGTTAATTGAAAACTGGAGGGCATCAGGCACCAGCGGGCCCTGCACCCCACAATTTGGGCAAAGCATAATTAACACAGGCTAAAATGGCTGCTCACTGCTGGAGACTTCCTGCCAATGGTTCTGAATATTCATCAGTCGTGGTTAAAGGGCGAATGAGTAGCTGTTGTTTGTGGGGATGTGCTGACACTCCCCAAGGGGGCCCGTCTCCTGCTAACATTTCGAGTTGAAAGAGAAGTGGGGATGGTTTGGCAAAAAATGACATAAAGCAAGTGTACTTTGTGAAAATTATGTGGGTTGTATTGGGAGCAACTTAAATTGGTGACCAATCATTACCAACTGTTGCCATTTTTCCATAGTGTGATGGTCAACTGGATGTTTTTTTGGGGAAAAGGCTTTTTTCTGCAGTGTGCAGAGAAGAAACACAACACATGTGTTTTAGTCCCAATCCCAATTCTATTTTATACGCCTTCACTTACCCCTCGCCCCTCCCCCTTGAAACAGAGTGACAAGGGGAAGGGTTGAAAACATTTACTTAAGGAATGTGACACCACTAGTACATTTACATTTACGCATTTGGCTGACGCTTTTATCCAAAGCGCTGCATTCTGGAGAAGGCCCTGGTTACAATAATAGTTTTTTTGCATTTGTCTTATGTTGTGGTTCTATCGTGCAATCGGTAATGCAGTACATTGGCAAACTTTAGCTACTTTTTGCAAACGTTCTAAGTATTCAAGAACATAAATATGAACACAAGATTAAATTTAACATAAACCAAATGATTATTTGTTCTTTAAATCCTTATTAATGCAAAAAAATACTTGCGTAAGCAGCCATGTTGGGAAATTTCATACCCCTTTGTTTGAAGTGAGGTCCAGTAAAATTTTAGTTTGAAGGGCTATATGGCCCTATATAGCTCTATATAAAAATAAAAACTCTTTTTCATTCCATATGGCCATAGACTCCAGTCCTGGTTAAAGTTCAGGCAGATTAATATGGTGGAGTTTGTTTTTTCATGAGAGCAGAAAATTTGTTTCTTGAACATTGTCCCAAACATCTTGTGGTGATGGAGGTGCAGTTTTTCTCTTTTTAAAATATATTTTCTGACCCCAAAATTAAACTGATTTCTGTAATTCTCCATCTGTGATCCTTAAAGAGTCTTTGCCCACTCAAATTGTTCTCCTCGCTGTGCATTAAAACAATATAGACACACATTCTCTTTCTTGCAGATTTGCAACATCTGCAGTCGATTAAAACTTTTTGATCATTGTCTTGATGTTGGAAATGATCATTTTTATTGTTTTAACTATTTCTTAAAATCCTCCATGCTTCCAACACATGAAATTCAAGAACTTTTCTGTGTTTACCTGCTGCATATATCCAGCTCTTTGACAGATGCCATTTAACAACACAATCAATGTTATTTCCTTTACCCTCTATATGTAATAGTTGTGTAGGTTAACTTTAAATTATGAGTAGGCTGTGTCTTGGCAACCAGTTTTACAGAAACACTAAATGTCTCCATGTGAGGTTATGTGCAAATAGATTTACTGGATGTCTAAACTTTAAATCTTGGTCAAAAAATTCTCATTTACTTTTAAGACCCTTGAGTGGACAGTCGATTCAACATACAGTAGCTCAGGTTTCCTCATCCCATTTGATATGATTTTAGCATGATAAGAGTGCATAACCATCAAACATGAGCAATTAGGTCTGCCATGTGTTGGCAAAGAACTAGAGAGATATACTGATATGGTTGTGGTGTTTTTGGCAAAAGGTTGATATACTTGAATGAACAGAGTTTGGTAGCAACATCAAATCCCCATCAGATTACAGAGCAAGAAACCGCAGCAGTTGTGCTTAGCATGCTTTTTGAGGATTCTCCCACTACAGATTGTATATTAAAAATATGTCCACGGTTCCAGGAAAATGGTACAATGTTGTAATTTAGTGCTGATGGAAAGAATAAATGGGTCCAGATGGCTTATTGTCTTACTGAATACAAATGCAGTTTATTTGGAAAGACAGAAATCATTGTCCGAGACCGCAAGAATGCAAAAAACCCCCCAAAACATTAATTTGGTTTTGTTTATGGCAACAGCATTTCTGATGTTGAATACATATACATACACTGATAAGGAAGCAATGAGGTGAAGCAATGTATTTTGAACGAAACATTTTCTTCCAAAATTATGGGGTGGTATAGTCTCAGATGATACGATCACATAATGCCCACAGTCCATTTAAAGACAGTTGCACACAAAAATTATAAATACTTTCTTAATAATTGGTTGACTTTATTCAACTTTCACAAGTCGGAGTGAACAGGTCTGTAACATGCTTGAAATAAAGTGTTGTGTTGACAAGGTTATTATTTTAAGCAACCAGGGAATTTACCTTAAATCTTTGAAAAATACTCAAAATTTGTTTGCAAAATAAATAGTGCACATTACTTTTAGACAGATACAAATTGTGATTGGGACTCTACACACAGTTTCTGTCATTTATTCAATGTTTTCTGCAAAACGTAAATGAACTAGTGTTAGATGTTTTCTTTGGGAGTTTGTAGTTTGTAATAAAATGTATGGTACTTTGGTGCTTGTAAAACAAACTATATAACTGTTGTCTAAAACTATTACTATTTAGACCTTTTAGTAAGCAAACTGTACTGTAAGTTGGTTTACTTAAAGGCGTCAGCACAATGACACTGATGTACATCAACATGGAACCTGATAAAAAAAGTCATACAAAACTATCAAAAATGTTTGACATTTTGTTTTTTCAAGAGCCGAGATTATGTGCAGTTCTTGTTTGTTCCATCAGACAATCTACATGTCTCAGCATGCACTTGGACATGACACCACTGCTAAACATGTTGTAAACACTTCATTTACATGAGACGGGTTGCCTGGGCTAGCATTACTGCCATATTATAACCAGCTCTCCCATGCCTTCTGAATGTTAACAGAGAATATTACTATGCTTCACACAACCTTTAAGTTTGTTTCTCAAATGCAAATTTGGCACAGGTTCACTTTGACACAAATAGCTTGGCTAGTGCAATCTCATGGAAGAGATTTCCTCTTTATCTGAACCTCTGAAAAGTGAGGCATTCTCAGAGACATACCACATAAAATTCTGGTATCAGTATCGGCGAGTACTTGAATATCCATGTACCGATTCGATACCATTTTCTTAAAAAATACGTAGTTATGCCCGCTAGCTTTGCTTAATGCTGCCAATGGGAAATCACTTCTTCGCTGCTCAGAATACAATCACAGGAAGTTGTGTTGTGTCGCAACCGCTGTTTAGAGCAATGAAGAAGAAATGAAAACGTGCTAGCAGTATGTCCGCTGTTCGGCAGTATTTCAGAGTGAACCAACCAGCCAGTAAAACTGTGACTTAAGAAAAATAAATAATATTACTGCCAAATGTCTGTCAGATAATAATAATACTCTAGTTTACTGTATGCATTTGCTCATGTTTTATTAAGGGATAAGTCTGAAGCACACCATAAGATAATTCTATCAATTCATACAGGCCTAGTAGTATATACAGCTGTATACAGATACACACCCAGGTATCGGATCAGTACTCTGTATCGGCAGATACCCTGAGCACAGCTATCGGTATCGGGAAAGGAAAAAGGGTATCGGCACATCTCTACCAATAAGCTATTTGATTTACTTTTTTGTGATCTTAAATTTATAACATATATCTAATATAAACACTATTTCTAACAAAATGACATGGCCTTGTAAAGCTTAATTGTATAAACACAAGTAGCCTACTATACTTCCGACGTTGCCAGAAGTCAGGATATCGGTTTCTTGTTTACTGACCCAGATTTAATGTATAAAGCACATTTTTAATAACGAAAGCTAAAGTAAGGCAGATAGACATTATGATTATTAAGTCAATATAAAAAACACGATTTTGAATTAATGTAATATGCGTCAAACAATCAAAACCATGAACAAAACACCTTTTGAGATTTAAAACAACTATAAGGCTTTCCTAACTTTAATATGATATTTATTTTATGGTTTTATTTTTAGAATTTGGACTCTTCTTCATTTTTTTCCCTATAAGATCAATCTTGATAAAAAAAATTAAGCACTGTCTTAAAAAGTTGGGTATGTTTTTTGGGAATGCTAAATCAACTTTTAACGGCAGTTTAAAATTATTTTCTTCTTAAGAATGTTTTGTGAATTTGTTCCTCACTGTAAAACAAAATCTGATTGTAGTCAACTAAACCTAATTTAGTAAGTTAATCCAATTGATTTGTCCAATCTATTTGATTTGACGTAATTATTTAAGTTATCTCAACTTTTGTCAGTCAGTACAACTCAAAAAAATCCTATGCAAAAAAGAAACTTAAAAAGATGAGTTGAGATTTTTTACAGTGCTGGTTCTGTCCCAACAGTTCTGTGAGTCCAGCTCTTTTCTATTACCCTGCAAAAGAGAAAAAACTGTTATCAGTTCACAGTTCTGATCTGTCAGTTACCTGAACACGACAAACTGAACTGAACTCACATCTGAAGCTCCTGGCCCCTAAAAACCATCTGTGCCATCCGAGCGTTTTAATGTAACATTCATAACGCTGGAATTGTCCAATAGCACTATATATAAAATTAAACTGAACTAACTTTAAAGTAAGATTCCTTTGTAAAGCATAGGAGAAAACTACAAAATATTACACCGAGGGAACCAGAGAGCATCTTTTTGAAGTGTGGTAGTTAGGCATGTGTGCTTATGTGTATGAGTGTTTGTCCCTCAGGGTGTTGTGTCTGTCTGTGTAGCATGAGCTTCACACACACAGCACCCTGCCTCTATGGCTGCGCTGAAAGAGATTTGACTCTCATGCAGCTCCAAAAAGTGCCCGCTGTTCCCTCTGCAGGATGCGTCTGTCATTGGGTAGGGGTGTTTTTGCAGATTTGCCCTGCAAGCTCACACTTCAGGTCCTGTTCAACTGTGTTTTATTTAACACATCTGTGTTGGACCTCTGCTATTTTGCTTCACCTTGTTCAACTCTGTGCTTCCAGAATTTATCGAATTCAGCCTCAGCGGGAATCACAGCTGCAGCATGTACACTGAAAGCATTTGGACCATGTCAGTGCATTCTGAGCACAATGAAACCCTTTTTTTTTACACAGGACAGGTAGAGAGATCGCTACGCATCAGCGAAACACCCCAGCGTATTGAGCTAATATTGAACCCAACCCACAATCCTCAGTGTCCTCTTTCCATAGACCTGCTGAGAGACATTTGCATCCTGTCTGACTTCATCATGTCTGAGACCCAGCACGCCCTGGTTAGCCAACTCTTGGTTGCAGGGATGGACAACTATACCTGCACAAGTGGATGCTGGGAAAACGTGGGTGTGCGATCACTGGTACATCGCACTGATTAAAAGAGCTCATGCGTGGAAGGTGGGAACCCCAGAAAGAGAAGAAAGGGCTCAGGGTGAGAGACATCTGCCTTTTAATACAGGTAAACAGATGGACACCTGTGTGGGGTCCTATAATTTTGGTTATTCTTTAAATACATCATATAATTAAAACCTTTACAAGGTTACAATGTGGCAGAAATTTGTGGTAAACATTGTGTGAAACCTGTTGGAAATTTGCTCATGTTAAGACAGAACCCACATGTAGACAGGGGTGAAAAAAATCAAGCCTTTATTAACAATTGCTATGTTTCATTATCCTGTTTTTATGCACACTTTAAAGAGTCACATCAGAAACGAGTAATGGAAATGCCAAATTGAGAAAAGCAAGGGAGAGAATGAACAAGATGATTTTTTAAACATAAAACATTGACAGTTATTGGTTAGTGAAATAAATGTTTTGGGTTGTTTTTTGAAAGTTGTGAAGGATGCTGCAGTTCGGGTGGAGGTTGGCAGGTTTTTTGCATGGGATTTGTTGCCTCGTTGGAACAACCAGGCGTCGCTCATTTTCTCATCTAAAGTTTCACCCCTAGGTTCCTCGCAGACTTGGTGGGTGTTATAGTTGAGGATCCGAGCTGAATGGTGAAGTGGTGTTCAATTGATGGGTGGGCCGGTATAACCAGGAGTTCTGTTTTGGAGGGGTTAAGTTATAGGTGGTGCTCTTTCATCCAAGAAGAGATGTCCAGCTTTCTTTAGGTGGTTTCTTGTGGTGGTGGACTTGTGCAAAAGACAATAAGTGATAATGAGAACGACCGCTCTGATTGGTTGTGTTTTGTGATTGATTGTCGAGTCACGCCCCTTTTTCATGTTCAGTGCGGACAGAAAAATTGCTTATCGCAGAAATGTTATTGTGTCGTGTTTTGTTCGGTGTAACATAGCGAAAATTACATCGATGTCACGTGACGGCTGTTTCCGAGAATTATATATTTCTGTGCCGCCTTTTATTGACTTATTTTTTATTGATCAATTCCACCATCATCCGCTCAAACAACTATTTTGCATATGTAGAATTAAAGATTTGCTTCACATTTTTATAAAAACACAAAATAATGTTGGTAACAAAAAGGTCTACTATTCTAATAGGTCGAAATATTGAGTTCATCTTTAGAATTGAGTTATTGCGAGTTAATATAACCACCATATCGTTATCGACAAACATCACTCCGAATAATCGGCTACCGGTATCGGTGGAGATATCTCTACTAAAAAAAGAGGGAAACTAGAACAACCGCTACAAGAAATATAACAAAGGAAACTAAACGTCCTTTGTTATAGTTTGTTATATAAAGGCCCTAAAGACTTTTAACAGTTTCTGACACATAACTAAATCACCACCTTTTCAAATAGTTACATTTTCCCTGTGAAATCAGATTGGGTTTCCACAGCTGCACATCGACTTGGCCAAGTTGAGAAACTGGAGTAAACACAAAAAACAAACCCACCTTTGGCTAAAGTAAGTTGTTTATTTCTGCAGGCATCCGAGAGAATTATTTGAGTAAGAGTTTGCCAGGTGCTAAATTGTAAGAGTTATGGCAATAGTGTTTCAGAGAGATGCGGCTGTTTTCATAGCCCTGCTCATCAACCACCTCGTCTTACGACCGACTGTCAGGACGTTTGGCTCATGATGAATGAACACTGTCTACATGATGAAGTCTTCCTGGGAGGTCGTTTGCTCACAAATATCCTCTCAGCTTGGCGTGTAATACTTCCAGTCATAACAAAACACAGAGGATCGACCAGCGGCGAGGCTTTATGCTTAATTAATCACATGGGAGACAATTAATCAAGAACTAATTTCACTTTAATGATTCCTATCAAATTACTCTTTACATTGGGTGGTGTGTACGTACACACAAAAAACATCTTCATCTCTGCATCTTAATTTTCTTTCAGGCAGAGGTTATGAAGGAATAGATTCATTTATTTATTACTGCCTAGTACTTATGATATTCATTAGGGTCCACTGAGCTCAAGCAGAGGGTCATATCTCAAGAGTTAAGTGAAGTTAGTGAGAGGTTAAATTATGCTGTACATTTGCGGATGGCTCTGCAATTTATCAAAGGCTTTTTAGTATAACAGAGAGTAAGCCAGATGTGAATTTGTATAGCTTTGTAATAAAGTCGGATTACTGAACTGTACAGCCTTTTATAATGAACTGCTTTAATTGCATGTGTACATTAGTTATGAGCCTAACAGGCTTTAAGCATTTTCTGAGCTAAACAGCAGTGACATGCAATGGTCACAGACAATTATTTTGACACGAGCAAAAATCCCATTTGCAGTAATGTACAAACATTGATGTCATTTAAGTTATTCTAGTGGATAAAGCAGAAATGTGTAGGTTGTATTTTTGTTACAAATTCAATTCTTCTATATTAAAACCTCATTATGTGAAATTTGATCTGTAATGTAATTCGTCCTTTTAGCAATGGAACTACTACTACTACTACAACTGCAAAAAACACATGTGATCACACGTGAAATGGGATTCACACAAAAGTGTTCCAAAAACACACATTTCACATTCACATTACATATTTTTAAAAACATGTGTCTTTTGTGTAAGGATTTAAAGAACCTTTGACTTTGTGGAACCAAAAATGGTTCTTCTATGGCATAGCTGTGAAGAACCTTTTAGGCACCTTAATTTGTAAGTGTAGACTGGAAAATATGGCAAACAAGAGGTCGAATAAAACAAGACTTTGTAATATTAAACAAGCATTTAGCATTATTTGCCAAAACTGCTGTTTGAATTTTGTCGATAATCTTTTAATAATCTAATTTGTTAATGATAAATAATGGATATCATTCTTTGGGGCTACTCCCCTGGTGACATTGTCTTATGCAGTGAAATAAATATACCCCAAACAATGTTGTTCTTTGTTTAGCTGTATGTCTAACTGAGACTCGCAGCAATGTAAGCAGCGCTGTTACTGGAGTTTTGGAAACCTGTTTCAGTCATCTAAACTAGAAGTGACTGAGACTGAGTACCAATGACATGTGATGTTATTAACATTTTATCATATTTGACTTGGACTGTGTATGAGCTGAAGTATTTCAAAATGTCAATCTGAATGGCAGTATGTTCATTAAGATTTTTGCTTTAGTAGATTAACAAAATAACATTAAATTCAAGTGAACCACTACATATCTGTTTTAGAGATTAAGTCTTTTGGACCCATTGACTTGTATATGGTTATGGTTTTAAAAAGTAAAGAAAAAATGATACGACAGCATAAGGTGAATAAACAATGACCTTTTTATGTATGCATTTATTGAATTTCATTTTTTTTCTCTGTGGCTTAGTGCACAAAATATCCTTTAGAGGGTTAAATAAATTAAAAGCATTTTTTAATACACATGCTGGACCTACATTTACTTAGTGGATAAGACAATTACACTTAATGTTTCTTTAAGGGGTGTTAAAAGAGAATGATTCAGTCGCGGCTAACACACATCTTATCTGCACCTCATTATTATATGCCATATATAAAAAATAACAATAATTAAACATCTGCTTTATTACAATTACCTGCACTAGATATGTATAATGCCCTTAAGCAACAAATTGCATGCCCTGCTTAGTATTTCCCGAAAGACATATCATGAATAATCAAGATCATTATCCTTGCCATCAACTGTGTTTTTTCCAGTGGAATTGGCATAAAAACACTTTTTAATTGGAGCCCTAATTATTTCATGGGAGCAAATGATAAAGGAAGGAAGTAAAGAGGTGAGAAAGTGGTTAAACTGAAAGGTTGTTTGTAACAAAGAGGTATTTAAGGTTTAGTAAAGAACTGCTACTAGATATAAAATCATTTTTTGGAATGGTTAAACTTTTCTAATCTAATATCTGTAGATTTTTTGCTCTTAAATACTACTTTTTTGAGATACCTCTTGCTAATTGCAAAGAATTTCTTTAATAAGTTATAAAATGGGAAATTAATTCACATTCAATTTCATAACATTTAACAGAGTAAACCACACAAAAAATACGGTTGGAACACATTTAGTGCTTAGAGAAATCACATCCACTCTCTTTTATAGACCAGAGGAGTCGAGCAATCCCAAAGCCATAAAGTGCTGTAAATCTGTTGAAGTTACTGTATAATCTATAATGATATTAGTGAGCTCTGCTCAGATAGTAAACACCACTGTGGGTTGCAGGACTCATGATGTATTACTGTTGGAGTATCTGCTGACAAATAAACTCCCCTTGATAGAGCAATGCATCCGAGGTCAAGTTGTTTTCAGCTTGAATAAACTTGACCTTGAACTTTTATTTATTTTTTATAAGAGGCACAAAAGCATGGCTTGTTAACTCTAATATTGCAATGATATTAATTTAAAGGAACAGTAAAGTTGAAATTCTGTAATAATTTACAATTATTTAATTCTTGTATAAAATATAAAGAAAAAATGGAATATGGAAATCATTTTATTTTTGTATTCTAAACTAGTCTTTAAATGCAATCCTTTTGTTAGGTACAAGTTACAAACCTGAGATGAAGTGGTACACCATTTTGGAATCTCTTACAGTCTCTTCTCTTCATGATAAATAGCTTCCCACACTACTGGCCTTTACCTGCACTTGGCCCATTAATAAAGACAAAGGCCAGTGACCTGTGTGTGTGTGTGTGTGTGTGTGTGTGTGTTTCTTTTGCTCATACTGTGGCACACCTACGCTGTATGAATCCTTTCTCATAATCCATCTTCTCTCATTTGTGCAGGTGGGTTGAAACACTCACTGCTCTTCTGATGTTCCCAGAGATGTTTGCCATTGTGCCAGAAACAAAGAACCAGCTCCCCAGAGAGCAGGTATGATAACTCGACTCTGTTCTTTTGGGCCTTTGAAAAACTATTTGTTGAGAAATGGGCATCCTTTGTTTCAATGCCAGCGGCATCACCAGTGAATTTAATTATCATCTCTTTTTGTCTGGGTGGGAAGGTGGGGAGCTAAGAAGATGCGTAATATAAAAAGCTTTGGTCACAAATGAAATGAAAATTGACAGTTTTAATTGAGTGTGTGGAGGAAAGACAGAGAAAGAAAAACAAAATGTGACAGGGGAATCATCTGATGATGGTAAGAAAGAAGCAAATACAAATTCAAGGCAACATGATTGACAACAAAGTGCTTATACACTAAGCCTACAAAAAGAGCGGTGACCTGTGAATAATTTCTTCTGAATTAAAAAAAAACATATACACAACAAGACATGCATTGTTTGTGATTACACGTATCTGAAAAAAGAGAAAATTGCAAAGTCAGCCCACATAATATCTACATTTAATGTAAACATGCTCATCTCATGGTATAACATATTCTGTATTTTCAATTCTGTATTTTTCAAATCATACAGCTTTTTATTGTGCAGTGGGGTGTCTGATGGTCAGCTCAGCTGTTTATAAATTGAACCGTGTTGATTCGTTGCCATACAAAATACTGGCTCCTGAAACATAGTTTTTTTTTCTCTGACATCAACTTAAATACCCATGGACCACACAGTTGAATAGGCTCTGATAAGTAAATAATTTCCTACATACAGACAGGTCCAGATCTCCCAGTCAAGCAAAAACCTCTCCAGGTATATCCTAAGACCACGTTAACACAATGAAAGTGTTTTTCTTGGCGTTTTTGAAAAGTTTCACATACACATGACAGCGTTATCAAAATGATCTGCATTTACACGGATCCAGGAAAATTTATAAAAATGATGTAGTATGTATGCCAGGCCAGTGGATATGGCGAAGTTGTTGTGTAAAGAAACAGGATGTGCCTGCGCAAATATATATACACAGTTATAAGCCAAAAGTTATTTTTAATACCTTTGGTGGACGTATATGTGTGTTTAAAGTCTGGCGAATGTAAGTAATGTGTCTCTGCTGGTCTTATTGGTGCAGTAAAATCACATTTTGCAAGGGAAATGTTAATACATAGTCGAGCTGCGAGAGCTCACAGTACTGGAGACCGTCATATTGTTTTGGTTATACTTGCGCGACTGAACGCGTAATACGCGTGGACGTGATGTCATCATTTGCAAAAAGTTCCGCCTTGCAGTTTACATGGAGATGAAAACGGAAACGTTTGCAAAAACTTGCACTTTGTGGCCCGTTTTCAAAAGTTTGCGTTTACGACGTTTCCATGTAACCGAACGGCCAAAACGTATAGTTGAAACCGCTGTCGTATAAACGACCTCTAAACATGATCCTTTTCCCAAAATGTCTCACCCCACCAGGACACAGCTGAAGAAGAGAGATAAGAGAGGTATGCAAAAGTCCCTGGCCTTCAGTCATAAAGTGAAAATTTCAGAAGAGTGAATAACAAGTCAGAACTGGAGACCTACAGGTTTAATTATAGCTGATTGTAAAACATCTTTCTTCCGATTAATGCGCCTTCGGCCCTGTCTCAGTCGGACTACAGGCACATACATAGTTAAAGTTTCTCTTGCAAATTTATAGAAAACATAAAATATCAGCTTTGTTCCCTTAGTGCTTCTCCATCAGTGCATAGCAGGAATGTTTGGTTCATGTTTGGTTGCCTTTATAATTAACTTCCAGCTTTTTGAAGTCGTGAGCTTTTGTTTTTGTTTTAAATGGTTGAGTTGGCATGACTGCTTGTAAGGGATATGTGTTGAAACACGGTCAACTAACTGTGTCTCTTATCAGCTCAGGCCTTAGTGTACACTCTTAATTAAAGTACAGTGCTGTACTAAAGTACAATCAATAAAGCATGGATGAATAAACTTGCCTTGCAAAGTGTAAATGTACACATCAAAGAAAAAAGAAAAAAATAGAAACAAAAATTATGTTAAGAAGCAAATAACTACTGTAATTGAGGCCACCAACAAACAAACGTCACCCTATATTTCTATTGATACTGCCTGTTTTGTAAATGATAGAATGAGTAATTCTGCTTCTGCATACTGATCACTACAGCCATGACTATATGCAGTTAGCTATTATTTGTATTGCTTAAATATTAAAATTAATATTCAAATGTATTTTTAATAATCAAAACAACCTTGATAAAGTCTGAAAAAAAAACTCATTACTTAAATAAAAACTCTGGTGTGTCTCGTTACTAATTGTCCAATGATATTTATTCAATAAATGCAAGGCGTTATAGATGTTCATAGGTTTGGTTATCTAGGGAATTTTTTACATATGTGGGAATAAGACAGAAATATTAAACATAAAATGATTTGGAAACTGCACAAAAGCAGGGCTCATGGAAGTCACGGCCACTTCCTTTAAAGTGGATGTAAATTCTGTTATGTTGTGCGCACTAGTCAACGGCACACAAAGTAAAGCAGTGAGTGTTTACAGCTGACTTTAAACTCCAATTCTATTGACTGAAAGTGAGGAGAGCAGTGGACAGGGACTCATTTCTGACTCCTGATTACAGCTGCTTTGTGACACCTAAGAGAGTGATGTGGTGGATTGTTAAAACCTCCATAAATATTCAGGGCAAGTTTACAGTGCGTGCTGAAGTGCAGGCGTAAAATCAAGCTTTAATGACCCCTCACTGGTGGCTGAATGGGTTCTTTTTTTTGCAGTCTTTGCTGAATAGGCTTGATGTGTTGTTTTCTCCACTGGTCTTTTTTCTGCCCATAGGGGTTGGGTTGGCCGTAGGGAGCACAGGGCAGGTTGAATTGTGGGGAAACAGTCGAAACTAATTTAAATAAATTAAGCAAATGTACACATGTGTAAATGTAAACATAAATCCATATTTTTGCACAATATCAAAAATGTATCTTAATTACTGTTTAATAATTGTAATTGTGTCAGCAATTTATGAAATCAGTATTGTGTAGTTGAGCACACTTTTTGCACATTTCAATTCAGACTTTTGCCTTACCTATAACATTCTTATCTTACAAATGTTAACATAAGACACATACAAAAAAATAACAATACTGAAATTAATCAAAAGCTATTTGTATTGAAATTCACTGAAATTGCCTGAAATGGCCTGAATTCTGTATCTTGGAAAAAGCCACGACCATGTAAAATCTTTGGCCCTGTTTACACCTGGTATCATATGCGCTTTGGTCAATTAGATTACAAAAATACAGGTGTAAACGGGGTGTTGAATACACCTACGAACATAATGTGTAAACATTGTAGGAAGTGTGCGAACCTACAAAAAAGCCCATACATTTACCCACTCTTAAGGCAGATTTTTACTTCTGTGTTGGATCTACGCCGTAGGCAATTCATCGGCTTACATTTATACTTCTGTGTCATTGTCCATGTCGAGAAGCAATGAGCACTAGTTGTCAGTGTCCACGGGCGTGTTGCTTGTGTAACCATGACAAGAGCTAAAGAAGAAACAGCTTTTTGTGTATGTTGATTGTGTATGAAGCATTAGCAGTGATAGCGGCAAGTAAACGGCAACTATTTTGCAGCTTAAGTTGTTAAAAATAGGAGAACAAATAATTTATTTTGGGAAATGCATATGAGTAAACGCACAGTTTTTTGTTAACTAAGGGAGGGGTTTAAGCAGACCAATCACAGCGTTTGCGGTCTACGTTGAAATGACGCGTTGTTACAGTTTTGGAGAAGTGCACGTCAGGCTACATGGCTTTGCATAGGCTATGCCGTACTTAACACGTATGCTTAACACAAGACTATGAATGGGCTTTTAAACACTCTCCTTGGAGATTACCAAGACAGAAATGGCCGAAAGTGGACAAAACCACACAACACAAGCTGTCTCCTTCATCCACTTGTGATCTGATCAACCAAAGTGCATCTTAATACCAATGCAAATCAGTCAACAGCAGTATATGACCTGCTCCAGTCCTCCTCCTCCTCCCCAATGCTGCATCAATGCCAGCTTTGAACGGCTTCATTTTGACTCCACCCACATTAACTTGCCATTGTGATCCAGGCCTCCCTCTGGTTTATTGACTATTTTACTCATTACAACTAGCATAAACAGAACCCTTAAAATTACTGTAAAGACATTTCAGTTGACTGGACTGAAGAGGAAAGAGGTGGTGTCTTCTTTTCCTTTGAGTGTGGAAAAGGCTGCTTCAGGGTAAAGGATGTATATTTCCTCCGGCAGGTACACACTCCCTCTGATCATAGATCATTGATCACGGTCGTCAATATTCACCATTCCTCTTGCATATCAATGCTCTCGTCCATCTCTGGATTAAGATGAATGGCCTCCTTTCTTCCTCGACTGGGCGTCCATTGATTTAGGTTGGCATATTGGGATGTCCATGTAATTAGGCTTCCAACTTCTCTCTATGTGATCGTCTGGCCGACTCTACTTTATCACCATTTAAATCACTGTTCTGGTGCACAACACTGGCAAAAGACCAAGCACTAAAATACAATAAGTCTTGTATTGGGGAGACAATGTTGTGGTGCAAGTTCAACATATGCTGTGGTTTTCATGACATTATTAGTGAGCACGTGAAATTTATTTGAATGTCACGAACATACTGGAAAAATTACCAAGAATCGGAAGGTTATGAAGATTATCAATTCAACTATATCAACTAGTCGTCCAGAGAAGCAGTCACCTAGTCCATGTTTGTTATATGCAAATGACTATATCTGGCAAAGATTGTACACATTAGTATTGCTTGGACTGCAATGAATAGTACAAAATATCATCATGGGCAAAAACTCACATAATGAAGCACTTGCTATCAACAAATCTGTCTCAACAAATCAGCCCCTCTTCTCCCGGGGGAACGTAGAATTAAACAGGGTCACTGCCCCTTCCTCACCTGGGTGGCACGTGTAGGGATGTCACACACTAAAAGCTCAGGGGGGAAAAGACTAAGATGAGGGTGTGGGGGTTGACCTTGTACATGGAAGGCTGTGGGGCCGACTAGCCGACCATCTGTCTGAGCTGATGTAGAGCTGACCTGTCATGATTGTCTGACTGTGAGGTCAAAGGGAGAATGAGATGATGTGATAGTAAAGAATGAATAGCAAAGAAGGAATAGAGATTAGGTTGATTAGTGTGTCAAAAATAGAAGTAATTTAAAAAAAAAATTAAATGGTGAATCTATTATCTCTGACAATTGAAGATTATACATTTATCTGGTATGGTGGCAGTGTAGAAAAGGCATTTATGCAATTTTGAATAACCTTTAACCATTTTGAATGTCACCATTGAACACTAAATTGAGCACATAAAAGCACATTTTCAATCGGTTTCACAATGCAAAACAGATGGGCAACTAATGCATGGCCATTTTTAGCTGACTGTAAATGGGTCTTAAGTATATGCTGTTGCTGTGTCCAAGCACTTTTCTAACATTTTTACTGCTAGCACCAACTTTCTATTAATTCTATTATTTTTTAAATAAAATTCAGGAATGTGAAATGAGTTGAACATAATAAATATTATTACATAATTATAATGATAATATATGCAATTTCTTTTCCTTAAGGTTCATAATATGATATACAAAACGAATATACCTTTCGCTGTTAAACTTGTGATATACACCGATCAGGTATAACATTATGACCACCTTCCCAATATTGTGTTGGTCCAGCTTTTGCAGCCCCATACGCAACAAACTGTGATACACTGTGTATTCTGACATCTTTCTATCAGAACCAGCATTAACTTCTTCAGCAGTTTGAACTACAGTAGCTTGTCTGTTGTATTGGACCACACAGGTCAGCATTCGCGCCACACATGCATCAATGAGCCTTGGCCCTGTTGCTGGTTTACCACTGTTCCTTCCTTGGACCACTTTTGATAGATACTGACCACTGCACACTGGGAACATCCACAAGAGCTGCAGTTTTGGAGATGTTCTGACCCAGATGTTCTGATCACAATTTTGCCCATGTCAAACTTGCTCTAATACTTACGCTTAACAATTTTTCATGCTTCTAACACATCAACTTTCAGGACAAAATGCTTATTTGTAACAACAGCAATTTAACTCTAGTATGAGCAAAAACTTGACACTTATGTGATACTAACTCTGATGTAGAACTAACCGTTCACTCTGGGTTTTTGTGTCTCATTATCACTTTTTATGTGGCCCAACCTCAAAGTAATGTTTTTTTACTTCTTTATTGTAAATTGATACAAGTTTGTAAAATGAAGAACCTAACCCTAACCCTAAAACCCATAAAGCCACACAGATAATGTCAGGTAAGTGTTATATTACTTTATACAGCAGTCTTTAACAGTACTCTATAACGCATGGTATATACGCCAATGTCTAAAATAGTTTACTGTATTTTGTTAACCTTTTCCCATATAGTGGACATAAATGTAATTTGCAAAATATAAAGAATAGTAAAGAAGTGAACAAGTGAGTGGTGCTTTAACAGAACAAACAGGAATCGAGTGTAGAATCAAGTGAGTTAGTATTCGGGAGAGGCCTGCATCTGGTGGTTGGAGGAATGAGTCTCTGCCTGTGGTCTTAAGTGGGTTGTTGTTCCTTAAAACCCAGCATGAAAAGAAATACTGAGGACATTAAAGTCACAAATTAAAGCAATATTTCAGAGAAACCATTTAGTTAAAAGATAAACAAAACAAAACAAATGCTAGATGGCAAAATGAACAACATGTTCTCAAATAAAGTAGTGTCATTATTTTAAAATGGTCACTTATTATGGTAGCATATAAATGTACTATATAGTCGTTTTGCTTGATCAGCTCTTTATACAACAAGCCTCTATCTATGAGTGATTAGTGCACTTACAGGATGCTCAGACTTGCAAAATGACTTTCATGGAAAGTGGGGCACCCTCCTCTCTGATGTGGCTTCAAGTTCTATAAACCACTGTGTTGTCAAGCATTTGGTGGCAGTATGCAGAGCGTTGTCCAGGCTAATGAGACTGTTTTATATTCCCAGAAAGAAAGAGGAGGAGAAGTTTTAAGCCTGATTAATTTACCAAAATCTGCTTGTGTTTTTTTTCACACCACACTTCAAAGGGATCACATTTAAAATTTCCTGGACACTGGTGTTAAGTGGACCGGTTTACAACCACCTTCTTGATCTTCAAAGACTGCGCATATTATGGTGTGAATCTGCCGCTGTTGTAAGTTCACAGGGCATCGGCTAAACACAATTTGTCAGCAGTAATGTTAAAAAAAATGACCTGAAGTAGCGAAAGGGTAATGAATCTCTGCATGTTGGAGTTAATGGCTTTGTTATGTAAAATGAACTCTTACTGTCTGTATGGCTGTTTTTCATTGTAGTTGTACAGTAATTTAGTCTAGTGTATGACCACACCAGCAATGTTTGATTCAGACACAGAGAGCAAATTATCTTGTAAATTGATTGATTTATTTGCTTTATATTAGTTGTCTGTGCACAATAGTAAAAATGTTCATTCATACAACACTCAAATTTAAAGTATCTCTCAAGAGATTTTCATTGCTTATATAGTCGTGGAGATGAACTGTCATTTTTTAAAATTGTGTGAAAGGCAGAATAAATTAATCCAAAAGTATAATTAATGATGGGACACCTAACTGATGATGTCTGGATTGCGGTGACCTTTCCCTTGTGTGAATGAGGTATACCGTGTCCACCTGTGACCACCCCCAAGCTGTCAGACTGAGATCTGAATTTGTCTTGTGTCCCCCCCTTGTCAGGGTTGTCAGTGACCTCTTGTTCATGTTTTAGACATGAGTAAATGGATCTATTCATCTTTGTAAGTAAATGCTATTTGTTCATGTTTAGCATTTACCATAAATCATGACAACAAGAATTTAAAACACTGACCTGCATTGTAGTTTAATTTTTAATGCCTCCAATGGCACTGTTCAATGCTTGATTTTGATTTGCTGACATATGTGAAATGTTATGAAATTATGTTCTGATAATGCACTTGATGATGTCATGATCGCATTTCCATATTGGTGTGTATACTAACAATCAGGAATTTAATGGTATTGTCAAGATTCACGTAAAACACAACCCAAATGCAGACAGCTCTCAACAAAATCACTTTATTTGACATAAGATAACTCAAAATTCCTTGAGTATAAAACAAGAACAAAATAACAAGGACAGGTGAATAAACTAAACTTGACCAAAACTTAACTCAGGGGACCAGCGACAAGGACCAGACAGGACAAGGTAGAAAAACAATCCAGCACAGGACAGCAAACACAAGGGCATTAAATAGGAGAGGAACAAAAGAGACATAAGAGGGTAACAGGTGAAGGGCGTGAACGGGATAATGAATATGGAAACAAGGGGACGGGGCTTTGACTGAAGACAGGAGAGCACATGGCACACAAACACAAACAATGGCCATGTGCTTTCAACACAGACACAAGACATGAGGCTGTCATGACACTGCCAGCCAACATGAAAAAACTACAAGGAGGACAGGATCATGACAGGTATGTCATCAATTATTCTTTATTTAATTGCTGTTCAGGTATGCTTCCCCTATGTATTTATCAAAGTCCATTAGTCTACTAATAAACTTTGTTGGGGTTCCTTGTATACCAAATAACTCACCCCCTTTCCGACCAGATAAGTTCAGGAACAATGTTCCAGAATGAGTAAAGAGGGTTGTTGTTCGTGAACTAAGGTTTCCCTCAGGTCATTTCCCCAATCGCATTCACACCGGCAAATATATTTAGTGACATAAGACGGTCAACAGCAACGTCACTTAAGCGCATCCGTCGAACAACGACAAACAACCAACAACAGGAGTTCTACCAATCAGCGTTTGCTTACGTCACGGATTGTTCCTGTCCTGCTGGTTTAGACCCTGCCTTGGAGAAGGAGCTAAATTGTTCCTCCAAAAAGGTTGTCAGGAAATATAATTCCGGTCGGTTCCTGCAGTGCGAACACAACATAAAGCAGGTACTTCCGGCAATCGTCCCGGAACTATGAAATCGTTCCTGCGGTGCGAAAGCCCCTTTTGATTAGAGGTCCCGAGTCAAAGACTGAACATTTTTTGATTGAGAACTTATGGATTCTCCTATGGACATTTTTAGGCCAATGGTTCCTTGGTGAATAGAATGACAGAGTTGTACAATCATGGACCCCTTGTTGAAATCTCCAGCAAGACATCACATACAGTATATGGTTCACGTCAAGTGTCTATAAATGTATTGCTGTTGTCCTTCTGAAACGGTGATGGTAATGATTTTGCCCATAAATCATTATTATTATTAGTCACCCTTTATGTTTGTTGTTGGGATTTGCAAATATCTAACCAATAAAACGTATTAAAAAGTGCTTGTTAACTTTGACAACACAGTATTTAATCATTTTAAAACTGCAGTGTTTTTTTCCATTTCCTGACAAACAGTGAAGGACAGCAGCATTATTCATTTCCACTATTATTCAGACATTTTCAGGTTTTGACGTGAGATCTTAGCTCATCATTCATCCTGTGGAAAACATGGCATGTGTCCCTATAACCTTAACTTAATGTTATATTCTTTCGTCAATGTGTTCGTCAATTTTTGTTGCCCTCGGAGCTGGCATAAATTGTAATACCCTTAAATAGTAAATAGTTATTTACTAAACCAGCTTTGCCATGACTGACAGGCATGTTTTAACAGCATGGCTATGCTGATGCAGCATCTAGAACAGCATGGTAACTTCACGCTGGTCAGTGCTGGGCTTTTCAGCAGCATATAGGCACTAAACAATATTGAGTTGCCTATAGCTGTATATTTAAAGTAACTTTGCATAAAATGACACTTCTAGAAGACCATTTTTGACCAGATCACCCAAGATGGTTGTTACCATTAAATGTAAACTGGTCCCTTGTAACCAGTTTTGATTGGGGGCATGTTCCACAATTGATGTGTAAAAATGATACATTTCTGCATATGTTTGGAACTTAATATTGAATTCTGGTTTCTGACATTAAAAGTGTACCCTTGGACCCTTAACATAAATAGTTGGAACACAATATAGTTTCTATTAAATATTCATAGGTTGAACCTCTGTGGCAGCCAGACCCTTTGTCGTATATATTTTTCATCTCACTCTCCATTTTATCACATCAGTTTTGTGAGAGCTGTTGATTAATCCCAATTCACACCGAAATCCCAACCAACCAAAGTTATCAGATAACCGGTCTGACATTCTCATAGTGCTACAAAGTCATTTCACGCATGGCACTGAGCTAATCTTCAATCACTATATGGTAGATAGGCCCATCTCCATCATATGTGTCTAAAGCAGACCCCTGCAGACTGATATAAGGTTTATAAAATGAGGTGGGGTGAGGATGACGGCTATGTGGACCACTGGCAAAGCATTGTATTAATGTAACATAGCCAGGCATCCTGTTGATTGATGTGGGAACATTGATATTATGGTCTTATTTTCGTAGCTAATGGAGTTGACTAGGCATGCAGTGTAGCTGTTTGATTTGTCTGCCTTGGCTTTTGTATAGGTGATGTTTGGAACCAAACAAAAAAGTAATTTTATCATAATTCAGCGCATGAGGATGATTGCTATAATTATCTATTTTCAGAATCTTCACTTTACTGTGGGAGGAAGTGACCCTAAGTCTCATCTTCTCCCTTGGTGCTCATCAGAGGATTCGGTTCAGGCAATAACATGGATGTCTATAATACCCAGAAAATCTGTTAGCCAGGCTAATGCACGACCCCCTAGAGTTGTGTGAATCGAAATGCCATCTTTGTTAATGGGACCACAGAGTCTCTTTGAGCCAATAACATGAGCCATAAATGTCATGTGACTACTCTTCATATGTTAAAATTTTTTATTTTTCGTTTTTGGTTTAGATGGAGTAGTAGGTCTAAAGTTGTACCAATCTAACATAATTTCTGTTTGTGTATGTGTGTGAATGCATTTGTAGTCATATTGCAAAGTCATTTTGGTTAGATTGCTTGTCTATGCTATCACAAAGTGTCTACAGATGTTGGGAATGGGTGTATATGGCTATTTGAGTGCTTATCTGAACGTTCCTTTCTACACATTTAAGGCTAAAATAGGAAAACTAAGAAGCTAAATTGGGTGCTTTTGCAAAAGTGTGTGTAGGCCAGAAGGCTTGCCATATGGAGAATGATATGGCTCAGCATGTAAATCTGTTATTACAGTGAGGAGAGATTGGCAAATAGTCTCCGCTGAAGAGTGAAAATAGGTGCTGTTTATAATAATTTATGTGGGTTATTGTGTTTAAAACAGAGAAAGAGTGAGATGGTTTTACAGATCAGAACATAATAAATGTTGTAAATTTGTATATCTGGGGTTGTATAATTTGTTTTGGGCTTTATAGTTGTTATATTGATACAACAGTGGAGAGAGAGAGAAAATTATGGGATGAGAGAGGGGTATATGAACAAGGAAAGGACCAGAAGCAAGGATGCAAACTGTTGCTCAACATATTGGCCACAGTCCACTTATTAGGTAACAGCCACAAACCACAGACCAGGAGCCGTCGAGAGATTTTCCAAACTTTTTTAACAAGATAACAGAGATAAGACCAGACAACAATGGGGCAAACAGTACGTATAGCTGTGGATATGATGCTGGAAATCACTGGCAGGTGTGGGTGAATACTGACGGGAGACAGGTGAGGGAGCATTGAGGATTCTGGGAAATGTAGTCTAGAGGGGGAAAAGGCAATGGAGAACATCGGAAAGCAGACGGGGCAGACAAGATCGTGACACAACTGGAGCCGACAATGTTCTATAATTATAAAACCTGCTAAGGAACAAATCATTTTTAATCTGTACTAATACAACAATAAACAAACAAACATGCAATTCAAAGATGTGTACCAATCTCTGAAAACACTTTAGGAAACTGAGTCAGGCCAAGAACTAAAACAAACTTGTAGCCAATCAGCAGTAAGGGGCGTGTCCGCTCATTGACGGAGGGAAGTGAGGGAATGCTCGCATTGCACGTTTGATGGGGGAGCAGGAAGAGGCGTCTTCCTCTTGCGTAGTACTGCATTTTGTTCTTGATTTCAAATAACAACAGCCGTTTTCAGAGATCGGTTACCCCGCTTTTAATGTGAATTTCTTACATCCCATCTTTCCAAATGAATTGCGCTTAGGTACTCGGAGGAAGAGCAGCCAGATTTTTTATGGGTTTAAAGGGAGAAGTGACCCAAAACGTTTGAGCATTCTGGCGGGGGGGTGGACGAGGACTAGAATTGATCACTAAACACTGGATTTAGTGGAGCTGTCTTCATACATAATACATATGAACCAATAATATGCCATGGGCATCTACAGAAACTTTCCAAATTTAAGTGCTTTGGTGGGGACATCATAAGAGTGAATGACTATGCATGACTGTCACAGTAAGAGAGAAGGCGGTCTGAGATAAAGGGCAGGCTGGTGTGCCAGATGTGCTTGTGTTTCACATGAGAGAGGTTCATAATTAAACTCCACACACTCAATAACTTTACAGATTCTGTGCTGGCAGCATTTTCCTCTTTGTTTTCCACACTGCTTTTCGAATTGGCTGGTTGTTGTTGGCATGAGTCCCTGGATACCCGCTGAGCTGCGTAGCAGTACTTGAGTTGAAACGGGTGGCGTGATGTCTGTGTTTTATCCTCACCCCCTCTAGGAGATCGCACGTGAGGGTAAAAGATGGGGCCTTTCCAGTTCTCACCCCTAACATCTTCCAGGCACTGCTGGAAGACACGTCTCGTGAACTTTAACCTTTTCCGACACATATTGCTACCAGTAATGTTCACAGTTAAAATAAAAGAAAGCTTCTGTTCGGAAAAAAACATTCCAGGCAATGATTTAGCGTAGTAAATGTCTGTAAATGTTTAATCTTTATACAACTGTGGTGAACCAACAAAGATCAGTGAGTCTTATTCCTTTCATTTTGGTTTTTGGAGCCGTGGGCAATATACATACCGGCAGCGACAGATATTGTGCCAAGTAAGATAAGCTTGTAAAACCATAAGGAGCCCTGTGCACATTTTTGGCTAAATGAACACAAATGTTGTCAGAATGTGTCAGTGAGTTACCCTGAGGAAATAGAACTCTGGCTAAGCAATAAAAAACAGAGCCATCCTAGAAAGAAAGGTTGAAAGACTGTCAGAATGTTAAAAATACTTTAAAAAAATAAAAAATACATTGTAACTCAGCAAAATGGTGTGTTGAAGGGATGGTCCACCCTTACTTATTTATCCTCTTGTCATTTAAAACATGTGCTTAGTATTATGAACCTGCATTCATAGAGCATATTCATGGGGTTGGCATAAGTAAAATACTCAAACTACAGTCAATTCAGGATAACAGATGGTGTTTGGACATATTCTGGGCCTGTCATTGACCACAGGGGATTGAACGCCTGAAAAGGTGCAAAGATACTCTCATTGCAGGACACAACCTTCAGTGATGACTTGAGAGCATATTAAAACGTGAAATTACATGTCTGTTGTTTCTCAGTGGACTGTGATCAGCAATCCTAAATTAACTTTATGCCAATGTGGTTAAGTTGAAAATTCGATATATTTGTGATGCAGTAGCTAACGCAAAATGCATTTAAAGGGACAGTCCACCCAAAAATGAAAATTCTGTCATCATTTATTGTTCCAAACCTGTATAAATTAATTTGTTTTGATAAACACAAAAGAATATATTTGTAAGAATGTCAGTAACCAGTAACCAGTGTCATGCCCCAGGGAAAATAAATACTATGTGAGTCAATGGGGGATGAGATCAGGGCTGTGTTTCCCAAAAGCATCGTAGCCTTAAGTTGATCTTAGAGCAATTGTCACCAATAGAGCTACGATCATTGTAGGATTACAGTGCTTTTGAGAAGGTTACTGACATTCTTCCAAATATCTTCCTTTGTGTTTAGCAGAACAAATAAATTTATACAGATTTGCAACAACCTGAGTGATTTTTAGGTGGTCTGTCCCGTTAAGTTTAAAGGAAAAAAATATGAGTGAACAATACATATTATAGTAGCAACCAAAAGGTATGGAAGGTGTCAGTGATGGTAAATGTTTAACATGGTAAAATAGATTTGAGAGTTATAAGGACAAAAGACAAACATTTTATGGAATTATGACTTAAATGTTACCCGTTTCTTACATAAACCTACCATATGGCTTCAGAAGACTTTTTAAAGCAATAAGGCAATATTGTACAAGCAAAAAATGGATTATGGCCATATAGCTGTATGACTGTGATTCTACAGGTCTAGTCAGAAAATGGCCATAACATCACAACTGTGAATATGACAATGTTACGGATTTCAACAGTTAACAGTTCAACAGACAACCAAAATATTTCAATAGGTAACATAAAACCAACAAATCTATACATTGATTGTACACACACACACACACACACACACACACACACACACACACACACACACACACACACACACACACACACACACACACACACACACACCCAAAAAAGGGTTTAGAACAGCATGCTTAAGATTTTATAAATGATGGATGACAAATAGTGGTTAATGCTATCAACTCTCTTGTAATAATCAAAAGCCTTCAGTTTTTCTTTTGTATTCACCTTCCCTTGAGAACACATATTTGTCTTTGTCTCCTTATTGACATTATCTCTTTCTCTCTCCACCTTCTTCTTCCTTCTATTTTCTCTCTTACATCCTCTGCTCTAAGCCCCCCGATCTCTCTTTTTCATTTTCGCCCTGTCTGAAGACGATGGCCGCAGGCTCATTTGAACCCCAGGGGGTTTAAGAGAAGTGCAGAAGACAATTATGTGCAGCGTGATGGCAGGCACTCATGGCGATGTTTTTTTTTTTGCACGTGCCACATTGACTGTCAGTGCAGGTTGGGTGAAAATAAGTTGTACCTCTCTATGCCATTACCTGAGGCCCTTGATGATGGCCATCCCAGCATGCTTTGCAAATGAACTGTAATATTCCACACTGAAGTCAAATGAGCTGTGATCGGGTTTTATACATCATTGATTTCGCTGCTGTCCTTATGTTTTTCACTGGATTTTGCAAATATCTAAATCTACGCACGTTCGTTTTCTAATTATTTTACTTAAAACTAGATGGTGCTGTGGAGTGTTGTTTACTGCTAGTTGAATTTAGATTACAGGAAAGTTTTTAACCATTGGATAAATTAGCACTCAAGTCCGGAACAGTCCCGCATCAGTATCGATTTGAGCCATTGCGTGCTTTAGGCTTTGTCTTGCTTATTTGAAATGCACGGGCAGCTGTTTCCACTCATTACGTGATAAGCTACGTATTTAGTATTAATAGAGGCACTGGCGTGGAAGCGTTTAGCCCTCCTCGCGTGAAGACCGATGAGGTAAAGACCTGTGACTCTACCTGTGCGACCCCACCGAGCAACGACACTGGCAATGCACATTAACATTCTTTGTTATTTTTAACTCTATTCTTTGTGCCTTTTCTATCCTTACTCGCACAGCATGTGCTTCCAAACCATTCCTGTGGTCTCCTGACCACGACACTCTCTCACGAGTAGAAGGCGGAGCAATCCTGCCAACCTTCGCACTGTACCTATTCTACTCCTCCCCTCTCTCTTTCCATTGGTCTCTGGAATTGTCAATCTGCTGTTAATAAGTAGTTATTTATCGCCCTCCAGGTCAACTGGGTGACTTTCTGGAAGAACTGGACATGCTGCCATCATCTTTCCCAACCCATCAACCCCTCTGCCAGTTTCATTTAGGCAGAACCTATGCTCGCTTTCTCCTGCCCATCATTCCTCTGTCGTAGAATCCTCCCTTCCATCTGCCACACACTTTGCATCACTTGATGTTAATTCTGCCACAGACACACATCTCACAACACTAATCTCGTAGCTAGACACTATCTGTCCTCTTTCCTCCAGGCCAGCACGTGCTACTCCTTCCAGTCACTGGTTGTCTGATACTCTCCGTGAACGTCGGGCTAAACTTAGAGCGACTAAAAGGAAATGACGCCTCAGACTTGCACAAGCTTTTCAAAACCTTCAAAACTCCACCACCCCCTTCCAACTCTCTAACGGCTGATGACTTTGCCAGCTACTTCACCAACAAAACCAGGTCCATCAGCAGACAATTCTCAGCTCCACACATCCAGCATATCACACCACACATACACACAACAGACCATCTTCTTTCCTCTTTCTTTTCTCTTTTAGAGGAAGATGTCTCTAAACTTCTCTCTCTACTCACCCAATTACCTGCCCATTAGACCCCATCCCTTCACACCTACTAAAAGCCATCTCACCCACACTCCTACCATCGCTCACTCATATCATAAACACATCTTTCAATACAGGAATTTTCCCCACTGCATTCAAGCAGGCCCGGGTAACCCTGCTTAAGAAACCCACACATGACACTTCCCTGCTGGAGAACTATAGACCTGTCTCTCTCCTTCTGTTCATAGCAAAAACACTTTAACTGGTTGATTTCAATCATGTGTCTACCTTCCTTACTCAAAACAACAGGCTGGACATTAACCAGTCAGGCTTTAAGAGCGGTCACTCAACCGAAACTGCCTTACCAACAGTTACGAAAGCTCTAAGGAGGGCAAGAGCTGAGTCCAAATCATTATCTTAGACACGGTTAACCACCCCATTCTTCTGTCCGCACTCTCTTCACTGGGCATCACTGGAACTTTACTCTCCTGGTTTAAATCCTATCTTACAGATAGATCCTTCAAGGTAGCTTGGGGAGGTGAGGTGTTCAAATCAAACCAACCAGTCGCCGGGTTCCAACAAGGATTGGTTCTTGGGCCTCTGCTCTTCTCCTTATACACCACATCACTGGGTTCCATTATACAAGCACATGGTTTCTCCTATCATTGTTATGCTAATGACACTCAATTTCACTCTCGTTTCATCCAGATGATTCCATGTTAGCCACACAAATCTCAGACTGCCTGGCTGACATCTCTTCATGGATGAAAGATAATCACCTACAACTCAACTGACCAGGACTGAGCTTCTAATATTTCCTGCAACTTCATCAGAGCAGCACCAGCTTACCATTCAGCTTGGTCCATCAAAGATAACCCCATCGACTTCAGTCAGGAATCTTGGAGTAATCATGGATGATCAGATGACTTTTAAGGATCACGTGACAAAAACACCACAGTCATGCAGGTTTGCATTGTACAACATTAGGAAGATCAGCTCATTCTTAACAGAACATTAGATTAGATTAGATTAGATTCAACTTTATTGTCATTACACATGTACAAGTACAAGGCAACGAAATGCAGTTTGGGTCTAACCAGAAGTGCAATAGCAGCAAGTGCAGGATATACATTGGTTGCATAAGTTACATAAATAAATATACAGAAGTAATTTACAGATGGAAATGTACTATGACCATGATTTACAGATGTCTCTTACTATAAACAGAAATTTACAGATGGATATATACTATGATCATGATATACAGATGGCTATTACTATAAACAGAAATTAACAGATGGATATATACTATGCACATAATATACAGATGTCTATTGCTATAGACAGAGATTTACAGATGGATATATACTATGAACATGATATACAGATGGCTTTTACTATAAACAGAAATTTACAGATGGATATGTATTATGAACATAATGTACAGATGGCTTTTACTATAAACAGAAATTTACAGGTGGCTGTATACAATAAGTTAGGCTATGGTGAGCAGCAGTGCGATAAATATAGAGTAGTGCAAATAAATTATGGACAGAAGCTATCGAAGTAACAGTGCAATGGAAGAAGTTATTGCATATTTCAGTTAATATGCAACACAGCTTCTTGTCCAGGCTCTTGTCACTTCTAGACTGGATTACTGTAATGCTCTTCTGGCCGGTCTCCCAGCCTGTGCTTTTAAACCTCTGCAAATGATCCAGAATGCTGCTGCACACCTGGTCTTCAATGAGCCTAAGTCACTTTGGATAAAAGCGTCTGCCAAATGAATCAGCGAAAATGTAAATTAATAACAAAGTTATTGGCTATGGAAAAAGGAGTTAACACACGAACGAGTCGTCGGACATTCTTATTACATTTCCGTGACAGATGTGCGTTACTCGGTGCAATGACCACCTGAGTTCCATTTGTGACACTGCAACACTGCGACGCTGTACGTGGTAGACCAATCACAGCAGACTAGACCAGGGTTCCTCAAATCTTACCCTGGAGGTCCAGAGCACTGCAGAGTTTAGCTCCAACCCCATCAAACTTGCCTACATGTGATTTTCTAGTGATCCTGAAGACCTTGATTAGCTTGCTCAGGTGTGTTTGATTAGGATTGGAGCTAAACTCTGCAGTTCTCCGGACCTCCAGGGTAAGATTTAAATTTGACTGGACTAGACCATCTGACCAATCAGATCAGAGTAGGCTTACAGAAAGGAGAGGATTAGACAGATAAATCGAATAAAACGAATCATTTGAGAGTCAGTCAAGAAGTAAAGTAACAATAACTGCTTAGTAGTATTATTAGTAAAATAAAAGTGTTTTTACAACTTGTTGTTGGACACTCCATAAACTGAAGTAGGACCTTAAAAATCACAAAATACTGAAAAAACTGATAAATGTGTGTGAATTGCTGTATCTGTGTCAGATAAAGAAGAAATATAAAATGTCTAAGAACAAGGTTAGGAAACAATACCAGTGCAAGTGCAATACGATAAAGGCAGCGAATTATGTTTAATTCTTAGGTGTAAAGTTTGGCATGCTTTGCAGAAGTGATTAGTGAAAGGGACACTGTAGAGCAGATCTGAGTGACACAGACCCTTAGGACTGAACAGGTTGACTCCACAGTGATGTAGCCCGTATGTGTTGCTAGACAGCTGCTGACAAAGATAGGATGTATTGATAACAGTAATGGATGAGTGGATGAGATCTGTGCGTGAGTGTGAGCATGTGTTAATATGTGTGCGATTGTATTGATTTATACATGGTGGTGATGCTTTTCTTTGTTCCGATCATGATTGTATGTGCACTGGCGGGGGTGGTGGGGGGGGGGGATTAACAGCCAAGTCAGCAAAGCTGTCAATCTGCCATCTCTTCATTTTAAGAGATTAAACACTGAAAGTGTGTGGCAGATATACTGCTACAATGAAATGGATATACTATCCTGTTGCTCTTATTCTGTTGCTTGAAGCTCTATGACATCCATTTGTCATGGATGAGTAGTGTTAAAACACTGATATAACTGCTGAGACTGTGATTTCGACAAGACAAGGGGGATTGAAGCAGTGATTTTCATGCTGGACATCTAGTCCTACATTTTTGTGGATTCTATTTTCCAAATTATATTATCATGTTTTGTGATAGCAATTGGGTAATTAAATAAAAAATATTTTTTATATATTGAACGATTCATTGCACGATTCATTATGTAAGGTCTTTATACACCTTTGAAGACAAAGTTATGTTTATTAAATTGAATCAATATCAATAGATACTCTTGAATATTACACGCTGATCCTTAATTCTTTTCTTTTGCTTTACACATTTTTAAATCTAAACCTACTTTAAGAAGAATTTACTGGAGGAAAAAGTGACAATTAGTCTCCTAATAAAATACAAGATGGAATCTTTACAGTCTATCTCCAGGGCAACTCTGTTAAATTCTAAAAGTCCTGTTTAACATACTGCATTGGTGTAGAATTTTATAAGGTCACTGAATAATTTATGCTTATCATATATTCTCTGATCAATTATGAATCAGACATATTTTTTAGATTCTCCAGCATGTACACTGATAATCATCTGTTTACCATTGTCATCAATGTCAGCACAGCGCAGGGGGCCTTCACCCTTGGACTGATATGAAAACATCTAGGTGATTGACAGGTAAGACGTTGCATCAACAGACACAGAAAGGACATGGACGTTATTAGAGTGTTAGATTGTGGTTTGGAATATGGGGTCTTCACTAACCCTACTGTCCTGCCTGTCTCCACCATGATTACTTACACGCGGATGAGTGACATTAGCATCGCTGAGACATGTCTTTATTTTTATGTGTACTATTGACAGGTGCCATACAATTTTCTACAGATTTTAATGATAAAAGTTTCACTTCTTTGTAAAAACAACTGCATTATATGTTCATTCAGATGGGTATATTGAAGTGCCATGACCATAAACACATGGATAATGAATGTCTAATCATAATTTTTTTTCCTGTTGCAAAATGGGATGTAAATGTTCATGTAACTCCAAAACACATGGAATTCAGCCACAAAACAAAAGGTTCCTTTTCAGAAATATTTCCATGCAGAGTTTTGGCTGAATAGACCCTGGAAGGGATTAACCCCCAGTGGTCCTGCCCAGCATGATAACATCTGTGATGTAGTATCTGTGCCACAACGTCACAACAAACAGTGGGCAGAAACATGCTGACACAGCCATTCTGTCAATGCCAACAGGGCCTGGCACAATGACTCCAGCTGGCACAGAGATGGGTGGAGTGGTCAATATATGATGAAGCACAGTGGCAGCCGGTGTACTGGCCACACACAGCACCAGTCATGGAATGTGTGGCCATTTGTAAAAGTCTTATGCTAATTGGATACGAAACCTACACTGTCAGAAAATGTAGGCTACCTGTAACCTTTACAGTCTCTGGGGTGGTACCCTTAGAGGTTCCTTTACATGTATGCAAAACATTAAATGTTGCATCTTTTGGGGTACATTATTGTACCATAAGGACCTCTTTTGTATCTTTAAAAGTACAGTTAAATATTTTATTAAGGGTACCACCCCAGCATTGGTAAAATGTACCTTTTTTCGAACTGTGTACCAGAGTGCTTCACTTTATTGTCTACATATGGCATCCACAGTGTAATGTGGCTTTCACACGGTATGCCGCACGGTATTCAGCATAGCCCAGCGATTTGCGCTTGCCAGAGCTGTTCATCCATTTTCTTTTTGCGTTTTTTTGAATGCCCTGTTTCTATTCGCTGTGCCGGTAAATGTCAGAGCGCAGCGGCATACGTTAAACTATTCTGAACTTTGACCGCGGCGTCTGCGCAAGCTCAACAGCGGTGCGCTCTGCTGCACGTGTGCTTTGGTCGACGCAGAAGCAAACCGCCCTTGCGCGGTACAAGCCATTGAAATGAATGGGTTTCATAGCGTAGCGCATGCCGCGTACTGTGTGAAAGCCATTTAAAAATGTAAACCTTACTGTATATTTATACTGTATATTTATATATATATATATATATATATATACTGTATATCTATACTGTATAGACTCCTCATGTTGTTTAGACATACAGTAATACTCTAATATGCACAAGAATACATAGCATTTGCAAATATTGAGTAAATAGTGACATGTTTGTCTGTAATGATACCCTTCGCTGAGCTAGTGCAATACATTTTAAAGCAGGGTTGTCTTCCATGAAGGATACCTGCAACGCCTCCTTAGATTTTGGCTAGATTGAAGCATGAGTTTAGGCGGCATAATTGTGTTGCCCGCTGTTTGGAACAGTGGTGCATTGGAAGAGTTTGGAGCAAAGCCCAAAAGTGATCTAGTTCTCTAGGGTTGGGAACAGAGCCAGTGACAAAGAAGTATATGGTTACCAAATAGGAACAAAAATTACAGTGACATTAAGATTTATTAATATTAAAATTCTTGATATCCCTATATCTTTTTCATATCCAAACAAAAGATGTATCTACTTGTTAACCAGGGATCATTTTCCACTGGTTGCCTCCGTCTAATTATCTTCTGTCCCAAGAGTATTGTCGCTATTTGTGTTGTCTTTCCAATTGGTTTTCTGTCCTTTCTTAACCCTGAGGTTTCTTTTGAGCCCACACAGGTGGTCGGCCTATTATAGCTTAATTATTGTAATTATCCTATTTTGTTTCTGATAACATTTGCAGTCCTTGAGTACTTTTTTAAATAGACTGGATCAAGTGGCAAACATATTTGCCACCATAAAGAGTCCTAAGTATTGTATACAAATGGTGATTAGGCACCTTTTCTTAGCCTAACAATTTTGGATCATAACGGACACATTCTTGTGTATCTAAATAAGACTGCACCCACATTTTTCTCATCTCGCCTTATAAATTAACTTTTACCTTACTGTTTTTAGACTTGATATAGAACATGCAAGGTAAACTGCACCTGGAAATGTCATTGGTGTGTCAAACGACAAAATGTCACCCTTTGTTTACCCTGAATGAGCAATAATTGCCAATAATTGAAGCTATTAGCGGATATTAAGCGAGCACTTGTGCAGGGCTCCATGGGGTTACTCTGCTCAATGCCAACCCATTAAAGCTAAACAGCATTTAGGCTCTGCAGCATATTTAGTTCATTATTCTTTTAATTGCTTGTTTATGTCTAGTAATTACAACCACGGGTGACACAAAGACTTGTAGCGCACATTCAAGTAATATTACAAAATCAGACAAAGCGATTATAGAAGGGGCACCGACCAGGCAGACGCACCCCTTTCCTCGTTTGCCCTCTGAAACCAGTCAATAAACAATCTGCATATCTTTAGGCCATCAATATTTAATATCATATAGCTAAAGGGCTCCTTTCTCAGCCTCAGTCAGGTTTGATGTCGGATGCTTTGAAATGTGCCACAGACAGCAACCGCACAGTCCCCAGAGGGTTTTGGCTGTGTGTTTGCATTTGTGGGCGCACTCATACACATGGTCCCTTTGAAAGCTTTGTGCATTCTAAACTCATATACCATTCCCAGTATATTTGTGTACTTTAGAGGTGGTATGAGGCATATTTGTGAAATTGTGGTGTTTTTGAAAGGTATGTTCTAAATGGTGTGTGTGTGTGTGTGTGTGTTTGAAGTGGTGGTTGCATTCTAAACTATATTTTTACCATCAAAACAAACAAGCCAGTTCAGACCAGCAATTAGAGGACAGTCATGGCTATGTGTTGCCTGTAAATGAGCAACACGATGGCCTCTTTACCCCCTCTGGAGTGAACCTTTGCCCCAGGAGAGGCCTCATTAACTGGGATAGGTTATGGGGGGAAAGGGGGTTATGGGACTCTTTAAAGCTCAATAACCCTGGAGAGCTGGTGCCCGTAACAGACGGTATTGGTTCAAGGTGTTGCTGTCAATCATATTTTATCGTAACTCCTCCTGTATGTAGTGACAAATAATTTGCTTCTGGTTATAAGATTGATGGACATGGATGATACACTTTTCAGTGGTCACACACAGTTCAGTCACAACTATGCCCATCAGCATTGGAAATGGTAGGGTGATGGTGCCATGCTTTTATGGTATATATTTGTAACTAAATGCAAATAATTACACAAAAAATAAAATCCCATAGACAGGAACGAATTGAGACTTATGTGGGCTCTTAGAACAGTGAATAACCACCTAGAAACCACATATAATACAATGAACTGCATAACAATGCAACTAATATCCATTCAATATAACTTACCAACCATATAACAACGCCTTGTCAACTACTCAGAACGGCCTTGAATCATGGTGGTGAGTTATACATGATCAAACACGGCTCAGACATGCTGTATAGTTATATCCTATCAATAATTCACTTTCATTTATTTACTGCATTTGCTTGTAGGTTACTTTGCATTAATAAAACATAAAGTACTGTGTTGGCACTGTTGGTACAGTAATGCATCAGACTGTAATTCCATGGTACTATACTAATGTATCGAATGTATCTATAGTTAATTCATGTTAAATCAAATCAAATCAAATCAAAATAATTTACATGTTTTTGTCAGTGTGTTTTTAATTAATTTGTCTCTGTAACTAACTTTCGTGGCACAAAAAGCAGTTACCAAGATATATGACATTTTTAGATTAAAATATTAGAGATTCATGTCTCTCTGGATTCATGCCTTGTTGTGGATTTGACCCACGTACGGTGGTTTCAGCTCTCCAAGAGAGACACTGATAGCTTAACAGCAGAGGGAAGCTGTCTATTAACATTTAAATGATCTTCCTCAGAAAGAGATAATATTATGAGAGAAAATGAAGAATTATCGTAATGCTCAGGTCTTAGCTGGTAGGAACGAGCTCTCACTGTCCTTTAAAAGGTAATAAGAAGCTCACAATTACGCCTAATGAATTCTAATGGGCCTTTGCCATTTACAGTTCATCCATGCCCAATATGTGGCCTCTTGGTCTCATTTACTACACAGTAAAAGTGCAGTTAAGGACGGCTGACTTATGAGGATATAATGACTTTGTCACGTCTTGATAAATAAAGATGTATTGTGTTCCTAATGCCACAGCAGCTACAGTGTGCTTCTAAAGTGAAAAGCAACATTATGCAGATTCAGAATAGAGCTTTTGTATGAGTACATATGGTTCATGTCAATGTATCGCTGTCAGTTCATTCACTATAATGCTAAGATTGGAGCTTAATAATAGCTGCAAAATTTATTGTGGCGTGTCAGAACATAGAGCTATTCACATTTCAATCCCTTTATGCTCCATTAGAGTTTGCTTGTATTTTTATTGTTTGCATTGGCCTTGGGTGACACATTCCATTCCATATGCCTCGTGTTTAACGCAATATTGTGTTAAATATCACTAAATGACTGGCAGTTGTGATTCACCGTGTCCTTTGTTCTATTGAGCTCAAGTTGTATAGTAAAGAGGGCTGCTGGGAGATGGTGGGCTCAAATTAGACAGCTTTGGAATACTGCCACCATATGGATGAGGTGCATACCTAGACAACGCAGGGATTTTTATAATGCAATAGTATTGAATGAACAGATTCCAATGAATATTTCTCAGAGAAAAAACACTTTGCACATGCACTATATGTATGTGCAGCTATACAAATAAATCTAAAATACTGTTATTTTTGGCGAAGCTTTATATGAGGTATTTGAAAACCATTACTATCACTGATAGAAAAAAGACGATTTTCTTTAAATGGAAATTTTCCTCCAAACTTTCACAGACAACTTAGGGATTTTTATAATGTAATAGTATTGATTATGAGGTTTATATGACGTAATTGAAAACCAGCAAGCGAGAAGACACTTTTCTGTAACTATAATTATTCCTCCAAATCTCCAAACAACTTCACTGTGTGACAACAAGCCCAATCCTCAAATTGTAGATATTGTGATAGCACCCTTTTGAAATAACCTTCACACTTTATTTAGCTCTATTTAGCTCTTTATTTAGCCAAAGCACTTACAGCAAGATCTGGCCTTCCTTCTGTATGCCTGTTGAATTAACTCTGCCAATTTGGAATTAGCACCTTTACTATTAGCTCTGGAATGGATTGCACTTAAAACAAGAGAGGTTTAATTAACATGCTAATCATGAATCAAGTAAGCATTTCTAATCAGATTAACCAAAAAGCATTTGTTTGTCTACTTCACTAATTAATATTCCGTAAGTAATTCATTATTACGATCCAAAACACTGATGCATCTACTCACCTTTATGGGATTTTACAATGCACAAAAACAGAAAAAAGTTAATATTTCCACCTTTTTAAAAATTATTTTGTTGATCTTATTTTGTTCTTGCGGTGATTCTAACGCCTATTTAATATGCTTTATAAGATTGCAAAATTCATTCTCTACACAAGCCGCAAGTAATTGACTCACGTTTATCTTAAAACGCAGAGCTTTTTGCTTTTATTAAGTGACTGTCTTTTGAGTTTGTGTCTCCATTAGGCGACAGTGCGCCATTGTGGAAATGCTAATGAACTCGGATGTCTCCGTGCAGTGATGGAGTGCTCCCGGTGACAAATCCTTTATTCAGCACAGCTATTCTTGATATATAGTGCAATTTCCACAGCTGTTTTTATTTAATCTATAACTTAATTCCAACAAAGTAATAAAATAACCTGAAGGCACCTTATAGCAATGGTTAGTGATGTCTGTTCCAAGTCCTCTGTAAATGCGTATTGGTATGGCTTTATGGCTCAGTAGTGTGGCAGATAGACGCTTATGACTTTTGTCAGATCCCAGCTCTCCTTTAGTCCCCTGGAGGTGATGGGATCATTTTTGAGGTCAACAGAGAAAATTTGGGGATGATTTAATGTCTTTAACCTCGTGTATGGCTTGAAATGGGGGAAGGGGTGCTTCTAAACACACTGAGCCATGAAGTGAGGGTGTATCCTTAATCAATGTGGTTGCTTACTGACTCAAGTCAAAAGAACCTACCCTCAAGCCAATATGACATTTTGCATGTCTTCAATGCCATTTGAAGGTAATAGATTAGTAACAGTACTTTCCAAGAACACAAGTCGTTGACATTACATTCCAACACTTAATACTTTGGGTAAGGGGTCTGTTCAATTTTAGCAAACATCATTAATTATATAGCAAACAGTTCTCCACCTTTTTATAGCCCCAGAGAAAAGACTGTTTCACCACCAGTAGAGACGTCAAAGCCACACAAAGAGCTATGTGCATACCTTACCCACCCAGGAACACAAGAATTATGACAACCTATATATTATCTGCCTTTGAAAGGCTTGGAATGAGGAAAGGATTTGTCTTACATACAAGTTTGACCCACTGACTGTTCCCAAGGTGCCCTACATGGAGGTAAAAAGCGTTCCGGCTCTCCTCAACACTACACCTTATTCTGGGAGGGCCTCCCCATGGAAGATTTAATTAACCAGTCAGTGCATTTGGGACGATTTAATCCCTGAAGCCTCATTTATCTCTATAGCCACACATCGCAAGGGCCAGTATCTGGAAGAGCGCCTCCCTGGATTAGTGATCCGCTCTTTGCACAATATGTACAGTGGCTCTTCACAGTCAGGTGCTCAGGCAGGAATACATTCAACACTAAGGATTAACCCTTACACGATTTTTTGAGTTGTACCTGTGTATACAATGCTGGAGGGACACTGAAATCTGTTTTGTTTTTGCTTCCTGATTTGACAGCATTGAAAGGCTTTGCACCTACATTTCATCATGAACAGTTGAACAGCGGTCAAAACGCTTTTATATTTATTTACTGACTTAGTTATATCATTTTTGTCTTTATTTATTTGATAAATAATTCGTATGTAGACTATGGTTTACAAATCAGAAAAACATTCTAGTCTTGCAGGGATGACATCCACACTTTAAATAGGAATTAGTAAGCTTTTTACACAAGATCGTTTTCAAATAAAAACGCAAAACTTGTTATGCGTTTTGGATGTTCATTTACATGGAAACAACGTTTTGGGGGACTCAGATTTCAAAGTTCATGTTTTTGAACACCGTTTTCATCTCTGTGACGATTGCAAGATGATCTCGCGCATGCGTATTACGAGTTTAGTCGCGTGAGTTTACCCAAAACAATATGACGGCCTCCAGTACTGTGAGCTTTCGCTGCACGACTATGTATTAACATTTCCCCAGCAAAATGTGGATTTACTGCACCAATAAGACCAGTGGGGAGACATTATTTACATTCACCAGACTTTAAACAAACATATACGTCGACCAAGGGCATTAAAAAGCGCTTTTGGCTTATAACTGTGTATGTGTATTTGCGCATGCACATCCTGTTTCTTTACATAGCAGCATCGCCATCCACTGGCCTGGCATGCATACTACAGTGTTTTAATCCGTTTTCCTGGATCCGTGTAAATGCAAATCGTTTTGATAATGCATGTGTCATGTGTACGTGAAACTTTTTAAAAATGCAAAGGAAACACTTTTCTGTTCTTCACCGTGTAAATGTAGTCTAAGGAAAGTTATCAAAGTAAATGTCATAAAACCTTATGGGGCGTTTTTTCTGGACAAGGATTAGTTTAAACCAGCTAAAATATCAATTGAGCAATAGTTAGATTTCTGTAAATGTGAACATGCCACTATGATGTGATATGCTAGATCCAATGGCACTTGCCATCAGTAATTTTAGAATGATTATAAAGTCACAATTTTGTTTAAATCATGCATATGCAATAATGGAAGAAAATAATACAATATATAATATAATATATTGTGTTGTTAATAATGTCAAAATGTTAAATTCTGCTACAGGTAGTCTCAATATGAAACTCTGACGTTGAAAGATTTGACACAAAACAGAAAGGAAAAAGCATTTTTTTTAGATCTGCAGATGAATCAAAAGATGTGTCTCTCATGTATGATAAATTGTGGACATATTGTATGACGATCTTACAGGAATCTCTATCCTCATGGGACGCACTGCTAATTCTATGATTTGTCTGCTTGCAGCTTTTAATATAAGGGGATCTCATCTCTCTGTCCTCCTTGTACCTGGATCTACATGTTAATGGCCTCATTACTGCACGGGCAGCTGAGTGGGAGAGTGGATTCTAAATGGGACCCCTATTTCCTTGAAGATATACCATCCACACTGTTTCATCACAAGACTTGGGGCCCATGCTCAGTTAAACCTAAGTTAATCCTTTTTTCCACCCCCACATGTACTTGTGTTGGGGGAAAAACGTGACGCTATCGATAAGACCCAGCAGGGGTTGAAGTGTTCATTGCCAATCCCTGTTCCACTCTAACATATCAAATATTCAGCAGGGCAATTGACTATTATTGTTAATACCTGTCTGTACTGTACACACTGCTGAAATATTAATAAGCAATATGCTCACTATAATTTGATTAATGCATGATGAAATCAGAAATGAGTCTGAACACTGCAACTGAAATCCCTTTAAGGCATCTGACTGTAGATTTTGAAAAGAAAAATTAAACATCTCAATAATTCACTGTGGATATTATGCAAATGGAAAATGAGAGTGATTTAAATTATTTCTGTCTGGCTTGTTTCACGCTTATCATAAAAATATTTTTAATAGAGGAACAGAAGATGTCACACAGGGATTTTACATGCACCGAAGTTTTCAGATTACTATCAAAGCTCCACTTCGGTGATGTTTATATAGATTTTGTGCAGAATCCTTCGCCTTACACTGCCACCAGCATTATATTCATACTAATATTATTTTGTATTGTATCATAGTATATCATAATAATAAATAACAATAAAGTTTAGTCGGAACCCAAGTTTAATACTCTTAGTCCTATGTAATGGTCGAATAACAATGCAAAAGGATTTGAAAATCATAGCATTTTCAGTTGATTTACTGTACACTGCGTGACAAAACGTGAGCTAACTTAACTAACAGTTAAAGGAATTGTTCACTTTTTAGAATAAAAAAAAAGAAATAATTACAGAATTAAAATTTTATGATTATTTACTCACCCTTGAGTTGTTCCAAATCTGTATACATTTCTTTGTTTGGTTGAACACAGAGAAAGATATTTGTACGAATGCTTGTAACCAAACAACCAAAGGTTTTTGGGTCCCATTGACTACCATAGTATGACAATGGTAGTCAAAAGTGCCTCAGAACCTTTTACTGTCCTACATTCTTCAAAATATCTCATTTTGTGTTCAAGTAATTTTTCCTACTATGGTAGTCAATGGGACACAAAAACTAGTTGGTTACAGGCATTCCTCCAAATATATTTCTCTGTGTTGATCAGAACGTCTCTGTGTTGATCAGGGATTCTGTATATGCATAGCTCAGGCCTGTCACCTAAACGGTTGGTGGATTTTATTGCACAACAACTATGTTTTATTTAAACTAAACAATAGAAACAGCGTCTCGGTTACGACTGTAACCTCTGTTCCCTGATGGAGGGAACGAGACATTGTGTCGACAGATGTGGTTTGAACTTGAGAACCTATCCTCTCCGAGAGGATTTGCAAAAGGCCTATGATCTTGGCAAATGGCGAATGCATGCCAGTCTCCACCCAGTACATATGGGTATAAAGAAAGATGGCGATGCCCATTCATTCAGCTTTTTTCATCATCAAAAGCATCAACTCTGAGAACCAAGTCTGGTTGGCAATAGGGCCCGGGCAAGCGTGGCTGACATCTCCGCGTAGGCTTCCTCCTGTACTCGACCGCCAGTGGGTGTTTCGAAGAACAAAAACTGAATGAAAGGGAACCCACTTTAACATGGGGCACAATGTCAGATAGGTGTGACGTCATATGAAAACTATGGATACAATGTATATCATTGTCACCTCAACGTTACAGTATATATACACCAATTTATTCAAATATATTCCATCCCCAAATGGATAATAAAAGCTCGAGTTTGTATGGTTAATTTTGAGTTAACTTGTATTATTTCATCTGCCCCCTTTAACCCAATACTTCCTACCTTTGACCTTGTATACACTCTTAAAAATAAAGGTGCTTAAAATTCTTCACAGCGATGCCATAGAAGAACCTTTTTTGGTTCCACAAAGAACCATTCAGCCATAAGGTTCTTTAAAGAACCATCTCTTTCTTACTTTTTTACAATCTGAAGAACCTTTTTTCATCACAAAGAACCTTTTGTGAAACAGAAAGGTTCTTCAGATGTTAAAGGTTCTTTATAGAACCAAAAGGTTCTTCTATGGCATCAAATAACCTTTTAAAGCACCTTTATTTTTAAGAGTGTACCTTAATTAAAGTGACCCGAGCCTACTTTTTAGTAATTCGTTTTTTTCTGTGATTTTTAAACGTTAAAATTTATGCTAAAATACTTAAAAATAAATACTTTAAAATGATAAAAAAAATAGTATATTATAAAAATCCATTTTAATGTTTAATTTCTATGCAATTAACATCTAAAATTCATAGCCTATATTAAAATAGAATGATGGGAATGTTATGCACTTTGATGAAGCTGTGTGGATAAGAACTCCGAGTGCACTCTATTTTAATCCTCAAACAAGAAAACAGAATGGGATAGAGGGGAAATTCATATAAAAATATTCTAATTGACCTAAAAAGTCAATTTCATGAAGGTTTTACTCAAAGCAAAATGATTAAAGGGAAAACTGTTGTGACTATGTGGTGGATTTTCTTACTTGATAGATGTAGTAATTGGCTTAAAAAGTTTAAAAACATCTGTTTTAGTCTCATAAATAAGATTTAAAATGTTGTTTGTGTTTGAGTTATGCATATAGTAAGAGAACAGAATGTAACAGTTTTTCGCAGAAATTGTCCTTTTTGTCTCAGTAATTAATTGCAAATTTGCAGATGTTGTACATGTTTTTCCATGTTTAATATGTTGTAGTTACACAATTACTTATAGTAACATCCCCAAAAAACCTACCCGTTTCATCTACAAACACACTCTTTGACAAAAAATGTACTATTCTGAATGTTATTACCACCTTTAAGACTCCTTATGTTCACGTGCATGCATACACATATATTCTGTTTTTTACAGTGGGAGGTATAATTTCACTAACCTAACAGTAAATGCACACATTCATCTCGGGGAGAAAAGAAAAGTGACGCCCAATGAGCAAAGCAATGAGTTTAATTTACACAAGCGGCCGCTAACCTAATGCTGCAGAATATTGATATTCTTTATGATAACATCTGTTTTCATGCCTGTTGCTGTAAGTCTGCTAGACATGAGAGCTAACAAGAATCTGGAGTTGGAAATCACCAATAATACAAATAAATCCCTTACTATGGTAAGTTGCTTTGGATAAAAATGTCTGCTAAATGTAAATGCATTACATGTGTTAAATCTTGAAAAACAATATAATAAGAATATACTGTAATTTTCTTCAATGCAATAAAAACAAATTGAATCTATAAATAACAAAAATATGTTTAATATGATATATTTTAGGTTCACATTAACACATTTACCACTGCTTAATGTACAATGTAAATCTTTGTTCACATTTTTTGCCACTGGATGAAAGACCAATTATATTTAAATCAAATACAATATATCATTAAATATATCCACAATCCTACCCCAAAATCACAAATAATTTACCCATGTTTTCCATCCACTATTCTAGTCTCTCCTTGACAGTCTTTTCCTTTCTTTTCTCTGCTGATATCCTATCAACACTTTTCTAAAGCCAGTGTTTGTTTTACTGAGATTGGCAATCTTCATAGGCGATGTATGGATATATGTCCAAACGTTTAGCTGTTGCGCTGCCTGCCAAAGCATGGATGTTAGCATAGCCTCTGAACTTTGACCCATGACACTGAAAGCAGGTCGTTTCTTGTTTGGTAATCACACAAAGGGCCACGATGTCATTGGCTACAGGGGATGACACTGTACCTGATATGAAATACTGTTAACAGAACTCATTTCCTCTTTGCTCTGAGGCCTGATGAAAATTCATAGGAGTGACAACCATCAAGCACAAGTAACAGTGACAGATCAGAACCCACCCCTTCAGGACCTTCAAAGGTCTTAAAGAAATAGTTCACCCAAAAATGAAAATTGCGAAATTATTATGGCAGATCAGACTATACATAAATAATGTGTATAAGTATAAATAATAATTTATAATAATAAAAAGAAGGGGTCGGATTTTCAGAAGATAAAAAGGCATTTAGGTTTGGATCGAAATAAGGTTTGAACTTGTCCTGTGGACATGCCGTGCATTCTGACAGCAGTAGGACATGTGTTCACCGTTTTTCCTCCTTGTAGATCTCAGACATCAACCTTTAATATTATATTTCATGTAGACAGTCTACACCCATTCAGCCGCACCCAGTTGTATCCTCAGGGCCTATTATGCAGGATAAATAAGTGAGAAGCAATTTATTCTGTGCTGTGAAGGTTGAAAAGATGTGTGTGATCAGTGACGGCCATTATCATACTCCTTGTCAGCATTATACCTGTAAACGCACCACTGAAGCAGTGCGGGAGGCGAGAGGCTGATAAAGCCATCAATAACTTCATTCAACAGAACGTGCGCATGTATCCTGCGGTGCCTGTATTAGAAGAGGAGGCTGGGAGAGGTGTGGTGCGAATTGAGAGGAGAAGGTCATTCGGGGTCATGAAGCTATGAGTGCATACTGATGTTCATCCACCCCCTCGGGTTTACATGTGGCCGTCTGTCACCTCATCTGAGCAAAATAGTCTGGCCACCCAAACCGTCACCCCCTACAGCTTGTTCAGAAGGGACCACCCCACCTCCATACGAATAAGTGTGAATAGGACACACATACAGGACTGGACATATGACGGCTCATATAAGATATTTATTGCTCCATCACTGCTATTTAATTCTTTTTTCCCCACTATGATTAAATTGAAAAAGGGGGAGGTTTTATTGCTTGAGATGTTATTTAATGTACATTGAACAGGGGTAGATTAGGAACAGTCAGGCGATGATTCATTTAATGGGAGTGAATTCAATGGTGTTTACAGAAACGGACGCAGCAGTCAGACGTAAATAAAGAAAACAACGAAAATAAGCAAAACTATTCAATACATTACCATTACTATTGAAATCAAATTGTGTTTGTTTATTGACTTTATCCAGTCGGTTTAAAATACTATTATTATGCAGAATCTCATTCTTAAAGATACAGTAACTGTAACATGATGTTGATACAATGGTTGACATTGTCACCACTATAATGTATTAAAATGTAATGGGCTTCAAATTGTGGCAGACATATTAGACTGGAAATTAAAAGTAAAATAAAGCACATTGCATTGTGAGATACAGTATCTCATTATTTCACATTTAGTGAATGACGTAAGCATAATGTATACAGACACCAAGTATTACACCAAAAGTATTATGATACCGCATGCCATTTAAAAGATATTTTTTAATTATATAAATAACTGCTGAATATTGGTTAAGCTAAGATAGCATAGGTTAATTCCCTTATTTCTAAAATGCTCTACAATCATAGTGACTCATAGCGTCTTATCGCTTTTAAAATTTTTAGCAATGTCATTTATTGTGACACTTGCTGCTCTTCCGTTCTTTTCTCTCCTTGTATCTTTTTCTCTCCCCAACACCTTTGCTTTTCTTTGTCTTTAACCATGTGTATTAGAAGATAGATGAACCCCCCCACCCCCTTTCTGATCCATTCTTGAATAAATCCTGTGCGAATTTAATGCACTCAGACATGCATGAGGCAACAATGAGCCTCTATTATTAATGCCCAGTTGATCAGGCGAGTGGAGGGGGGTGCTAAGAAGAAAAGTATCTCATGCAGATAAAAAGAATTTTGGTGACTCTCTTCACAGTTCCTTTTGATATGGTGTACCATACATTTAATTTGTACATTATTTGACATCATGTTTTTGTAATGCCGGTATTTAAAACCCAGAATACGCTGCTGTCAGGGCAAGAAGGTTTGATAGTATTTGTCACTGCTTTTATTAAAATTTCTTATTGGCCAGTTTGATCAATTTTCAGTGCTAGCGTTTTAACCAATTCTCTATAACCTCACTTTAACCTGGCCTTCTAGATCATTCACACAACTCAAATAGGATTTCATATCATTTTTACACATGAAAGCAGATTTGCAAAGCTTAGACATCTAACAATGCCTGGATATTTCGATCTGGCTTCATGGCTAATCTCAAGCTTTGCTTGTTTAGGATGACTGGATTGAATTTAAAGGATGACACTGAGAGCTGTTTTACACACAAGCCTTGATATTGAAAGGATTCTAGCTTCTAGTTTCATAAATCCTCTCTTATGAAAGTTTAAATTAAAATGCGTTGTTCTTGCTATATAAGTACTCTTACACCTGTCACCATCATTGTATGGTCAGTGTCTTTGGCTGTCTATTTTTGTGGTCATTCAAGATATCTGATATAAACTAGATGGTTTTATCGGATGCACACACCTGGCCCGAAGTTAACTTCCAGTCTGTGTTTGTTGATCGGACTGGCTAGTGACTAAAAAATATTGTATAATAATTGTCTTAAATAAACAATTTGTTGAGTTTTATTGTATATTAATTTAATTCAATAATTAATCAAATGGGTTGTGTAACTTTGTCGCATTTAAGTTTAGCCAAGTAACAGTTCTTCTACTGGTAACCCAAAATAACACTAGTCATACTTTGAACTTGCTAGCTATGTCATGTACTTGTTTTTTTCTTTTGCTTGTTATCAAACATTTTTCACAGGAATTGTTTGTGGATGTTAAGTTTGGGCCACAAAAGCGTACATGTGCAGTAACCTTTGTTTACGGTGTTGCTTTGAAACCGTGTATAACGTTAAAAACAAAGAGCATTGTCAGATTTGTAAGTACTTCAGTATTAGATTTTAATAAAAAAAAATAAAAAAAAATATTCATGGTAATGGAATTTCACAATACAGACTAAACCTTACTTTTGTCCTGTCTGTGTTTGATCCATTAATACATTTGGTTTTCATTAAAAATGAAAATAAAATAACACCTTCTGTGGAGAAATATCACATTTTCTATGATTAGGCGTTTGAGACTATGTGCATCTCTTTATCAGTCTATAATATCAAACCGTCCAAATAGTTGCCAAAGCTAATATGCCTTTCCAGAGGTTTTCTTCCATTAAAAGCTTTTGCAGTAAGGTTATTAGATTTAATTTAGGTCTCAAAAATGCCCATTCACAGCCGTGGCCTTCATTCCAAAAATTTTAATGACTGTTAATTACAATTTGCATGAATCTTTTCAGTAAGCGTCACCCTATAATTACAAATGTAAATGAGCGGTAGACTGCTGGGGCCGGAAGAGTAGCCATTTGTAGAGAAGATGAGATGAGATGAGATGGACAAAATAATGAAGGAGTAAGACTGCAAAGTCCTACTGTTGTGCCAAGTAAAGATGCATTTCTATTTTTAGCTCTTAATCCCTGTCTGTACCTTTTGATAGGATGTTGGCAGTGTGATCAGCCATTATTTTGTTTGTGATATTATAGGTCAAAATAATAGCAACGGTCGCCTAACCCAGCATGATACTGGCTGTGGCAGCAACGGTGCATTTCTTCAAGATACCCGCGGTTATACTGTATTTGGCCTTTGGGCATCACTGGTTGCTGTTTTATAATGATGCATTTCTTACACTTACGTGCATATAGCACACTTACAAGGCCTTTACTGCTTCACTTGCGATTCTGTTCTTTTATCCAGCGTTTATGCATTTTTAGATATGTATACAGTGCATCCATTAGTAAGTCACTTTATTATAATGTGCCTGTTCAGTGTGGGTGGACTGAAGGATGGAGATGTTGAAGTAGGTGGCAGGAATCCATTGCCCTATTTCCAATTGTATGGATATTACTCATGCAAATAGATTCAGATGGAAATGTCAATGAAATCCTATGAAATCAATATTGGTTACATTTCTGAGAAGCTCAAAAAGGCCAAAAAACTCATCTTAAAGCAGCAATTTCCATGGAGGTTTCTGCCACATTGACCAGCAGAGTACCCAGCTTTATTCTTATTTCAGCCTGATGGTCCCACATCAGCTGCATGGATCTTGACTTTCCTAGTGGACATTTCGGCCTGAATGGAAAAACATGTTAGCAATGAAAATGTCATCCATTTGATTTTGAGATCATCTGTGCATATGAAGACAATGTCTCAAAAATTTAGTTATTTTTTAATGCAAGAGAATGTTAAACAGAAATGTGTAGATCATGCCAGGATTCACACACATGGACCCACACAATATTCACAGACATGCACTCACATTGCTACACATTTCCTAAAGATATTTTTCATGTTTGGCAGCTGACCGAGGAGAAAGATGTAATCTCCTTTAAACAAATGAGAGAGATTTGATGATATGAGGAGCCTGAGTAATCAACAGCTGGCTCGTCCTTCTATCTCACCTTCTCCAGGGCTTTCAGATGGGTGGAGAAATGGCATCCAGATAAATGTTAATGTATCAATGCATTCAAATGATCTGACACCATCATCGCCTAGACACGCACATAATCTGGCAACAGCACTTATATCCAATGCGTGAACATATGCGTGTCGACACATAAGCACAAAAGTATTAGTTGGGTAGATGACAAATATATCGTACATGTGTCCAATGGTGTGACAGCAAAAATATGGAAAAACAAACTTAATAATATATTGTAATATATAGAAATAGCATAAGAGAGAATTATCTTTATTGGTTTTTTCTACATTTGTGCTGTCACACTATAGGACACATTGTCAACTAATCAGTTTAACCACCTAAAGCCTGACATTAATATTAAAAAAATTAGACATTTGGACAAAATGATTAAAAACATAAAGTTTTCATACTGTATGTGTTTCATCACATATGCAATAAGTCATATGGAGCTTACATTTGAAGATGAAATTATTTTATTCAGAAACCCAAACTGATAAAAAAATGCAAAAATAACAGCCAACGTGAATAAAATGCATATTCAAATCAGTTGTCACATTATATTTCATATATTTCTAAATGTCTACGTATATATTTAAATGCTTGGTAATATGATCTGATGATTGAGATATGGGTAAATAGAAATTCTGATGATACTGATTTGATACTTACACATGTTTGCTACTTTAACATGATTTTTTTCTTTAAAAAATGATGTATGGATTAAGTAAAATTATAGTAAACGACTTTTTACTTGCTAAATTAAAAGTATGAACTCAGATGAGAGAATGCATGTAGTAGAATTGATTGGTTTTCAGCATAGTTTTGATCAAAATTGAGAAATTTGCATGCCAAAATGATGCAGCAGGCATCACAGTGGTAAAAATGCACCACAGTTTAAAAACACAGCCTAACAAATAACAATAAATATACAAGTTGTCTCACCGGCACACGAAAAGGTTGTGGGTACTCATAACACATCAATTTTGTCATGTTAAGACTTCAATTTAATATGTAAATATTGATTTGGCAGTCTTCAAAGTTGTTTTGGTACTGGAGGAAAAATGGAGGAGGCAATGCAATGTGACACTGAATATTTCTTGCGCATCATACTGATGGATGCACCTCATTGATTCCAATTACACATCCTTTAAAACTAAATAAGGATGCCCTAAATCATCTTTACCCTTGTGGCAATAAAATCACAAAAATTCCTTCTTCATTTCAGCCAGCATCTAAATGACCACACCTGACCAATCCATCAGGCTCTGCTTGCTACAGAAAGCCATTACCTTGTGTATGCTAAATTGAAAGGATCCTTCCTGTGCTTTGCATCATCGTTTGATTAACATTGTTAATGGAGGACTACCTTAGTTGAGCGGCATCGACTGATGCATCTATGCCAAGTGGCATGGTTAAGAGGTGACAGCAAATAAATTGCACTCCACTGAGATAACCATTTCTGAAGGCCAGTCTCATTTGAAGACAGCCATTAGCCTTGGTGTGCCAAATTGATCAAGTTGTCAGCAAAGGGTAAACTAGCCAACTTATTATCCAGCGTGGGGCTTTTTGTAATATCATGATGTTGATAAACGGATTGATGAAATGGCTAAATCTCTTAAATAAGCTGTCTAGTTTGCGTGTAATAAACCAAGGTAATACTTTATTTGAATCGCCCACTTTAGATATTTTCCAAATTTTAAGTAACTTTGAAACATTTTCTCAACTACCAGTCAGTAGATTAGGGTTGACATGATACCATAAACATATCTTACGATACTGTACCAGCTAAAGTATCACAATACCAAGCAATACTGTCCCATCCAATACTATCCCATCTCCTAAATACACAGATCTACACAAAAACATTTTGTATTTACTATAGTAAACTGTAATATATTACAGTATTACCACACTTATCTTAGAATTGTGGTATTGTATATTGGGCTCTGGCATGTTTCGTATTGCAATCACACATCAAATCAAGCTTTAAGAACATTCATATCATTTTACAATGTAGGGCAAAATAAAAGTTTAATGCATGACTGTTTACCATCAAAAAATAATAAAGGTGTTATGGGCAGTCGTGGCCCAGTGGTTAGAGAGTTGGACTCATGACCAGAAGGTTGCTGGTTCGATTCTCAGGGCTGGCGGGTAAAGGCTGAGGTGCCCTTGAGCAAGGCACCTAACCCCCACTTGCTTACTATACAAAATGTATAGTACAATGTAATGTAAGTCGCTTTGGATAAAAGCGTCTGCCGAATGCCTAAATGTAAATGAACAGTACTGCATCTACATCTGTTCTTATGATGTCACAAAACTGCAATTGCCAAATCAGAGTCATTTAAATTAGTTTTTAGCTCTGCTTGAAATGGTTTTAAATCTGGTTAAATTTATTTTGTGAGTTTGGCTCACATACCACATGGAATTACAGTTCAAGACTGGCCAAAAAGCTAACAAATGTCAAAAAGCCAAAAGTAAACCAGATCCATGCCAGAAGCAGACCAAGACTCATCCATAACTTATTCGGAAGCCCCAGAAAACATCTGTTATGCCAAAACCACCAATTTAGCCAGTTTTTAGCCAATTTTTCCATTCTGGCAGAGTCTTGATTTACTGGGGTACAAAACCATAAATAATTTAAAAACAAATAACCTGCATTAAAAATGAAATGAAATGAAAAAAATATATAAAAATAAATGTAATGTACAAAGTGTATAAAGACTAAATGTTACAGACAATATTATAAGAATCTCAATGTTTATGCCTTCAAGCACTCTTGGAAGGCACTTGTCTACTCCACAGCTAATCTCAGTATAGAAGAGTGAACACTGATCTTGATTGGCAATGGGGCAACTGATAAGGTTACAGACCACCATTACAGAGCACTTCTACTAATGTAGTATACCCAGAGAAAGTGCAGAAAGGAGAGACTGAGACATACACAAAAGAAAAAGTATTCTTAAGTAGGTCTCTTTGTAACTGCATACTAAAGTGCTGGGAACTTTAAATGGGTGTCACTGTAATGCCAGGGGGCTCTGTGAGAAAGCGAGCATCTTGTCGGCTGAGCTGAATGTCTCAGGTGCTCAGATGACATTGGCCTCTCACTGGCTGCATGTTAACACAGTCTGTCCCAGGGTCCTCAGGGAGAGTCTGTCTCCATGTCAGCTTTATCTTGCTTCCTTTGCCCTTGGATGCAAATCCACTGCTGTGTCATGCCTGGTAAACAGCAAAATCCCATGAGAGAAATCTTGCCGTAGTCTAGATCTTTTTTTGATAAAAAACATATTTAATTGTGATTGCTACAAGTGATGTGTATCTACTTACTTTTGTAATATCTAATAGTGATAAACACACACAAACCAAACTAACGCCATGAATGTGCACTAAAATACAGATGGAAGCTGAATAGAATGTTATAATATTCCATATCACTGCTGTCTTTCTGTAACACTTTTTGTGTTGTTGCCATTAATCATTGCGTTGCATTGTCACTGCATCTTGCAAATATCTAACTAATAAAATTTCTTAGAAAGGGCTTGTCAACTTTGACACTAAAGTATTTAATCATTTAAAAAGTACAGTGGGTTTTTTTTTGACATTACCTGAAAAACCAAAATCTTTTTTTTATGAGGTGGATTATATGAATTTGTACGTTGTGATTCATACAAATATGTATGATTACTAGACAACAAAAGCAATACTGAAACCCCACCCTTAAAGCAGCACAATGTAAGTTTTTCGACCTCAAAGTAATGTATCTAAAAGTATTTCAGTGGTAGAACAACTGTTAACTGGATGAATTTTATTGGAGCTGCTACCTGAGCGGCTAGAACCAGACTCTGTAAGTTCTGTGTTGGGGTCGGTACACACAACCCCGCCCATCCCCTGCCTTTGAAAGAGTGTGATATGGTTTCCAAAGAACGTTTCTGTATGCGCCAGTTCCATCAGCTTAGTAAACAAATTCACGTGTATTGCGCTGCCCACGGGGAAACTAATACAGCAACATTATTTGCAACATTGGTAAAAGACAATTGCGCTTATGTCAATGGTGCGAAAGCAAATCGTATTAAAAGGTACGAATGAGAGCGTACAAATTCATATGATTTGCTACATCGTAAAATAGTTACTATTTTGCCGTGATATTGTGTTGGAAAAACAACAGAATTTGGACAACCAAGGTTTGAGAAGGACAACAAAAATATTTTAAATCAATGCTGGATGGTCTAATTTAATTATACTCTCTTGTTTTGTTCATTTAAATGGCTTCCAACAAAACTCTTAAATATATTTCAAAGATTCTGTCTCAAAGTTTAAAAACGTTAGCAAGTCTAAATCCAACAACCTCTTTTTTCTGCAAACGGATACTGCCACAAGAATTTTAGAGTACTATGTGAAGCATGTGATAATTCACCATCATAGGCGTCGATTTATGTCAAGCATTGCCTGGCTGGGATGATCAACTTAAACCAGCTACTTCCCTTTTAAACTAGCTAAAACCAGCCAAGCTGGCATTCGTGGAGCTTTAAAGTCACCACATGAAGCCGAACACACCAAACGTGTCTTAGAAATGTCTATTATCGTGGGTGATAAACCTAGCAGGATCAATGTTCATTATTTAGCTATTTATTTATTACCTGTAATACCATCACTGTACCATGCGAACACCACACATGTCCTTTCTCTCTCTCTTTATTCTGTCTCTCTCTCGCCTAGTCTTTTCACACCATGTGATCTCTGCGCTCCTGACATGGTCTGTCGTTTTTGGAGGAGGAGCCGACGACCTTTGCTTAAGTAACAACTCCTTCATCATGACTCTGTTCGCCACCAGCTCGGGCCTTCTCTTTATTGCTCTTTATTTCAAATTAAAGCAGCGGCAGCAGTCATCCATCACGGCCGGCCCTGACCTTTATCAAAGGAAATGACTGGCCTTGTATGCACGCACACACACATATGGCACAGCAGAGAGAGCAGCAGGGGTGTGTTCTCACAGCGACTGTCCTGAAGAGCAAGACATTGCTTATTCTAATGAAGGTACTAAAGAAAAAGTATAAGCACACGTTTGGAAGATTGAATCTCTGTTTTGCTCATATATAAAGGGATAGTTCAGCCAAAAATTCTGTCATCATTTACTCACCCTCAGATTGTTCCAAACCTGTATAAGTGGAAGATATTTGGAAGAATGTCAGTTACCAAACAGAGCTCATTCTCCATTGACTCCCATAGTATTTATTTTCCCTACTATGGCAGTAAATGGGATATGAGATATGTTTGAATACTGACATTCTTCCAAATATCTTCCATTGTGTTTAGCAGAACAAAGATATTTATACAGGTTTGGAACAATCTGAGGGTGAGTAAATGATGACAGAATTTTCATTGTTGGGTGAACTGTCCCTTTAAGTTTCTATTTCAATTAGTTTGCTTTTGACTTACAGACGTTTAGTAAAATTATACATTAAACTTGGCTGTCCGATTCCCATAATCTCATAATCACTCTGATATGAACATTACAATTCACTCTTTATTTTAGTGCCGGCCCATACGCATGAATGAGTGCTGTTTTTGGAACAAATCCTTTTTCGTTGTAGTTCGGTGCTTGAAAAGCTTAACAATGCAACAAATGGAAAAAAGCACTTTAAGAAAAGTACTTTCACCATGATACCTTTTATGCAAATTGCATGGAAGAGAATAGGGGAAGAATATTGCGCATTTAAAAGTAGAAGTGTTGCATGAAGGGGTTTTGTCTGTCTGCATAATTACTGAGGCAAAGAGGCTCAAAAGCATCAAAAGAGGCTTTGCACTTAGCACTCCATGTTACAATGAAATATATTTTACATACAATTATCATTAAACTGCACTGTCAAGCAAATTTTACTATGTCACAGGATAGTCATTTTCTATGCTAATTATAATTATAAAATTGGGGAAAGAGAAAAATGAGAAAAACATTTCAGTTGTAGAGTCTGGAAGATTTGATTGGTTTTCTACTATATCGTGGCAAAATATGATACAGAGGTATTTATCTTATGATTGAGGCATTTTTTTCTGCAGCCGTACGCAAAGCATGCTGGGAAACTTAAATCGTCTGCTCAATAGCAACAATTTTATGTTAATAAAATAATTTATGTAGTCCCAACATAAATTGATTAAGTTACATGACTGAACATGAAAAAAATCATGTTGTGACCAAATTTTCCAAAATTGGTTTTGATTTAACTTAAATAATAAATTGGACAAGCAGCAAAATTCCCTTTTTTCAGTGAGTGGGAGTAAGCTTAACAAGAAAACCTTCACAACAGCACCTCTATAAACATAACAGTTATGTTCAATAAACCTGTATGTCTGATATAATTTATCATTGTTCTCATTTAGAAAAAAATATTGAGTGTACATTTCTGACCACAACATCCTCAAGCCCAAATGACAAGAGACCGTAAATGGTCTTAAAATTGGTGAAACAATTTCTAGATTCAGTCCATTATGTAGTTTATAGCCAATTTCCACATAAAAGCCTTGGAATTGGAGCAATTTACTTATGTTTACAAGCTGACTGCTCAGTGAGCATCTTGGCTTGTGGAATGGTAAAAAGCAGAAGATGAAATGCTGTGAATAATGAGAATAGGTTTTTTTCCGGAGTTCAATATTGAATCCTTTCTTTATGATCCCCTGGTGTGTCTTAATCATGATGAGGTTAATGAGGAAATGCATCAAGCCAATTCATAGGGCTGATACTATTCTTTTTCTTTCCTTTTCCACTTTTTGCTAGTGGGAACTATCAGTGGCCACTTAATTACGTGTGCCTGTACACCTGCTCAATAAAGTGAATATCCAAATGGCCCATCATGTGGCAGCACTTAAAAAAAGCATGCAGATATATTGTATGTCTGGGAGTTAGACTGTGTTAAGGATGCTGTTGTTGGTGGTGTGTAAGATGTTGACATACATCGTGTCCATTAATATTTGATGAGAATTGTTTAAATGGCACAGTCTACCTTCAGATAGTTACATTAGCCAGGCTATAATGCCATATAACAAATACATCATCTAAAGCTGGTTCCTATCACCAGATCTCAGTCTAATAGAAAACCGTTGGGTCATGTCGGAATGGCATATTCCCAGCATGAACATGTGTAAAGTGTAAAAGTATTAGCTCTGTTGGTTAAAGCGTCTAACTCCCATGCTGACTTAAAGGAGCATTGTGGAGACTTTAGTGGCATCTAGCAGTGAGGTTGCGAATTGCAATGGCTCACTCCACCGTTCACCCCTCCCTATGGTGGATTACACAGGACAAAGATGTCGGCACATTTTCGCTTCTTAGCAAAATATATCATATTTACCAAATGCGTTCTGAAGAGCAGGTTGTCCATTTAGAGCTACTGTAGAAACAACATGGGGAATAGCTTGTTTGCAATCACGTGGTTTTAATAACGTGCAGAGTGCAGCTGGAGGGCAGGAAGTGGTTTTCACTTTGCCTATATTTTGCGTCGTTTATGGCTGTTCAAACCATGAAACCACAAGGCGTTTTTCTTGTGTAGCAAATGTTGTTGTTCATAAAGGGGGCAGTTTGAGTATTGACTGAAAAACAGAGGAAAAATTGGCTTGTAAACCTGGATCTGCAGTCAGGAGGAGCCGCGTTGGCTATAACTTTCTAAAGCACTTAACGTGGTTTAGCGTACCTAAACATTGATCAGAGTATCCCAATTTCTGTCAAAAAAATTATTTGTAATACACACTAACTTATGAAGTCCTTATTAAAGTCCCATAGAAGTTCAATATCTCAACGTACTGAAACGACGAACACGGAAAACTAAATTAAATTACTGATATAAACATAAACATGATAACAGAAAAGATTTATGTTCTCAGTTTGTTCTTAAGCCACGTTATGCAATGTCTTTAATAGAGGAGAAGCTTAACAAGCTTAACGTGAGACTATTCTTGTCCCTGGAATAAGTGCTTGTTCTTTTAACAGTAGCTATTTATTATGATTAAGGTTTAATGGATAATTTAGCAATAATTTGGTTGTCTTTGGTCATTATTTCGATATGCTAAGTTGTTTCCTTATAATGGACTATAGAGAAATGCTTAACGCAAGATTTTTCACTTTATCTATTTAATAAAGGCTCATTCAGGCTCAAAGCAGCTGGTGTTTATTACAAATAAGGTTTGACAGAATTTCTGGTCATTGTTTAGGTACGTTAAACCATGTTTACATGCTAAGTGTGCTACTCACACTTTCCCCCTTCATGAACAACAACATTTGCTACACTATAAAATGCTTTGTAGTTTCATGGTTTGATCGATTTTAATAGCAACAAATGACGCAAAACAAAGGCATAGTGACAGTGAATTCCTATGGAGAAAATCACTTGGCAAGGTGACGTGACATCACGTGCAAACAACCCATTGCTAAGGAGACCTGTGGAGTATGTACATAGAAAAAGTTAATAAGAACATAACGGTTCATTAAGTAAAGTCTTAATACACATCTGAAGACATTGTTATGTATATTATGTTGCATTTCTGTCAATAGATACTCCTTCATATTACAGACAACACCTTTGACAGCACTTCCTCTGTTCAAATCAAACTGGTTAGCAAGAACCGCTCAGCTGGAAAAAATAAGGAACAAAGGCCTAAGACCTTGCAAAGATATGCAGTTATTTTAAAGAAAGCAATTGAGAGAGGCCAAGACATTAACAGATCTGTTGAGGTTCTCCTCACATCATGAAAAGTACTATATGCTTCATCCATGTTTTGATGTAAATTATGGAATAATGGCATCAGCATTAACAAATGTAATACAGATACAAGTTTTGCCAATGGACATGCAATACTGCATGCAGCATGGCAAAGAACCAGCATCTTCAGTATTCTGCCAGCATAAAATCAAGCAGAAAATGGAAAAAAGCTATCACTCTGTTCCATCAGCATGGACATGCTCTGCATGGCATGTGTGAGATTGCTCATAAAATCCACAACCACAGGATAGTTATGATAGAGGTGCTATCGCTGATCTTGCAGCATCTTCCATACTTTCACTGATAGGACTGGATATCTCTGTTGTGGACTGATGTCTCAGTCATGAGTGATGTGATGGAAAATGTTTGGCATTTATCTGACAAATGTGAAGCGGATGATTATATTTTTAAGACCGTGTTGGTCGTTCTTGATTTCTTTTATCAAGCTTTGAAAATAGCATGTTTAACAGCCTATTAATATTAGATATAATCTGTTACTACTCAAAATTAATTTACATTATATATGGGGCATCACAGGAAAAAAGAAATGTATTTAAGTTGTTTTTTGTCATATAGGTCATATATAAAAACAAAACATGCTGTTAAGAAGCAGTGCATGGCTTTTTTTTATCTTGACCTGTTTTGCATTTCATTATAGCTTATAACACATAAATCAGTTGATTTAAACCAGCCATAAATCATCATTTTTTATTAGGAAGACCTAATTTATTTTTATGTAAGGGTTGTTCTGGCAAGACTACATTGGGTGACAAAATGTGAACAGGTAAAAAACTCCATCTGTACTGAGGATTCTCATGAGATTTGTGTGACAGCAATTTTGAATAAAATGGGCACACTGCCAATTAATTTTTATTATTATATGAAAATTATGAATTTTACCTTTAATGCAATCTGTCCCATGTTCTTAAGAGAAAACAATCCTTTGGAGCTCTCCAACCATTTGTAATGGAGAATAATTAATTTAATACTAATACTAAAATCTAGACTGTACAGAAAATATGAATTACTTTACATCAATCCGTACATAATATGATTGCTTTTTCTGTACAGCTAATGTCCGCATTAAAATCTTTGGCTTTTTTGGAAGAGATAAAATTTGAATTCTCTTATGAATGTCACATTTACCCAAAGAGCTTCATAATTAACCAGTTTTGTTTTCATGCACCTCGGATTGAAAAGACATCAGTGTCTGACACTTTTTTCTGGATTGCGTTCACTTTATTTTCGTATTGGAAAAACTGCTACAGACAGACCTCGGCTATTGTTGCAATCCTATACTCCCCACAGCGATGTGCTCATCCAAATTTTCATTACTATTATCTCGTCGCCACAGCCGAGAAAGCTTGACAAAGTGGGACTTTCCCCCCATGAGGAATGCAACATAATTTATTTGGAGGATATTTAACAAGCGACAAGAGAAGAAAAGAAGCTCGTACACATATCAGATCCAGGCTTATGGCCCATAAGCTGATATACACTTGCTCAGGGAAAAGCCAAAACAAGTTCAGCAAGTGTTTTATTTTTTCGCCCATTCTGAGTTCTTCAGCTATTCCTCAGTAAGGCCAAAACACCCATCTTTATTTCATTTACTGTCCTTGGTTTTGTGGTAGAAATAACTTGGGTGCCATTATGGGTTGAGTGTGGCTATTATGAGTCTTCGAAAGGTAGTTGGAGCTCTTGGTCCCTTGTTTGACAGACAGCGTTATGAGCATAAATATACCCAAACCTGTGCCTCCTACCCTCACTGTAACCTTGTAGTGTCAGAAGACCCATGCTGCTTTCAGTGGGAGGTGTGAAGAAAACAATCAAGGTTCTCCAGCTGTGTACACCCTTAAATATTCATTTAAAAAGGACTTTTAATATTAGAAAAAATACTGCTCTGGGTTATGCTGCAATGAAGACAAAACCATATTGGGTAAAAAAATTGACATGTTACTCAACCAACGGTAAAACAGCCCTGCGTGTTCACCATAGGTTAATTACTAACCAAACAAGTTATCTTTTGTCCATATTTTACCCACTCATGGGTCAAAAACACGAAAGCTTATTAGTACTGCAATCCAATCCAAATATCAGGTAAAGTTCAGAAATAAAAACAACTTTAATTTGTGTAAATCATATTCAACTTATTGACCTGATTGCGTCAGGATTATGCTGTGCTTCTATTGGGTTCTTTGGTCACTGGTTCTTGTTCATTTAGCTTATTGTCACTTAGTCAAATGTCAAACGTTGTCTTAGTCGTCTAACTTGTTCTTGGTCAGTTCCTCATTCATTTAGTTAGTGTATGTGTTATGCTATGTTTCCTGTTCTTCTATATGTTTGTATTAATGTATGAATTAAAGAGTTTATCTGCCTGTGCTTTGTAAATTGTACACCAAAATGTGATATGATTCTATTAATATTTTAATCAGTAAGATGTTTAGGTAACACTTTATAATAATGTCCAGTTGTAAGTGATGTATAAGTGATTAGTTAATGATGAATTAATCATTTACAAAACAATCATAAAAGATTATTAAGTAATATGATAACAATTGATGTATGTTTTGTTAATTCAGTTACAAGTCATTTACAGGTGATTAGTTAATGATGAACTAATCATTTACAAAACATGACAATGCATTCATAAATGATTAGTAAGTGACATGTTAATATTTTTATGTGTTTGTGAATTTAGTTATAAATGTTTTACAAGTAATTAGATAATGAGGAATTAATTATTTACAGAACATGACTATACGCTCACAAATGATTATTAAGCAATATGCTAATGATTTGTTAATCTGATGTTAGTTGTCTTAAAAATAGCATATCATGAAATGATCAAAAAGATCCTTAGTAAATGGTAAATAAGTTACTAGCTAATAGATTATTATTCGCTTAAAAATCATTTAAATATCTACTCTTAAACAATTGTTAATCATGTTAAAAAATGATAATCGAACCATTAGAAAATGATCAGTATATACTTTGTTTCATTAAAGTTGTAAGCCTGTCTGTTGAGTTTGTTAAAAAGCACAATAACGTCGTCTGTGATTAAAAATGTTATTTACTGTGCTCAAACATCCATATTGCTGTACGGCTATAGAAGACTCAGAATGCAACGCGACCTGTTTGTAATGTTTTTTTGTACTGTTATTTGCTGTTTTTTAATCGTCTTGAGGTGGGTAGGTTTAGGGTAGGACTGGGGTTAAGTGCTCAAAAATATCTATTATGTTATATATTAGTACAAATAATACATATTTATAAAATCGTTTCAGTTTTGCAAGTGCAAAGAAGTTCATGCCTAAAGGAGGCCAAGCGTGACACCGACATGCATTTTCGAGTGAACCAGCGTGTCTATTACAGTTACACACTTTGGCGTGATACCAGGTTGTGGGGATCAAGTGATAATGTGAACCGGCTTTACCTTCCACTGAAGAACACATCAGGTGCACAGCATTAAAATACTCCAAATGTGTCAAAGACTATCTTCTTTCTGGCTTGTTTCAGTCAGCACAATGTAAACAACCCATCACTTATAAATGTGTTACTCATCATTCGTAGATCTTTCTTACATGTTACAAGTGATGTGTATGTGTATACAATACATTTATAACACTTTCTGCATCCCCTAATCTAAAGTGTAAACTACTCATCACTTGTAAATGTGTTTCTCATCATTCGTAGATCTTTCTTAGCTGTTATAAGTGATCTGTATGTGTATACAATACATTTATAACACTTTCTGCAAACCCTAATTGCTGTAACGAATGTACAAGTGTGAAAATGCATTTCTGTTATTCCTCAGCTGTAACAATTAATTCAGTCATGTTTTGTAAATGATTAGTTCATCATTAACTAATCACCTGTAAATTACTTGTAACTGAATTAACAAAACATACATAAATTGATATCATCTTACTTATTAATCTTTTATGAATGTTTTGTACATGATTAGTTCATCATTAACTAATCACTTACAACGGGACATTACCGATGTTTATTTTACATGATGTAAGTAACTTGTGATAACATTTTGGCATGATGGTAGATAACTCATGACAGCAATTTTAAGTGAACTAAGTGAAAGGCAGAATTGAAATGTGACGTGAGGTTCTTGGCAAAAAATGAAATTGATTCATGGAAACTTTTCGGATTCACAGTCACCAGGAAGTACAAATGCCATGGGCTGCATCAGATCCTCTTAGGGGATACTGAGCTTATTTCTGCTATATGCAGCTACAGTATGTGCGAAGCGCTGTTACCTGTAGCGTTGTGTGGGTGTTAGCAGCTAGCAACGAGTGGTTGGCTGCTTTGTGACCTTTGTTAAAGTGCTGTTTGTGCTCGCAGCAATTGGTTCACAGCTGGTATGTTCACTCTGTCCCTGCCTCAGCCCACAAAGGGCCAACATTCAGGAAAGCAGTGCTCTCAATAATTGGGCTGGGATCCTACAGCACCCACTCTGGGGCATTGAGTTGGTGTTTATGCTAATGGGTTGGCAATTAGCCTCTGGATGTAAACTACAGAGGAGATATAAAGGATTTTAAACAGGAGCAAGGGGTGGGATGAAATGACTTTTCTTTATTAGCAGATCATTTGATTCTTATAGAGGATAAGTAAAGCTATTGTAAACATTTCATGTAACACGTCAAGCAGACAACCAAAAACAAGTGCAACAACCAAAGGCAGGTGTTCAAAAATAACAACAAAAAATAATTAGTAGGTCACTGTTTGTGCAAAATAAGAGTGTGGTCTACATACATATGCTATTTTGAGACAAACTGTATTTTACTCCCATAAAAAAGAAAAATCATAAGTGAGATCTCTTTAATGTCTGAAGTGTTTCTCTGAGATGACAATGAATTAAATGGATTATAACTGTCCTGATTCTTAAATGTTCCTCCTGACAATCATCCCAAAAGTCAGAATATAGACGGGTCCATCGGACGCACACGCTGGCTCGAAGTTAACTTTCAGTCTGTGTATTTTATATTTATTTATATTGATGTTCATTTATATTAATATTTTATTGTATGTGAATTGAATTAGAGAAAAAAATTAGTTTCGTTTAGTCTCTGCCTCGGACGTCACGCCAACAGACCGTTGGCTGAACATCTGATGCATAAGGCACACGTTTTTGGAAACACTTCAGCAAATTCGAAGTCGTCATCTGATTGGTTGAATTCCACAGGATTTCTGGGAGAACTGTGTGCCGTGTTATTTAACGGTCCATCTGGAAACGACGCGCAGTCATCTAATAGAAGAAGTAAGCTGTCATGTTTACATCGGTTGCAATAAGAATTCATCACGATCGACCAAACACTAAATTCTTAAAAGTATGCGAGGTTCATGGCATAAACTCATAAACATTGTTGTTGCTGTTAACTTTTGATAAGATTGTGAATGTACACCGGTCTGTTACTGTGGACATTTCCACATGACACGACACAAAATGAAACGAAACAAAACAAAACGTGATTGGTTGCTTATGCCAGTCATATGGAATCTTGGGCGGGCCTTTGCCAGTGAAAGAGGCCAAAGTTGCAGACCTTCAGTATTATGGCTACGCGAGACAGTTCTTGTGACACTCCCAAACTTTAAAAAAGTAACTGGAATTGATCCAAACCAAACTGAAACTCTGGTCACCCACACAGCCCACTGGGCATAATTTTGTTCCATTGGAGAAAAGCAATATATAAGTTTTAGCAATGCAATTACATATTTTTGATCACTGCTATAATTGTAAGATTGGTCTCATTTTCACTGAATGGTTGATAACATTATTAAGGCAGAATAATTTGGACAGTTTCTGGTTGCAGGGTGTAATAAAACATAAAAATGTGGTCTTTGTTTTTTAAGCATTCCATAGACGTGTAATATGGCAAATTGAATTACTGATAATGACGTTTTAAACCAACATAGGAGAACTTTCTTTTTGGAATAAAAAGAGGACTAATATTCCTCTATATTACTTTTTTTATTGGGGAAAGGTCCAAAACGGGGTAAGCCGATCTCGTCTTGTAAATTCCTAGAGCCTTGTGGGCAGGGCCATGACAGTGCCATGTCTCCGTGTTTGTTTCTCGTGGAAGCGCGTGGCCTGGGCGTGGTGCGCCCGTGTCACGCGCTCTCCGGTCTTGCGTCATGACCACGCCCCCCGGATACTTCCGCAATCCTGCCCTCCTTGTTTACGTCTAGTTTTCATGATCTAGTTGGCAGGATTGCGTCAGTATCTTGTCTTTGTGTTTACGTTCTGTGGGGAGACACGTGGCTCGGGCGCCTCCGCCTTTTGCCGCGTGTTTTCATGTCGCGCGTCTTAGCCCCGCCCCCCTCGTTCTCCGGTAATCTCTCCCGCTAATGTCTCTGATGATTCACACCTGCACCCTGTGTCATTATCCCTTGTTTGTTCCCCTATTTAAAGCCCTCGTGTTCATTGTCCTGTGCTGGTTCGTTTTGTAAAGTTTCGTAAGTACCCCATGTGTTTAGCCCTGCTTAGTCTTTGCTGTGTTTTTCGAGTGTTTTTTATTGCCCCCTTGCGGGAAGCCTTTTGTTTACGCTTTTACCTTGTGTTTTCTGTTGTTATTTAGTTCTGTTTTCCCTCATCGTGGGTTTTCTGTTCAGTTTTTATTTATAATAAAGAGCCTTTTGTTACCCCCACCGTTGCCTGCATCTGGGTCCTCCCTCCACAAATCCTGACACATGTTACATGAGAAGAGATATAAAAATACAGCTTCTGACCAATTTCCCACTTCATTTTGAACTACTAGACGGACCATCAATGGTGACGTCACTGCACGTGAGAAACCTGGCAAGTCTTAAATTTCCTTGTAAATGCGGATTTCTGTGTAGCCGGTTTATTGTTTTGCATGTAAACATGTGAAAACAGGGTTTTTTTATTAGCAGAATTTGGATAGATATCCGTTTATTTTGTGCATGTAAACACATTCATTCTGTCACTCCCTGAAAGGGCATCTCTAGAGATGCAGGCTTGGGGCTTGCTGGCAAGAGAAGAATATTGACCAGCCAGCTGCATTCTGGACAGAGGATGAGTGTGGCTCTTGACAAAGATAATTGGAAAGTGTTCATGCACTGTTGACATTTAAATATTTGCAAAAGGCCCCATGTAATCTGTACAAGACATTCACTCAGGGCCCTGCAATTAGATGTGACATTTAGATTTATAACAGAACAAACCTGGGATAGGAACTACCAGCATTTGAATAATAATTGCTATTGATTATTGCCATTTTCAAAACTGTTGCATAATCATTGGGGCATAATTGTTGACAATGCAGTAGCTATCATAGGGAGAAACGTCAGCTCTGTTCAGAGGATTCTGGCAAGGACTCGACATCTTTGCATGTTGTCTTATTATACTTATTTGCGTCTCTTCACAACTGTATACAAACCTGAATGTAAATTAATGTTAATTCACTGATGGAAAAACTATAACAGGCATGGCTCTACAAGCCCAACAAGTATGCACACTTTAAAAAGCACTTTTAGCTGTATTTTATTGGATAATGATCATAACTATGTTTTTCTCTAAACAAGTTGTCCAGACATGTTTCTTGTCATTTTAATGAATTATATTCTGCAATTTAGTTCAATTATGTTATTATCTGGGTCACTGTTAACAAAACCATATCCCTCAACATGCTCATTAAATACTTTTCTCGATAAAATATTTTCGAGACTTAAAAGACTGGAACACATGATTTGTGTTTAAAGGAATAGTTCACTTTAGAACTAAAATATTATGATTATTTACTTACCCTTACGTTGTTCCAAATCTGTTTACATTTCTTTGTTAGTTTTTGGGTCCCATTGACCATAGTAAGAAAAATGACAATGGTAGTCAAAAGTGCCCCAGAACTTTTTACTGTCCTACATTTTTCAAAATATCTAATTTTGTGTTCAACTGAACCCAAAAACTTTTTGGTTACAAGCATTCGTACAAATATATTTCTCTGTGTTCAACCAAACAAAGAAATGTATACAGCTTTGCAACAACTCAAGGGTGAGTAAATAATCATAACATTTTAATTCTAAAGTGAATTATTCCTTTACGTTTCAGGCACATGCCAATCTGTCTGAAGGGAAATATATGTCTCATTCTTTCCCCTGCATCTTAACCGCAACATGCTATGATTATTATTCACACCTGAGGTTACATAAAAATCCACAAAAATAGTATGCTGGTGTTTTGTGTAAGGTATGGTGGAGAGCTGTGGAGAGCTGCATGTTGAAAGTAGGGTTGTCATGGTACCATAAACGATACTATACCAGTTGGAGTATCACGATGCTGTGCTATAAATAAATTCTACAAAATAAACAAACTTTCCTTAATACACAGATCTAAATGAAACATTTTGTATGTACTATAGTAAACTTTATTATACTGTAAACTGCAATATTTTGTAGTAGTCTATAAGTGTAGTAATTGGATAAATTGTAATGTAATACGCTACTTTAATATCTACTAGTGTATGCAGATTTTAGTAAAGTTTACTGTAATAAATACTAAGTTTACTGAGTCAGTGATTCATTCAACCAATTCGTTCAATTTGAATATTGTAGAGGTGATTCTTAATCTAAATCTAAATTACACGCATTGACATCAATGTATATCAGACAACAGTATGTCAACGTATTTCCAAATTTAAACCAGTGATTGCTCTTGTTATTTTGTAATTTACAGACAATCGATGTTAAATTCATTTATTCAGCGGCTGTAATCAATTGTGGAAATTAGAGTAATAAAAAAATTCTCTGCTTGACTGATGCGAGTAAAATTACAAAATGAAACTGCTTATTAATCAATATGGATTTTAAAATGTTATACTTGACTGGAAAGACGCTTGTATGAAAGGGTCTGTTCTTTCTTATGAATGAGAGTGTTCGAGCATTCTCACTGTTAACAGCGAAACAATTTCTCACCAGGAAAAGGGACGGTTAGTTTCCTGTTAGTGCTAGTTGCATACCTAAGGTTATTCATGGTAAGTCTTATTGATTGCATTTCAGCACAAATCGGACTGGATCGATTTCAGTTGTGCCACAGAACTGCTTTTGGTAAGCTGAATGTGTGCTCTCATGAGGGGCTCCGAAGCAAACGCCAGGGGTTAGACACAGAGGACACTGCCAATCTCCATTCTAAGAAGGAAACGCAGAGACATGCTGTCAGATAGTGGGCAGAGAGTACTGACAGCGAGAGACGTGACATCTGGAGGTCAGAAGGAGTAAAAAAGCCATCCGCATTTGTGAATATTTGAGCAGCAATGAGGCTCTGTGGGAATGGCCCATTAGAGAGTGCATGCACCCAGAGGATAATCAGATACAGGCCAAATTACCCCCAGCTGGAAGCCAATCCTGCTTTTCCTCGGTAGGTGAGAGGAACAGAAAACCTTTCTTGGTGTGCGAGAGCGTGTAGATGATTGCAATTGCGATTCCACATAGAGCATTGCTCTGGACTTTGACCCTTACCCAGCAGGTAAGTATGAGGGTTTATGGGCCATTGGACTGCATTTAATTCTACACTCAACAGACACCTATTACAGACATGACATGACTGCTGGAAGATTTTATTCTTTAACCCTTTTGACTTGAAAAAAAAACCCCACACGCTGACATACACAGATAGCATATAGAGAGTGTTTTTAAGTATGTTAATTTATTGTTACCTTGTGTATGTGGTTTAGCAACAGAAGTAACTAGAATTTTGACTACTGACCAAGAATCATTAATGGTCAATGTTTTATTATTAAGGCATGTTTGCATGATAGTAATGCAGTAAAAAGTTTTAGTCTGCAAACAAAACGCTGTTTTCTACACAAAAATGGCTAAAATGCTGTATTATGCATGCCAGGCCAGTAGTTGGTGAATTTGTGAATAAACACTGTATACACATACCTAGGTTTGTTGCAAAAGTGCTTTTTGTATACTCTTTGTTGGTTAGGGTTAGGGTTAGTCATATGTAAGTGTATCCACTGGTCAAAGTGGTGCAGTAAATCTAAACTTTGTTGGAGAAGCATTAATATGAATATTGAGTAGCTTGAATACAGTACTAGTTCACCACCCTTTTAGAAAAGATCACATTTGATCTCATGTGTACAACATGTGAATGTGAAATGTGTGTTTTTTGGACAATTTTGTGTGAATCCCATATGAAACCCATGGGATAACATGTGCAACATGTGGTGACATGTAAAAAAAATGGTTATGTGTGGAGACATATGACCACGTTGCACATGTTATCCCATGGGTTTCACATGGGAATTCACATAGTTATCCGCTTGTTAAGCCTGATGTCACATACCACTATATATGGAAGTCCATATACAGTTTCTGGTCCAAATGCTCTATCAGATGCCATAAACAAACAGGACAAAATGCTGATATACACTGATGGCTTGATGTCCAGGCAATTTATTAAAATATTGATTTCATACACTGTACACTGATTCTGTGTACACCATGAGTTTATAGAGGTTTTGTGTAAATGTGTGATATGACAAAAAAGTGCTCATAAATGGTTCAAACAGTACCCTCACTTGAAACAAATTGAGGCTTGGCCCCGGAAAAAAGTATTCCTTACTTAACAAGCAGATAGTAAACACAAAAAGTAAACGGCGCCTTAATAAAAACGAGCTATTTGCAAGGTAGAAACTCTGGTTTAAATACTCTAACCACATCCCTGTTGATGGGTGGAGTTATTGTTCAGGGGAAAGAGTAAATCTTTCCACTCGCTTTGATTCATGGAGGCTTGTAAACATTGTGCTAGGTGTATGATTATTGGGTCATGGTGTTAACCACACAGTTATTCACCACAGTAGCGACCCTGGAATCTCACCCTGCCCAATCTTCTTTGCTGTTGTGTGACTGTCTGTACTTGCTCCTTGCTGTAAAAGCAAGCTGCTGTATTTTGCAGTAGGTTTCTGTATCTTCCTTCATTTCTTCCTAGGCAGTTTTTTCTTTTGTATTTTTTAATTCTCCGAAACCCAGTAAAAAGAGCAATAGCACATACCTGTGCTGTAAGGTAATGCATGGTAAGGGATAAAAGATACGATGACACGTTTGACATGCTCTGTAATTATGGCTGTAAATTGTTATTTACACCATCAGCTGACTGTGTTTTAATCCAGAGCCTATCCTACAATCTGACAGGAATTTACAAGGTAAAGTTACAAGAAGAAAATGTACCCTAAGGTGTACATGTACATGTGCATGCATAAATGGATGGGTGTGCCAATAGATGCAGTTCAGAAGAGCTGTGGTCGAACTCATTGACACCACAAAACAAAGCTGCATAATGACTGTGCAAATAAAAAAAGAACATTATTACCTATTATGACAAACCAATTACAAATGTAACAAAATGCAAACCTTTTCCAAAGCATGTCACAATCCTTGGTGAATTCAAAACCTTTGTGCCCTTGACATGAAAAGCATTGTGCTGGCAGGTTAGCGCATTTCTGTCATTGCTCTTCTTTTGAAAATACGACTAACTTGAACAAATGTGACAGCTGCTAACCACCATCATATATCAGAAACTGGCCATAGAGATGCATGAAATTGAAAATCAATATAAAGTTTATTGTTGTTTAAGTAAGAGAAACAATATTTCCTGACAAGTTGACCTTGTCAGGCTGTTAAAGCCCTAGATGGAGAAAACACCGAACATACGCTTTTGTTTGGTGTTTTAAATGACAACTACTATTGATAATAATGAATCAATTAGATCTTTCATACAGACATTCACAAATGATCTGCAACACTATTTACAGATCTTTTAATAAAATAAATAAATTAATATTGACATTTTCAGTATAATTTCGTGTTTTGTTGCAATTAATATTATTAGTTTTAAATAAAAAATATTGTGTTAAGATGCATATCATTAATGCAGAAACTGAATGTATATGGATTGTAAATAGATGGTAATATGGAATTATGAATGTTTTAACGATTTAAGACAATTCAATTCTGAAGAGCACACACTCACTCACACATGTAGCCTACTGTAGAGTTACATTCACAGAAACGCACAAACATATGGAAATTGATATGGACACACGCATGCAAACAAACACACATTCGCTCTCTTTCTCCCTGGAACATGTCTTGAGTAAATATGTTATCAGTGATTTGTGACAGCAGAGGAAACAGTACACTCCTCATTTTAATCTCAAACGCCCAATAACACCTTCTCCTGTTTCTCTGAGATGCACTGAATTATGGTTTCCTTACGATTCATTTCACGCTCTATCTAGCAAAAACATGCAGCTCTTCTGTTCAACACTTACCCTTTGAAAATATTAATGGGAAAAGATACATTAAGAAAAGTCTCAATCTCTCCCCTTTTCCATGTCTCTCTTGCTTCTATACATGTGCGCAGAGCAGAAGAACAGATGTTATTGCTTGTAGCATTAAATACCTATACATCAGGCAGCAGATGATGTTAGAATTTGTTCTCAAGAAATATGTTTAATCTCAGAATAGCAACATTTATACCGTAACCAAATTACTGTGTCAGCTGCTGCTACACATATTTTCTAAGATGTGTTGTTGTATAGCCTAGTGAGATGTTATGTCTCCATTTGAAAAATAAATGAACTATAACCTGATTAGCAAACGTCTGATAGACATTGTTTGATGATTGATTACTTATTCCGCCGGAGAACTTGGCTAAAAGTTGCATCATTAAATAAATAACAAATAAACATATTTTTCCTAATATTACATGTTTACATATTATAACTATTTTAAAAGGCTAAATAAACGTATAGGTAATAAAGGGTCTATTTTTGCGAGCACTGGTTTCTGGTTTGTGTATCGGGCTAAAAAGCAATTTAAGATGCCCATTACTTTGTGTATGGTGTCTCTTGGTTCCCTCCAGTAAGGATCTTTAATGTTTGTGAGTTTGGTTGAGTTTGGTTTAAAATTGTTTGCACTCCCACTAGATATGTATTTTGTTTACTAATCATGACTGAATGTACTAGCTATATATTAAAGGCCAATTCCATCATTTGTTTTTAGGAATAATGTCTTAGGAACAGTGATGGTATTTAAAGGGACAGTTCACCCCCAAAATAAAAGAAGGTATCATTTACTTACCCTCGAGTTACAAATCTGTTTTGAAATGAACACAGAGAAAGATATTTGGAAGAATGCTTGTAACCAAACAGTTCTTGGCCACCATAGTAGGAAAAATGACAATGGTATTCAAAAGTGACCCAGAATTGTTTGTTTTTCTACATTCTTCAAAAGATCTTTTTTGTGGTCAACAGAACAAAGAAATTGATAAAGCATTCTTCCAAATATCTTTCTGTTCTGATCATCAAAACAAAGGCATTTGGCAGATTTGGAACAACTTGAGGGTGAGTAAATGAAGACAGAATTTTCATTTTTGGGTGAACTGTTCCTGTAATTGTGCTTCATCAAAAATCCTCTGTTATAAACAAAGCTAATGTTTATGCACACATATTGTACTTGAAGTGAGATACACAAAGAGTATTCTAGCCTACCGGATAAAGCACAACACTCTCAGGTGTGTCAACACAAAAAAATACATCATCTCTACTGGGATCACTGATGTGTGAGAGCGTTTAATTATTACGAATGGAAAGGCTAAAATAACCAGATTAAATGTGCATGCAAGTGTGTGTTAGGGCATAGCAATTTCATACGGCAAACAAAAACACACCTGCCACTCAGAATGAGTGATTACCTCTCCCCACGTGCAAGGAAAAGTCAATTCTACACTTTTGCCCCTCCTCCAGGCACACAGACACACACTCACTATGTCTCACTGCCATACATATATATATATATATATATATATATATATATATATTTATTAAGACCCACAAAGTTCATGACTCTATTGGGTGCTTCAAATCTGCAATCATTGCAACACCAGTAGATCATTTTTATATTTGTTTGTTTTTCTTGCAATACATTTCTACAGCCCTACAGTAAGGCACGGAGGTCTTAGTACCCCAGGGTTCTCCTTGTGACACAGGCTGTTTCAATAAATGATATATAGTGGCCACTTTAGCTGTACAGGGCTGCCTGTATTTATCATGCTGTGTCTTTTGAAAATTAATTCACATTGTTTCAACAGCAGTCGTCTTCAAGTGGGTCGGCAAACAATTCGGTTGGTTGGTTTATGAAAGTGCTGTCTGTATTAAATGTTTTTAGTAAGATCTTAAGAGTTACATTTGCATTTCCTAAAATAAATACTGGTGCTTGCAAAGCTTTTACTGAAAGTAAACTATAAGGAAAGTGTCCTTTTTTAGTTCAGCTAAGGTTGTAGACTGTAAAAACACAAATATGAACAAGTGCTGTGGTATTACTATGAATGGGGGAAAGTGCAACATTTGCTCTACAGTAAACAAAAATGCCACCTGCCAAAATAATAGCCAATAATCAATTGTTAAATACTGATCCCCACTTGGCAAGCTTTGTGAAACCTGAAAAAGGGTGTTTTTGGTGCAATTTACAAATAAAATCAGGGTATTGCAAGGTTTAATCTTTGCCCAGATGTTGCAAACTTGGCACTGCTACAATACTACTACAATTAGATTTTTATTGTCAAAACTTAGAGGCCGTTTACACAATGCTGTTTTCAACTGAGAATGGAAAATTATTTTTTTTCAGTTTTTGTTGTTCGTTTGCACGACAACTGTGTTTTGGGGGACTGAAAACACAAAAAACTGAAAACAGGTTTCAAAGTACAAGTTTTTGAAAATGGTGCTGTTATTGTCCTACTGTAAACCAAAATAAGTAATACCACCTCTTCTCAACAGGTCATATGCTTTCATTTATACCGTATATAGGTGCAAAAGATCAACAGTAATTTGTATATTATGCACTATAATGATCAATAAGTAAGCAATGATTTATATTATTAGCAAAGAAATAAAGTGTTGAAGTATACAGTATTGTTTAGTCTTTTCAACGTGTTTAAATAATTGGAAATCTTGCTCGACCCTCTTGGGCATTCGGTGTTCATCATTAATAAGGTAGCTGTAGAAATGCATCATGTGGGTTCTTTCAGCATAGTTCTTTGTTGTGTGGATTGGTAAGCAATCTGACCTCATGAATGTTTAAAAATGAAGAGTTATTGAAGACGGTGAGGCTATATTTGCTTCCTTGGGCGTTACATTATTAGTTTTTCTCAGTGTGCTGTCTATGATGCAGCCACAGTATGAGGGTGTCTATGTAATCAAAGTATTGTTTGTTTTTACTGGTGGTGTTCTGGAGAGGGGTCTTTTTTTCACTGAATGGAGACCCTCTCCGGGATGGATAATCTGGCCTTGGGCGTGATTCCAAGGGAGCTCCATAATGACTGCCATGACTCCATGACCCTTTATGATTTATGCAGTGCTTCACAGATAACCACCAAGGACCCCCCCCCACACAAACAGAAAGACACATACATACATATCTAACCCTACAGCCTCTAAAGACCCAAAGCCCTAGTGAGAACCGTGTCTCAAGTATCAGGCCTACATATGCAGAAAACCTCCCCCAGCACGCGCCCGCTTAGGCTCCGGTGTGCTTTGGGTCAGAGGTCATGTTGGAGCTGTCAGAGAGTGCTGTGCGTCGGGGGTAACAGTGGTCCGTAGGGAGTAAGGATCTCTCAACCTGTTCTGGGTTTGAAGAATGAGTGAGAAAGGTGACCACCAAATTGTATGTATATGTGTGCAGACATGGCTCTGTTTCTAATTTCAGCCTCAGAGAGCACACCCACGGAACTCCCACAGTGACCGTCTGATACATATTGCACACAAAATATTTTTTGAAAGGCTTGGTTTATGCAGATTTCAAGTAAGAAATTTTTACAGTATTTATCAGTCTGCAAATGGGGTGCCAGAAATGTACTGTAAAATAAAATTTCTTCTTGTAAAATTACATGTTTTTTTTCTTGTAAAAATGCTGTACTTTTCTGTAATTTGATGTTTTTCACTGCATTTCAAAAATAGACTATATCAATTTCGTAAAAATATATTTTCATAAACAAATCATAAAAATAACAGTTTTCCCCATAAAATTACATGTTTTTTACATTATCGTATTTTATTACCGTAAATTACATTACTGTTTTTAAATATATGTGAAAACCAGTAAAAAATAGTAATATTCTGTAAAATTTGAGTTTTGGGTAATTATATGTGAAAAATCTGAAAAAATAAGTTACAGTGCATGTTAAGGATGTCCATGGACAGAACTTTTATTTGTCTTCAATTTGTGTTCAATCTGTAAAATAGTACACATTTACAACTTACAAATACAACTAAAACCATATTTACAAAAGCATGGCCATTTATTAGATGTATATGAATATATGCAGTCTAATATTTCCTAAACTGTAAAATAAATATGTAAATATGATGACACAGTGACCTACAGTTTCCAACAGTACTTAACAAAATGTTAACAGTTACATTTGCTATAAAATATGTGCCCAGTCAGCTAAATACGTTTTCTTTTAAACATTCATAAAATTTTACCCCAAGATCTAGATTGTAGAATGTAATGCATCACCTAGCCATATACTACAGGTCTGGGTTCTTCTGTTGCCATCGCACATCCATCTATTTGAGTGAGTATATCAGCCGTCCCCTGAACAACCAAAAGCTTTATGAGGCCATGAATTGGGTTGGTTTTAATTGGCCTTCTGTGTAGAAGAAGAAGCCTGGAGCTACAACGAGCTTATCAGCTCCTGCCCTCCATCAATAATGCATGTGTTGGGCATTAATGTGCCGTGTTCTGCCTGTTAGGAAGAAACAACAGTGGAGTTCAGTGGACAGATTCACTCAGAGAGGCAGAAGGATGGTTCGGTTCCACACTCCTGTGTAATACAGATGAATGAAGGGGCAGCAGTCCTGCCTTTTCCATCTCTTCAGCCCTCAGGCCATCTCCAATACATCACTACTGCTGTGACTTCAACAGTTACTTGACTGACATCAGCACACAACACAGTAGGATTAGTCACAAACAAGATTCTGCGTAGAAATGTTTATTTTTGTGTGTATTAGGAGCTAAAAATTGATTTATATAAACATAAATAAAGCGGTCATGATAGTTAGATACAATTAATAGCATTAGCAATACCATTGTTTGAAATTTAAGGTGTGCCTCAACCTAAGATTTCAAATTACAGTACTTCGTCGGGCTTGATACGTCTGTACTTTGGCGCAGTACTCAAATGTAACAGAATGTGTGCACACTTGTTCTTCAAAGGCATGACAGTCTCACAGAAACCTGATGCATAATAAGAGGGGGTGCAAGAAATATATTAGTTATGTTAATGACCTGTGCTCAAGCAGAACACAGCCTGAGGGAAGAAGGGGGATCAAAGCATTTCTTTTCTCTCTGGACCCTTTGTGACCCACCCCCCTCATCCCTCTCTTCCTCACCAGGAAGACCTCTGAGCTAAAGAGCACCTGCCACAAATGTGCTGCTAGATAAACAGCATTGCTTACAATCTAAAGCAGCTTAAAGAATAGTTTGTGAGAAATTAGTGTTAAAAGTTCAGCTAGTGGTGCACTGATGTTTGGTTGTAGTTTTTATTTACAATATATATACATTTATATATATATATATATATATATATATATATATATATTTATCTTTTGAATTTCATATTAATATGCTTACATCACAACAAGGACAGACTATACTTTAGGGCCGTGCACAATACATTTTATCATCTGAAACTCTGTAAAGCAAAACAAACAACTAGAAAATGTTTGGTACTACGATGCAATGACACTATGTGCTGGGCAATTCTTTCACTTAACAAAGTAATGTCATATTTATCAAACATATACTGTTATTACTCAGTGAGTGGAAAAATCACGATCAGGTAGGCGTAGCATCCGCCATTCTCACTTTTATATAAATATTACTCTGTACTTTTTCAACTTAACACTACCACTCCAGCCTGGGTTGGTTACTTAGATTATTTAGATTTGAGCAAACTAACATTCAGACTTGTGTCTTATGAGGGAACTTCTCCTGGATCATATTTTGTGTTATCAGTGTTGCTTGCTATTTTCATGAAGTTGTAACCCTAACCGGATTGTGGTAAAACTCTGATGGCCCACCAATAAGGTCACTGCCATTATATTGTTGCCATTATACCAGTGGTATTGCTGCAGAGGTTCTTATCTTTCTAATATTGTGATATCTCTGTAACTGCCATGTGTATGGAAGAAGATGTCCTGTTTATTTGACCAATGGAGATGGGATAAGTATGGAAAACATGCTCAACAATCTTTTATTTATTACATCTACAAACATTTACATGGCAGACATTTTATATCCAAAATGACCTACCAGAATTAAGGATGCAGTAATATTTTTACAGAAATTACAGAAATTACACACAGCTGTCGTAATAAGCAATATATTTATCATATATACACATTTATGACTCATTGCAGTGTCCATGTTTGGTGTGTGTGACGTATGTAATGAATGAAGATGTTCACGTTATATAGGTCTATGTGACAGGTTATCCATCCTGCAGTTATTTGCCAGTGCCCTTGTGACTGCAAGGCTGTGTGCATACACAATCCATAGGCTTTGTCAGCAAAGTCTGTTGCAAATTTGTTGTGTACTCCTGGAGGACCACTGTCCTGCAAAGTCAGGCCCTAAACATACCTGAACCAGCTAATGCAGGTCTATAAGTTTACATGAAATTGAGAGATGTTTTTGTTTAGAATTGGCACTATACTTTCACTTATATGCAGTACAGTGTGCATATAGGAGCAGAATTGAAAACCCTTGGTTTAACCCTTTCATGCATTAATTCTGCTCAGTCAGGAATATTTCCCTTTGTTTTTTAGGACATGAAAACAAAATTTCAACATTTAAAACATATTTTTCAGCTTTCTGTTTTAATCTCCACTACTGGCTTAGCATGAATAGTACAGCGGTTTTTTTGGATCAGTGTGAAAACCTGCTCATATTATAAACATTAATATATATACAGTACTGTGCAAAAGTCTTATAGGCATGCTAGTATTTTTATCGCCATGAAGAGGTTTAAAGCCAGTTAAGTTTTTCCTTTGCTGTATTGTGCCAGTAGGAATTTTCAGTTTACATTTCCAAACATTCATTTTGTCATTATTTGTAATGATCCAGTGAGGTTTTTGTATGCACAAGGAGTCTGGCAACAGCAGTTGCTACACACAGAGTTCTGATCTCATCATCATCATCAAGTCTGTCTATTATTACATGAAGAAAGAGGAGAAAACTGAGACAAACTATATCCAAAAGAATTGTAGCAACATCTCCAAGATGCCAGAAGACACCTACATGCACAGCTATAGTACCTGAAAAGCTAGGGTCAAGTGCGTCGAGGACAAAAGCTGCTTTAAATTCAAAGAATAGTGACACCAAATGATGATTTAATTTAGTTAATAGAAATGAATTGATAAAGAAAATCTATTTATTACTTCACAGAATTTTTACACAAGTGCCTAAAACTTTCACAGTACTGTAGCTTTGCAGGTACTGTAGGTGACTTTAAGCGTCTCAAAGAAACTGCCACAGTTCTTCTGGATTTAGTTCGTCTCAGTTTTCTCCTCTTTCTTCATGTAATAATAGATGGACTTGATGGTGGAGCACCATCTGCTATCAGACTCTTTATGCATACAAAAATCTTACTGTATTAATACAAAATCATGTTAAAAAAAAAAGGTAAATTGATTTTTTCTATTGACACACTACAGCAAATGATGTAAATAACTAGCTTAAAACCATTTAACTTGAGAAAATAGAGAAAATACTAACGTGCCTAAGACTTTTGCACAGTAGACTTTTCCTGTAGCTCAGTGGTTAATGCATGGTGCTAGCAATGCCAATGTCATGGGTTTGATCCCAGGCATTGCACATACTCAGAAACAAATGTATAGTTTAATGCAATTGTATGTCGCTTTGGATGGAAGCATCTTCCACATGCATAAATATATAATTATAATATCATAGTTTTTATATTATAAAATTTGTGGCTTTCTTTCATGCTTCCACTTCTCTGAACTTTGTATCACACCTTTAGAAGCAGCTTCCGACTGGATTTATTTGAGTCTTTCATGTTTGCACATAATTCTGCCATACAGGCAGGATAAGACAATATAAGTTCCTACTCTTGTGGGACTCAGTGGTGAATAACTCGCAGTGACAAAGCCAGGATATAAAAACTGCCTTGGTCTGCTAATTAGTCGCTGCCTTGAGCTGGCAGAGCAAATTCATTTCATTGTGTCATTCACAACAAGCTGTCGGTGCTCATCTGAAGCCCAATGTTTCATAGCCAATTTGCGGTGCACTCACCTCGTTCGACAACTTTGGCTAGTAAATCTTCCCTCATAACTATATTCATTGGTATTGAGAATGAGAAAAGGAATGAGATGTAATGAAGCCCACGCTTTGCTTTAGTTTAGAGCTCCTTAGAGGAGTAATGCACACACAGCCGATACCCCCGTCAGTAAAGATATGAATTTAAAATGCTGGGCTGTAAATTTTGCCATCTTGTTATGAGTCCTTTTCCAAGTCATTTGTAAGTTGTCAGTGTTTGAAAGAAGTTCCCCTGAGGTACATTTTTCAGAGTTTCTGCCCATTTAGAAACCATGCATAACCAAATGAATTCAATTCTTTTTAGTAAGCAGGATGTATACTATGCATATTACATCATTTGCTGCATGCATGGAATATCCAGAAGAGCTCCTGTCAAAGTAAACATAGCCCCATTTTTAGTTTGAATTCACATTCTGTAACAGTTAATCTTCCTTTTACACAAAAATGAAAATTCACATATTATTTACTCAACCTAATAGCATCACGGATATATGCAGGAAGAGTTTTGCATGTGTTCAGATCAGATAAGCACGAACAAAGATTTTAGGAAAATCTCCCCATCTCTGGCACCAAAATGATCAATCTGACAAACACATACAGGCACAAATGTCCATACTTTATTATTTAAATGTAAAATCCTCTTCTACATGCACATAATATGTACTCACTATGTAACAACCTTGAGCCTAACAAATATTAAAGGAACAGTTCACCCCAAAATGAAAATTCGGTTTTCATTTAGTCACTCCACGTTGTTCCAAATCTGTATACATTTCTTTGACCGTAGTAGGAAAGCATTCTTTGTAAATTTCAAGTGCATGTACTGTAAAATAAAGTTCAACAGAAAATCTTTGCTAAAATCAAGTCATGAATATAAAGTCCAAATATAATATGACAACACATTAATTTGCAAATTTGAGCTGTAAAACTGCATAGAGTTTTCAGCCTAAGCTGTCAACTCAATGTCTTACTGCTACCTCCTTGTCCTAGTAGTCTGCAGAGGTGTTAGAATAAATACTGTATTAGGAAGCGCATGTCATGTTTTTGATGACTGCATTTTAATCCAACTCAATTCAAAATCAAAAGGCCAAACCCCGTCTGGCCTGTTCAGAATTCAGCATTAAAGGGGAACTATCATGGAAAACAATGCAGCCTTTTTACAGTACAAAGCTGCTTTTACATTTTTAGATGCAGTGTGTCATTCAGTAACCCTCATGTTTTTGACACAACTACCAAAGGCACATTAAAATATGATAGGTAAAGTATAAACATACATACATTATATACACATTTAAAAAAATATATACACATTATTAGTAGGTGCATTTTTACATACTTCACATGTAGTTTCTCAAAAGAGGTTAGCCAATTGATAAGAGGTATTTTACACATTAAAGTCTTAAAGGTCCACTTCCAAAAATAGCCATTTTAATTATAAGTGTAAAACAAATGTTTGGAAATGGTCCTTAATGTTAAGTTACGTTTGTTTTGGGTTTTTGTGCATAGATAATATGACCACTTTAAGATTTTATATTGTACGTAACATAACATGCAGATCTCGTAAACTACAGTACAATGCTGCCATAATATTCTTGGTCCTTCTGCATAACGGAGCATTAAAAGGCATGTCATTTCGTAAACTGACACATTTAAAACAACCATTAATCTTTCTCCTTGTCCTCTGCCCTTGAAAATACATTCATCACATATGGGAAGGGCTTTAAGACCACACAGACACACATAGGTCATCATGTATTATGCTCATTGCATAAAACAAGGTTATACATGCTTTAGCCTATTGTATGTATTTCCTGAATAATTTGGATATATGCACATATGGAGTGCAAATAAGATGTGTCAAACAGTAGTGTAACTAGAATGACATGACATCAGTGGCTTAGCCTAGATACACAACCAAAATAGGGGAAATCCAATGGATCATCTATCAAAAGAACAAAATATTTTATCCATTGTGTGCTGTATATATATTTCCAAAAATACAGTTAGTTTCTGATTCTAAAAGGCTGGTCAAGCTAGCTGTTTTACTGTCTAAAGGCACTGTGATTACAACCATATCACAAACCAGGCTGAACTGAACCCTGGAAAAAATTGTTTCACTTTGCTTCATTATAATAATAATAATATGTTTAATTTATATTGCACCTTTCCAGAGCTCAAGGACGCATTACAATAACAACAGCAGTAATACAGGAAAACAAACAGTAATAAGCGAGAACATAGAACACAGCATCAATACTGTAGTTAAGGACAACAGAAAGCACCAAGTACAGCTTATGAGAAATAGCATTTTGAAAATAGGTGAGTTTTGAGTAATGCTTTGAATTCGGATAAGTCATTTACACAACAGAGTGATCTCGGAAGGGAGTTCCATAGTTTGGGAGACATGATACTAAAAGATCTGCCCCCATAGAAGAAAGACGAAACCGAGAGACCGCAAGGAGTCGAGAGTCCGAAGACCGTAACGAAAGAGATGGAATGTAAGGGAGGAGCAAGTCGCTTAGATACCGAGGGGCCAAACCATGAAGACATTTAAAAGTGAGCAAGAGAATTTTAAATTTAATGCGATATGCAACTGGTAGCCATTGCAGGTTGAGTAGAATTGGTGTAATATGAGCAGAACGTTTGGTGTGGGTGAGTATTCGTGCAGCAGACTTCTGAATATACTGCAATTTGGCAATGGAGGTGGCTGGTAGACCAATGAGAAGAGCATTACAATAATCATTCTATTTCTCAGCATGATGCTATGCCTTGTGTGGCTTTTAGTGAACAAATGCCTGCTACCCATAATGCCACTCACTGAATGTCTCTGCTATGGTCTACTGGCATTAAAATAACCACATCCACAGCTATGCTTAAAGTAATGAGGTGACTCACCGCTAGTGTGCAAGATTCAGGACTAAAGAAAAGATCAAAGGCCACAGCTATCTGCACTCCTGATGTGAAGGAGGGAGAAGGCATAGTGTGCATGTGTGATAAGACAACATTAAGATTTTCCATCTCTCAGACAGCAGAAGATTTGTCTCTGCGTGTAGAAACCTCTTTATAGCAATTACCATGTCATCAGTTAAAATCACAGAAAACTAGCATAACGTTCTAATTTCCAAGAATTAATGTTTTCCTTACAATCCAAAAAGCAATACTTCCACAAGCAGGGACATGAATCTTGCATCATTTCAAGTTAAAAGTTGTCATATGTATGGTGAGCTTTTGTTAAATGTAAGTAGTGATTAATTGTGACCCTGACAAATAGAGCTAAAACATGTTTTGTGTTGAAATATTTAGTTCAAAATGTCCTGGCTTGCCTATAGAAACTTGTCAAATATGTGTGTTTGCAAAGTAGTCGGGTGGAATTAAAGCAAATGTGAATTGTAGCCACAGGCAAAGACTTAAATCGAGTATTTTATTGCAAGATTCTTTTTGTATCTGAAGTACAAAGCTGCAAACCCATGACCCAAAAAAGCTCCATTAATCCAGGCCATCCCTCTTGACTATCACAATTATGGCTGTGTGTCATAAGACTGTAAATAAATTACAGCTCATGAAGGAGGCTTAAAAAGGCCTTAGTCTTTTTTTTGAAGAATCAAAGAGCTGGGTTGTCCATTGGGTTTAACAAATATTTCTAGGCATTATTGATTTAGACGTGCTAGGTCTTTCTTTTAGACAAACAGTGAGTATCCCACTTTTGATGTTTGGTCTTGCTCCCATCTGGGAGAAATGTTGCTGTGTGAGGAAGAATGGGTGAGTTTTAAGAATTGTCTGTTGAGATTGCAAAGGGAATTTTTTTTTTTAGAGAGCCAATGCTGTCGTTACGTTTGAAATGTGATGTTGTTCAACCAGTCATTGGAATAAACAGTTTAAAGGAACTTGGGAGATGTTTTATATTTGTGTCAGATTGAATATATATCTTCACAGCTGATGGACAGACAGAGAAGGAACTCCACAATACGTGATCTTTCATTTTGAGGCTGTTTCATCATAGGAAATAGGTTTTTGCTTACTCAAAGTCTCTTCAAAGTCATCCAAAGGAGAATATCAGAAATGTTGAGTGATGGCTACATAGAAGAAAATTGTGTATCATGGAAAATTGTGTTGTCCTTGCTCTTTTGAAATAGAAATGTTGGATAGATAAATTAATCCTAACTTTCGCAACACAAATCTCCAGTCTATGAAGATTATTTATTGAAGCCAAGTGTTGAAAATGTAATTTAGATATGACATCATCAACATATGATTACATTAGATTGAAAAGGAAATAACTATATGTAGTGATCACTATAGTGCCTGTTGATGCGTTCCTGTAGTTTAATGATTGTGATAATAAAATATCTTTACTTCTTATTTCTGCTAATTTGGCAAGTTTGCAGAAGCCGCTTCTGGAACATGATTGCGACATACATGGGAGACTATGCCCATCATAAACAGAAAACTTTATGTACTACTAAGTTGCTGTTCTCCTCAGGATGAAGTTAGCTAGTCTCCTTGTGTAGTAATGCAGTGCTTTTAGCGCTCCTGACAGAGCTCTCATTCTTTAAATATGCCCAGCATCATTATTAACTATGCATTACTTTCACTTTATTAAACCCTTTTCATATGGTTTGTTTGATATATTTCAACATTAGTGAATATTTTATATTAAATTGTTAAAAGAGTATGACTTTAACTTTAATGGCTTTAAAGGGGTGAACGTACGCGATTTCATGTTTTGCTTTTGAATTAGTGTGTTATTTAACTGTTTGTGCATGTATAAGACGTCCAAAGTCACAAAGCTCGAAGTTTTGCAAAAACAAATGCACAAAATGACTTTAACTGAAAGAGAAGTCTGATCAGTCACATCCCACTTTGCTAAGTCAGTTCGTGGCAGTTCGTTGCATGACGCCGCCCAAATGTACATGCAAAGAAGAAGGCGTAGCTCAGCACCATGACAGCCGTGGTGCTGAGCCATGTCACAGTGGAAATGCACAAGACAGAATATAAACATACCTCTGTAAAGCGTCCTTCTGGTCGATCTGTTGGTTTCATTCTCCTAACTAGGTTTGAAGGCAAAATCGATGCTGATTTTATTCTTTATCCACTTATGTACATGTATTTATTCAAATCCACTCCGTGTGGGTGGCGAGGCAAACTGATAATTGTTCCGTCATGAGAGTTGCGCGCTCTGGGTTTTTACACACTGTCTGGCCTCTTATGCTGTTTTTATCTGCTCGTTTAATCTGACACTGATGTTTAGCATACTGTGTTTGCAACTGTTATGACACGAAACGTCCTTGAGTGAGAGGAGAGATAAACTGGCCTCGTCCTGGAAGTTAGGGGCATAACATTTCTGCCTCACGCTGGAGGTATTCAGCCAATCACAACGCACAACTCAACTGGCCAATCAGAGCACACTGCGCTTTAAAGAGCGATAGCATGGTAAAATGCTATTTCATGCACCCTGTGTCATGGTTCTGCCCTTCATGTCTAGTAAATTCCTAGAGCCTTGTGGGCAGGGCCATGACAGTGCCTTGTCTCTGTGTTTGTTACTCGTGGAAGCGCGTGGCCTGGGCGTGGTGCGCCCCCCGGATACTTCCGCGATCCTGCCCTCCTTGTTTATGTCTTGTTTTCATGATTAGTGGGCAGGATTGCGTCAGTATCTTGTCTTTGTGTTTACGTTCTGTGGGGAGACACGCGGCTCGGGCGCTTTTGCCGCGTGTTTTCATGTCGCGCGTCTAAGCCCCGCCCCCTCGTTCTCCGGTAATTTTCCCTGTTAATGTTTCTGATGATTCACACCTGCACCCTGTGTCATTATCCCTTGTTTGTTCCCCTATTTAAAGCCCTCGTGTTCATTGTCCTGTGCTGGTTCGTTTTGTGAGTACTGCGTGTTTTGTAAAGTTCGTGAGTTTTAGTGAATCCTGTCTTGCCTGTTCCCGTGCTCGTATTTAGTCTTTCTAGTTTTTGGTTTTCTGTTTTGCCCCCTCGTGTGTTGTTTCAGTTCTACAGTTTGTTCTAGTGTTTTTTGTTCTAATTATTTTGAGTTTGGTTCTTGTTTTTGTCCTGTTTGCCCCCTCGTGGGCTTTTGTTTATTAAAGTGTTTTCTGCTGCCTGCGCTTGGGTTCTGTCCTTGATAAGCCATGACACCCTGACGATTTACAATGTTAAACTGTTCAAAGTTTTTTCGAACATGAATTTACGTTATGTAACAGGTTTTCTTGGTCCCTTATTGGACGACTCTTCCGGAAAAGCGGAAATAATCGCAGAACTGTATCTGTCTTTTATAAATGTGATCAAACTAAATACTCTTCGAAGATGTGAAATATTTAATCTTACTCTATAGGTACAAGATTTATATGAGATTTATATGTGCGTTACCTCCGCTTTAAATTCCATCTTCTTATGTAAAAGCTCAAATGAAGGGAATGTGTCATTAGGTTTGAATTATCCCATTACACAACATTATCATGAAATTCTGAGGTGCATTGACAAAGAAATTATTCTCCAAATTGGATCCAAAAGATGGATCGCCACTAAGACTGTTGCCCAGGTAATTTTAGTCTTGACCAGTCCTCAAAGCACACTACCGGCCCTGCATGACAATGAAGTCCATTCCTATTCCCTTCCACTTTAGTGTATGCCTGACTTCCTTATAATGGCTACAACTAAGAACACAATGACTTGAGTTTGAGATTTTTATGGAGCAAAGGAACATTCCATATTGCCTGAATCTGTCTTCTTGTTGAATTGTAGGAGTAATAACTTAAATGTAATATAAAGCTTATGTCTCTCTCCGACAGGAAATCTTGCTCTTCTGCTGCTCTCCCAGCTGTATGCGGCATTAAAGGTAAAATACGGATCCCTGGAAAGCCATTTGGCACCTAATTGAGCATTCCTATTACTTTAAACTCCCAACAGACAGGGACGTTCACTAGAGTGAGTGTGTGTTAGAATGTGAATGAAATGGTACAGAGAGAGAGAGAGAGAGATACTCCTACGGTTAATGGTCCTGTGTTCAGATTTCATTGTAATATTGTACAATGAAAAAGTGTATCACTCTTCAATCTATTGCTTCATAGAGTAAAAAGAAATTGCAGATAGCAATTACCCCTGGTCATCATTCACTGGATAAAGCCAGAAAGCCTGTTAAACCTGTAGCCCATTTTCTTACTGATTAAGGGGTTATTGTAAATATGATGCAAGCATAAAATAAGATATATACCGCCCACACCAGCATCTTATGATGAAATTTACTACAAAGATCATAGGGGTAACCACTGTATACATTCATTTCTCTAGAGTGATGAATTGTGCATGTAGTTCAGGTCAAAGGATGATGCAGTGTTTATTTAGTTCAGTTCTGCAGACCTCTTCGTGATGAGGCATTAGTATGCACTGTGCTGTCTGTGGTTCATGAGACGCATCTGCAGCCTTTTGTGGACCCCTTGTTTTAGACTGGGAGAAGCTGAGAATACCAATTTACTGTTAAATTGTTTTGCTGTGAATTCAGAACGCCTGAGTAAGAAACCATTTAACTGCTGGACATCTGCCTGACCTACTGCATCATAGCTCTTTATTTAGTAAGCAGAGTGGTAGAAGTACAAGCCATGAATTTTACAAGGTTGTACATGTTTCTGAATCAAATCGCCTGTCACACTACCGAAACACAGAAGTGTACTGGTCGGTAAAAATGTTTGTTCCGTACTACAAACAGTACATAAAATATACAAAATATGATAATTTACAAATTATACATGAGACATAGTACACAATATACACATAAAATTTTAAAAAAACAAATTTGACAATAAAGTATAGCCTATATACACTCTATACACAATATACTGTACGTGCACATTATACACACAAACATTCACAATACAGTGTGAAGTATACACTCTTAGGGCCCCATCGTACACCCAAGTGTACACAAGTGTTTTGCTAGTTCACATTTTTCCCATCCCGCGCCGCGTTGTTTAAAAAGCAAATGCATTTGCGCCCATTTGTGCTGGTCTAAAAAAGCGGTGTGTTCAGGCGCATTGTTGGCGCGTTGCTACTTTGAGGAACTGAAACTGCGCCATAGACCAACTCAAACCAAAATGCGCCTCTGAGCACAAATATTAAACTTTTATATTTAAAATATTAAACATTATAAATATAAAAATGGAAAAGATTATTATTGTGTACATACATACAAAATGCCATAATGGATAGTCATTGCATGTATCAGAATTAGCCTTTGCTGTTTAGTCTTCTTATGATGACGAATCAAATTGGCAAAGTCAGCAAATCAGTTTCTTCGCTTGAGATGCGTTCAGCGTTCAACAAACTCCGCCATCTAAATAGCGATCCGCCATGGCGAGAGCACAACTTTGGACGTGGCCAATCGATTTTAGGTCAATTTCTTTTTTTTACGTTTTTCACATTTTACAGAACAAATTCCCCCATGCCAGCAAAATCAAAAGATGCAGTACAAACAAACACATACAATAACGTATACATCCAAGTATATACTGTACGTACATACAAAAAATGCAATTAATTTTTAAAATGTTACATCTTGCAATTGAGTTTACTGTTTTCATCATCAGAGTGTTTTTATTCTCATTGTATATTTTTGTGCATTTTTTCAAAGTTTGTGGTCATTTTTATTAGCACAAAAAAATCCCATACATACATGCTTTTTGGTCAGTTATTTTAAGATATTTTCCATTTTTGCATATCTCTATATTTATTTTAATAATACATTTTTTATATAAAGTCATAGTTATTTACTTAAAAATACTGTTGCTGTACCAGGGTAGAGTGCTGGCATTAGATGAGGTATTGCAAATAATGTATATTTTGACAACATGTATTGAGCATTTATTAGAGCTTAACGTGTGCCTTCTAATAATTCTTGCCATTGTTATTTGTTTATGAACATTTCATGAGCTCTTCATGTGTTCTTCATAAGTACATGCATGCAATGAGCATGTTTAGCCCATCAAACGGCATTGTTTTCAATGTTCTGTTTCAAAAAGTTGATTTCAAGTCTGTTGCAAAATATACATCATAAAAGCTGACCAATTAGGTTGTGATCTTATCCTTATGACTTCAATTTTGGTATCTGTAGGTGTGCTAAACATGGCAGTCTTAGCGATAAACAAATGCATCATCATCATCATATTTTTTTGTCAGAACCGAAAAAAACAAGAGAATGGACTACAAGTGTAAACAACCCCTTTGGCACAGTGTGAATTGTGCTTATGAATGTAACATTTGGCTGAGTAGCCTGACTCATTATGCTTGGGTCTCTATTACACTATTCACAGCCTTGATTAACATTGCCTGACTAAAAAATTGCTATTATTGCTGGTTTGGTTGATCAAAGGAGTGTTATCCTCAATTTCCGGTGTATTATATCTTCAGCAAAAGTCCTATTTAGCCTGATTGGACAGTTGAGCTGTTCGTTGTGATTGGCTAAATACCTTCAGTGTGAGGCGGAACTTCCAGGACAAGGCCGAGTGTCAGTTTATCGCTCCTCTCATTCAGAGACGTTTTGTGTCATAACAGTGCAAACACAGTAAGCTAATAACAGTAGTGTCAGATTAAATGAGTGGTTTACATTTACATTACATTTATGCATTTGGCAGACGCTTTTATCCAAAGCGACTTACATTACATTGTACTATACATTTGTACATTTTGTATAGTAAGCAAGTGGGGGTTAGGTGCCTTGCTCAAGGGCACCTCAGCCGTTACCGCCAGCCATGAGAATCGAACCAGCAACCTTCTGGTCATGAGTCCAACTCTAACCACTGGGCCACGACTGCCCACATGCGTTTAAAACCGTATATGAGGCCAGACAATGTGTGAATGCTCCCAGCGCGCAACTCTCATGCCGGAATGATCATCAGTTCGCCCTCGCCACCCACACGGAGTGGATTCACGTCGGACCAGTTATAATAAATACATAAGTACATAAGTGGATAAAGAGTAAAATCGATTTTGCCTTCAAACCTAGTTAGGAGAATGAAACCAACGGATCGACCAGAAGGACGCTTTACAGAAGTATGTTTTTATTCTGTCTAACGCCCCGTTCACATTATAAGCGACTTTGTCGCTGCATGTCGCCAGGGTTGGCGGATAGTGGGCATTCCCTCTATTGGTTGCCTGATGACGACATCCACTGATGTCATTACATTATTGCTAACAGCGAATCAGAGTTCTTGCCGCTCAGTACAAACATTATGGAGGGAAACACTAAATATTAATGCAGTCAGTGCATTAAATGTTATATTCTGACAAATGAATTTGAAACAAAGCGTCCTGTTTTCCATTGCGTCTATTTATATGCGGCGAAAGCGCCAATGGCGGTCTATCTGGGTACATGAAATCGTTCAGGCTCTGAGTCAGCACGGTGAGTACCACAGGCTGGTGCAGGAGCTGTGGCTCCCTATTGGCTGTCGCTCCCGAAAGTCGCTCTTCATTTGCATGAAGTTGAAGATTTCTCAATTTTGTTGCGTCGCTAGACACGCCGATCCAGTCGCCAACGGCTGCTACAGCTCGTGTCGCCGGAAGTCGCCAGCTCTCCATTGAAATGAATGGGATCTTGTCGCTTTGTCGCTTGTAATGTGAACGGGGCTTTATGCATTTGCACAGCGGCAGCACTACAGCTGTGATAACTAAAGATACACCTTCTTCTTTACTTTACATTTGGGAGGTGTTATGCAACAATCTGAGGCAAACTGACGTGGCACTGTAGGGGCATGTGCGTGTCTACACGAGCCGTTTCAGACAGTTCAGGAAGATCAATTGCTTTTATAAAGAAATATATTTTGTTCTGATACTTTGATTTTGGCAATTTTACATGTCTGATGCATGCATGGGCAACTTGTAACACACTAAAAACACAGGAAAACACGACATTGCAAACAGTTTCTCCTTTAACTTTGTCATTAAAACACACTGGTGAAGGAAAATTCTACATTTTTCTGTGCTCCACTGGTTCAGGTTGCATTGTGTGACTGCATTACTTAGACCATTTGCTCACTGGACGCAACTGGGCCAGGACAAGATGCAATGTTTATTCATGCTGTCATGTGTCTTTGGCCTTTCACCTGTGTATCTGTTGAATATGAAAATGTGCACACCCTCTGAGCACCCCTGCTACGTACACACACAGTCAAATCTGACCACACACAAATACACACTATCTGCATCAATGATATGGAAAATACAGCTTTTTTGGTTGAAAGACTGGTTTACCCCAAAATGAAAATTCTGATCACTTACCAACCTTTATAATGCTGTATCTCGAGATGCATTAAAGATGATTTTTTTCCAAAGCTCTGAACCCCATTTTGTTTTGTGTTAGCAGTGCACATCAATGGCCTCAGACTTTCCATCACTAGTGACTGTAGTGATACATGCTGGGCTAACCCTAACCATGAAGGCTGAAGTGTCGGACTAAGCAGGTACCCCCATGGATCACATAGGTACAGATGGCAATAGACACTAGTGGTGGAAAAGAGGCAGCAATAGACTAAATACATGCTCTGAAACTTGAATTCCCCATGATAAATCACAATGTATCTGTCCCAGCTTTCACAGCTCAGAACATTCAAGGTCATGAGAAACCGAACAAACACAACTATATTTTTATACAAGTGTGTCTGTGTTAATATATACAGTTTATTTATCTGTGTCATGGCATATTAATGCCCTAGACATCATCTATTTCCTTCCCAGACACAACATAATCCAGGCAAAAGACAAAATGAAATCAAATTATCTCCGCCTGGTACGAATGAGTGTGTGAAAGTCCAAAGCGCTCAGTCAGCCACTCCCCAAAGCACCAGACAGGAAGTCTTTGATCCAACACATTCACACAATAAGGAAGCAGCAAGCAGTCGGAGAAGAAAAACACAAACAACCTTTCAAAATCGAACAATGACTTCAAATGTTTTCAATAAAACAAGTGAGAAAACACATGAGGATATTTGATTTTTTCTTTAAAATGCAGCAGCCCCAAACAAGTTTCTAAATGCCAAAGTAAGAGGATTACAGGTTGTTTGGAGGTGCTGGAGGCTGGTAGGGAAAGATAAAGAATGAGAAGGAAGGGCAGGTGTAGTTGTTTCTGTTTTGCTCACTCTGAAATCTGTTTATCCTTGGGGACAAGCATGAAATGTTACTTTACCTTTCAGGTTTCTTTTTTTAAGCCGTTGGGCCTTAGGGGATTTTATTCTTTTGCAATGCACTTGTTTTCCTATAACAGATAACTGCTCTTTCACAGATCAATGTTAAAGACATTAACATTGTTCAGTTAAGATTAAAAACTGCATTACTGTCGGCTGTCAGTAGTTCCGTGGACTGTGTGCCCACATGTGGCGCAGTTGCACGACAGTCAACCTGAGTTTGAATCCCAGCTCCTGTTCTCCACTCTTCCATTCTGCAACTTCCTGTCTGTGTTCACTGTGCTACCTAAAAAAGCTACAAAATCCAGCCCATGCTAGCATAGCAGCAGCGGCACTGTTCGGCACCGAGTCTATTTTTGTCTAATTAAAGCGACAGTGTACTCTTTATAGTCAATAGTCTCACGGGTTAACAGAGAAACGTATCACTTTTATCTTTAAAGCGTGTAAGTGGTGTCTTGTGTTCTTAACGGTTGCCATGACTTCCAGAAACACTGCTGTCAGGAGTTTATTTGGCCAAACTACAGCACATTTAAAGAATTTCTTAAATGTTGTATGCTTTTATTACATACAGTGCCCTCCACAATTATTGGCACCTTTGGTAAATATGAGCAAAGAAGGCTGTAAAAATAAATCTGCATTGTTTCTTGTTTTGATCTTTTATTTACAAAATCTACAAAATTCCAAAATTTCATTAACGATCAACTATTTGAAGTATGGGGAATATCACATTGTGGAAAAAAATGTTTTTTTCTAATTAGATTAGATTAGATTAGATTAGATTCAACTTTATTGTCATTACACATGTACAAGTACAAGGCAACGAAATGCAGTTTAGGTCTAACCAGAAGTGCAATAGCAGCAAGTGCAGGATATACAGTGGTTGCATAAATTACATAAATAAATATTACAGAAGTAATTTACAGATGGAAATGTACTATGACCATGATTTACAGATGTCTCTAACTATAGACAGAAATTTACAGATGGATATATACTATGAACATAATATACAAATGTCTATTACTATAGACAGAGATTTACAGATGGATATATACTATGAACATAATATACAGATGGCTATTACTATAAACAGAGATTTACAGATGGATATGTATTATGAACATAATGTACAGATGGCTATTACTATAAACAGAAATTTACAGGTGGATGTATACAATAAGTTAGGCTATGGTGAGCAGCAGTGCGATGAATATAGAGTAGTGCAAATAAATTATGGACAGAAGCTATCTAAGTAACAGTGCAGTGGAAGAAGTTATTGCATATTTCAGTTAATACATCCTGGCCACAGTTATTGGTACCCTTAGAAATTCTTCTGAGTAAAATATTTGCCAAGTATATTCCAATTGATATTTACATTTTCTGAGCACACCAAGGTGACTAGAAACATGATGTTGTCCAGTCATGACTTCTTGCACAGGAGAATAATATTAAGTAACACAAAGCTCAATTATAAGCTTTATGTTGTGGATTTACAGATTTTAATCGACTTGGCCAGTAACTAATTTTAGTTTATATTTAACAAAGAAAAGTTACAGGTTGCCAACCTGATCTCACGGGAAGTCGTAAGTATTTGACGAGGTGGCTAATTCGTATGAATTCATACGTTGTGAGTCGTACGAAAACGTACAATTAAGCAATGCTGAAGGCCCGCCCCTAACTCCGCCTAACACCTAACGTCACTGGCGCGATAGCATACGTCACTGGCGCGACAGCAAGTCGTACTAAAACATACGACTGAGCTCGTACGAATTCATACGAATTAGCCAAAATTAGCCACCTCGTCAAATACTTATGATTTCGCCGTGAATTTGCATTGAGATTGCAGCTTTAAATGCGTCTTAGGTTACTACATTGAAGATTTTTTTGTGGTTTTTTGGTCTTTGTTACAAAATATATGGTTTAGTATTAACTACATGCCATGTTTTTGAGCAATCTGATAATATTCAATACGTTTGGTGCACTGTCCATAATCTTTACATTGTGATTTATTAACAATTCATCAATTTCTGCAGCCATACATCAAATAATAGTTTGATGTAGTTTAATAAATAATTCACTAAAACAATTAAACCATCCATTTATTCATTTACTATCTATCCTTATAACAAATTTAATAAAGCATCCAAGAATCTATTCATCTATCATTCCATCCATCCACCCATCCATATATACAATCATCCATCCATCCATCCATCCAATTTTCTAATTACTCATCCATTTAGATAATCCATCCATCAAAAATAGTGTAAATAGTGTTTCCCTTATGTAAATAATGTCAGTTAAATCTGTTTATTCATGCCCCATTCTCCAGTGTGTACGCAGTGTATTTGGCAGGGTGCTTTTGGCAGGGTGACTGGCCGTATTCCAGGTCTAACATCGATGAAATGGGAATATGTGGCATCTTATCCCCTGAAAGCAAGCTGCTTGCCAGACTGATGAGATGAGAGCTGGGATGTTGGACCACTGTGTCCTTATTCAGAAGAAAAATTACCCCTGAGCTGTGGGTTCAGGGAATTCCCCCAACACAGGGTAAGTTCCACTGGCAAATCTAGACAGGTTGAGATATGAATAATGATTTGCTTTGCAATGCACATGCTGCCAACACCCATGCGGTTTATTTAAGATTCTCCAACAGAATTTCTAAATATTGCCCTAGACATAACTACTGCTTAAACATATCAAGTGTGTCACATTGTCTCAAGAATTGAATTATTTCCGAATTCTTTTGTTTTGTAAAACATTGATATCTGACTGACAATTTGTTTAAATCCTACTAATCTTTCCAACATTGACAATATTTTGCCAAAATGGCATGTGATCTTTTTACTTGTATAGTTAAATTGTTTAATGTATGTCTGTATATTGATTTTTATAAACATATATATAAATTATTTATATTTAAATTTTTATAAACATATATATATATATATATATATATATATATATATTAGGTAAAATATGTATTCGTGTAAAAAAATTCTTAGCTTTTTATTCCTGCAGTTCATCAAAAGAATATTCAATAAACTGTACCCCCTCCCATCCTGAACCAAGCACAATAAATGCAGTGAAACTCAGAGTTGGCTTTTTTTATATGGACCACTAGCTCTCCGTGATTGTTCTAAGATTTTTACAAAGCCACAACCTTGTAGCCATCCCAGTATGCCATTCAAAAAGACCCAAACCCTTAACATTTCTCTCACCCGCATTGTTCTTTTGATTGAACTGCCACATTTTCTGCCTGGGGACAAAACCCAGGTAGAACATGAGATGGATTAAAAATCATTTTACATGATAAGGATAACAGAGGCAATCAAAAGTCGGTCGAGTCAGGTGTGAGGGACTGTGATTTTCAGCTGTTCTTCTTTCCAAACTACTCAAGACTGATATTTTATTCAGTTTTATTCCCTCTGTTGTCCATTTCTTTCTCCCCTTGTCAATTTATCTTCCCCTCTCTACCATCTTCACTGTTTAACCGGCACATTATTCGCTGATCTATGACCTAGTTACACAATTAGCATTCATATCTTGAAATTGATTAAGATGTTATTGTTCTACAGATCATAAAACACAATGAACTATGGAAGACATCAGTTTTACTTAACACAGAAGTAAGAAGACTACAGAATATGTTTTGATAGATAACAAAATAATAATTACTAATTTATAAATAATGAATAAACTATTTATAAGACATACCCCTGCAAACAAAGCAGGTATAATGCTTTGCCTAATGATTTCTTGTTTAAAACACCTGATAACTGAAAATATGAGTAGTATAACCCTAAAATGAAGATTTTAAATCACTAAACCCATAGATTTAAGTTTGATGTCTCCCCCTTGTGGCCAACTATCTTCAAGTAAAGCAGTTGCACTGTCAGATTTAGCGTGATAGGAATTACATAAATATATATATTTTATCTTGTCTTTGATTAATTTTTTATTTCTTTTGTTTTATCACACAGTTTCCTCATTATTTCATCAGTTTTGTGTCTTCTTTGACTTTCTCTCTCTTTTTAAGTTTCTCCTTTTTTTCAAAGCTGCTGATGTGTGCATAATGAATAGCATTCATCAAAGTCACAATGGCTTTGATATGAGTTAATTCACACCACCACTGCATCTCTCCTCCACCAAACCGAATGAATTATATCCACACTTGACGTGGGAGAGAGACAACTATTTAATCCAAACCTACCGAGCCATGCAGTACATCTACTTTTGAACAAAACGTTCAAATACCCTTTAAGTGACAAAGGTATGTTTTTTAGAAAATCATTATTTTTGACTGCAAGAATGTGTAGCACGACGTTTTTGTTTTATTTGCAAAAATAATCATCTTCATTTGTTTCACAGACAGAAGTTAACATTTTAATTGACATTTATATCAAACATTCCACTTTTTTTTTTAGAGGATACTTGAAATCTGGGAGTGTCTGTGCCCACCAGAGTTCGAGATAAGAATTCTTGACCCTATAGATCCCAGCCCCTTACATCAATATAGGATTTTTGCGGGTCTCCTTCAACACGTGTGCTCCTAAAATCATTCCCGTCTTTCACACTGCTAAATGCACAAGGATAAAACTGAACAATTATTTTCATTAGGAGAAGTGGTAAGAAAATGGCTGCGTGATGAATACAGTCTTCATTGTAGTACACGCTCAATGACAAGGATTTATGAAAACACATCCATGGCAGCTGCCACAGCACAAAACCTTAAACACATTAATCACATCCTTAAAGAGAATGTGATGACACATGGAAAGACTTACGCGCACACACAGAGTATGCAAAAACGTGTACGTTGTACAGAGAAGACCCTGTTCTGGAAATCTTTTCTGGTCTCTCTAATGAATGCATTACTAATGTGGCACTAATGAACCAAATGTGCTATTGCAGAGAACATGAATCATGAATAGAAGAACAGAGAGAACGAGAAATCTGAGAATTTGTGCTTCACTGAATATTGTTATTTATTTCACCCAAAAAATAAAATTCTGTCATCATTTACTCACCCTCAGGTTGTTCTAAACCTGTATACATTTCTTTGTTCTGCAGACCACAAAGGAAGATATTTGGAAGAATGTCAGTAACCAAACAGATCTCATCCCCCATTTACTGCATAGTAGGGAAAAATACTATTGGAGTCAATGAACAAAGAAATGTGAACATTTTGGAAAAACCTGAGGATGAGATAATAATGACCAAATTTTTGGATGAACTATCTCGGTAAAGTTAAAATGTGTTTTTTTTGTTTGTTTCTTAGCCACTAGCATCACTTAAGCATTCATGACTAATGCAGTAATAACTGTTTTCGTATGGGTTTCCTAAACACTTTCCACCATTGGTTAATCGAAAAAATTACGTGAAACAAAAAGAATAAGATGAACCAATGTTTTATGTGGGGCTAGTCGGGTTGATCAAACAAACAGCGGTAGTTCCACAAACCCAGTGTTTACACTTTGGTTTAGCCACAGAAATAAGCATTCTAAATGATTATTTTATAGCACACCTATGCACAAATCCTGTTTGCATTCGAAAATGCAAGTACACTATTTTACTGTCACGAGTTGATGCCTTTGATTTATGAAATGTCAGTTCAATACAAGAAAACCCTAGTGCTGAAACAGCACTTGATTACTTTATTCCTGTGTGCTTTAAATGTGATGTAGAAATAGACCATGATATGCTTTTTCACTGACAAATGCTATTTTGCGATTGTTGCCTCATTCCTTTATTCTGTTTTGCCATATTGCATACTCAAAACAAACATATTTTGCCGTCTCAGCACAAAGGTTGGAAGACAATTCTGCAAACATACATTTTTAATCAAGAGGAGTTTCTTTTCCCAGTTTCTGACCTTCAGTCTATAAAAATTCTTTTTAATAATTCATAATTTTCAGTATCCACCCCCAGCTGGATGCTTGAGCATGCTTACACACATACACCATTTTACACGCTTTCTTGAACAGGGATGGATGTGTTGTTTGTAAATACCTGGTGAATTTTGAATGTATTCTGTTTATTTTAGCAAATATTTTTAATTCCATAATTATTAATATTTTAAAATGAAGGTAAAACGTTAATAAAATTGTTCAAATAAACCTTTAAAAACTGTATAGGTATTTAAACAAAGTTTAAATTGACCTTAATTTTAAATATTCTTAAACAATATACAGTTGTCCAACCAAAATGCCGAAATGTATCTGTAACAAGCGCTCCGTCTCCGCCAGGCATGCCCCCTGCATCACTCTCACCGGACTTTGACCCCACAGACTACACTCCCATAATTCTTTGCACCAGTCACGCCATCTTTGATCACATCCGCACCTGATTTACATTCCCTGGACACTATATGTAGGCCTACTCTGTGTTTTGTCGCGTTCCTTGTCAGGTCTTGTTGTATTTAATGTAGCATGTACTGTTCTTTACCTGATTTACGTGGATGTTATTTTTGTTGTTTATTCCGTGGATGTTTACCTGTGTTGTTGCTTTCCCTGTGGATTTACCTGTTTGCTTGTGCTATTGCTTCCCCTGTGGATTTACCTGTGTCACCTCCAGAGGATAATAATAAGCATAAAACCCCCAGTGCTAATAGCAACCTTCCTCATATTAATATTGCAGCCTAAAAGTTAAATTCTTCCGTGACGTATGGCAATTCCTGGAAAACACTTTTTCACTTTTTATTCCAGCTTTAGGTAAATTTATTGTTGGTTTGCTTTTCGCTCATGAGGTTGAGTTTTAATTAAATTGGCCATATCCCACAGCTTCTAAGTTGGGTTAGATATTAAAGTGGAACAACTTGTAAATCGCATACAATGAATCTAAGAAAATGGTATAAAATGTAAAAAAAACTCTTAAAATGTCATTATTTTTTGCATTATGTTCATAACGACCTAGTAGAATTTACTCACACAAAATGTAACAAAACTTCTACACATAATTGAATACAAACAGTAAATAATGAAGCGTTCAAGCGTTGTGTAAACCTTGTGTAAGTCAATACATTTTCAAACCTTTGTCAAGCCATCATTCAAAGTTTATCTTAGTTGATCAGCCTATGTAGTTGAAATTACTGCTTTATTCAATTTAACTCTACAATTTAACTCAAGTTAAATTAAATAATTACAATTTAGCATTTTCGTTCACCAGCTCATTTAAAATTCAGTGTTTAAATTCAAATTTAAAAAGCATAATATCTTATTTAGGTGAGGAAAGGGAATTATTACTTTGAATGAAAAACTATGAGGGCACATCAATAAAAAATATAATTACCTACCCGGAAAACTCCACTGCAATATTACATGAAAATAAGAATTGTCAGTTTCGATTTGTATCAATAGGATGTATCAACATAACAAAAAAAGCTGAATTTAGTAAATGTGCAGTTTGGTGTGTGCATAAATGTGTGTACATTCTACATTTGGTATGCATGTACAGTAGTAAATTAAAGTTATATACAGTACAGTTGGCATCTTTACCTTGCTCAGCAGTGCTTGTTAAGACTTACAACTCTCCAGCCTAAGCTAAAACCTAGTTTCCTAAGGTTCCGTTGATACTAGCTTGTGTTCTTTCATTTATAACTCACAATGGTCCACATAAAGTTGGAGATTAACTACCTCAGCACCTGTGGTTTATCCAGTCAGTCCAAGCTGTTTTCCCTGTAGTCAGGGCCGTGCAAAGACCTTTAGAGGGGGATGTGCTGAAACTGTAAAAGGGCACCCCCTATTTTTATTGGTCACATCTTAATCACAAATAAATTAAACAAAATAATAGTCTCAGAAGCTTAAGATTTATTCACTATTAATAACAACCATATAACATGTCTAACATGTAGGAAATAATAAGAAATAGGAAACTAATTGAATGAAGCTCTCAAACACTTTACTGCTAAATTCTAAATTAAATACAGAAGAATCCTCATTAAAGCTACAAAACACATCGATTTCTTTTGTTCTTCAATTAACATTAGTGACAGGAGTCACAGCAGCAGGTTTAAGAACGCGGCCCCGTTAAGAAATGCCACTTACACTGACGCATTTCCCATATTCACAACTTTTTGCATTAATTTAAGATAAGTAGTTGAAGACTGTGCTTACGAAAAAAGCTAGACAAAATACTTGTGCTTTCTGACAGATTCTGACAGGGATTCATTGACGCAGGCTTTAGCCCATTTGTACACCAGACATTGCACCAATACAACAGTTTCAAATCGTGCTTAAGTAGTTTAAAGGCTTTTCTATGAAAAAGAGCGTGTTTAGAGTACTCTTCAAAAAGCTAACTTAGCTTGCAAATACGTGCATATTAACAGCGTAAACATGAACTAACCATGCGGCCATATAATACAATAAATGTTAATAAATTAAATGTATCAGAAATCAAAAATCAAATAAGAAATTTCTTAGATCTATCTAGGTGACAAGGGATCATCCAAACATGAAAGCTAAGAACAAAGGCTAATAGCACATCACCATTAAATGAAATGCGTAGTGAAGTGCGTAGACATAAGCAATAACTGACAGGAAATGACAGACACAGATGTGTGTGTGTGTGTGTGTGTGTGTATATATAATGTACACATGATATTTAAGACAAACACAAAACACATGGACACAATTAGGGAAGGGTAACATGAAAGAACTACAAATAATATAAAAATGACTACAACAGGATGTGACATCATCAACATAATGCAAAATACAAGATTCAAAATAAAAGACAAGGAAAAAACACACACACAGACATTACACAAGGTGATTGCTTTAATATCAGTTATTGCTTTTAGACACCAGAAAGTTTTGATATGTTTAAGAAAAACACCTTAGTAATTGAGATGTCAGAAATATCGACAATGTCTCACCAAGACCAAGATTTGCCATTAAATAAAAGATTTTAATCTGTAACTCAAACAAAGAGCAAATAATGTGCTCTATGGTGATATAACAGCAGCAATTGGAGAAACAACTGTTAAAAGAATTGATGTATAAATTAACCTTAACATATCTCAATAAAGTCTCCTGAGCTTTGAAAAAGCAACTCCTGAGCAATAAAATATTTCTATGGGTTATACCCAAACTATAGAGATCATCCTTTGATTCATAATTTACTCATAACCACAAGGTTTCCTAAATCTTGATTAATGGTTTGAACATTTATAACATCTCTACATGCTGTACCATGTCAAACCTTCTCATACCTCAGGCTCTTCTATTTCTGCACATTGTTTGTTTAACCCACCTAAACGAATAATGTATTTTCTTCACCTACACGACTGAAGTCAACCCAATTTTCGGCATCTTTTGCATACGTCCTTTAATCTCAAGTTTTCAAGAGGAGCAAAGTGGACTAGAATTTTCTCTTTAAACCACATTATAACAAATAGTGCTGAAGGTGCTTTTGTTATAGTTCTATATCATACATAGTGGGGATTTAAATGTAATTTAGCTTGAGATCTACTTGCATTATTCCCTTGACATATTCAGTGAATGGTTTGTTGATGGCTAGATAATAGGTGCAAATTAAAGTCTCTAGTTTTTATACTTCACTAATACTGCCATATAGCAAGGTGATTTTAACATGCACCGCAATGTACACTTCACAAAACCTTTTATGAAGCGGTTAAAACAGATCCTTCAGATTTCCACAGATGGATCTTCTCACACTTGACCTTTAATATTTTCCAGTGTTCTGACATTGCTTTAACCAAATAAGGGCACTTGCCAGTGAGAGCTGAGAATTCCATTAAGTGTGTTCAAAGACGCCTGACATTGCGGTACTCTGTGTTGGCTCTTGTTTATGATGGGTTCTGAGTTCATTCAATGGCTTTAGAATAATTGTCTCTGAGAACGTTTGGATAGAAACAGGGAACTTCATGGAAATAGATATGTGATATGAATAAATATGTGAAAAGAAACAAAGAACTACACTTGGCTAAAGCAAGCTTGTCTGTGAGAAAGATTCAGCACCAAGTCTGGATTTATTAGGTTCATAACTATTGATGAAAAGTGTCCTGTAAAATGTATTCTGTCAGTTATTCTTACCAGGTATGTGGTTCATCTAGTAAAGTTCTGTGTCTTGTGTTTATGACATCAGCAGTGCATAAAAATCTGTATATCTATTTTAATATTTCAAGTACAACTATGCTCATGTTAACCACAATAAATGACATAAAATTCTTAATGCTGCCTACTAATATAATTTGTTTTAGTCAAGTGGAAGGAAACATCATGCATGCATCCATGCTTGAAAAGCAATTCCACAATGCACTGCAACAAATGCCCATTGAAGAAAGTTGCACCATGAACTCCTTGGTAGTTAAACAATGGTTTATGCTTCTGTAAAAGCCACAAGTCACTGTGGCTAGTGCGAAATCTGAGTTATCCATTCTTCAGCACCCTGAGCCACAAGCTCAATATCAATCTGGATTCCTACCATCAGGCCAGTAGCCCTGTAGCTACCCTAAAAGTTGTCCTAATACAATTCTCTGTGTAAACGTCACTCATCCTTTTGCTGAAAGTCTGCGAGTAAGGCAAGAGTAGAATATTAGTTGGGTAAAATCAGTGCTGTTAGCACTGGGGACACATGTTAAAGCCTTGGAAGTGACATTGGGAATGCAATTTTAGCTTTGGCATGTAGTAGCTTGCTCTAATATGGACCGGTAGTGAAACTATGCTATCATAATAATAAAATGTAAAAAAGCCTCACTTTACAGTAAGGTTGTATTTGTTATCAATTAGCTAGCTAACATGAACTACAATGACCAATACTTCTACAGCATTTATTAATCTTTGTTCATGTTAATTTAAGCATTTACTCATTCACACGTAATTTTACAGGAAAAACAACTATTTTACGGTATATTTCTGTCACTGTCCACTGACAGAATTTTTTTTTAACATTCATGTTAAAAATCAAACGTTGTAACTGTTAACATAAGTTAATGCACCATGAACTAACATAAATACATCTGTTTAAATTGAAAGTGATAGTTCACCCAAAAATAAAAATTGTCATCATTTTCTCTCCTTCTTGTCATTTCAAACCTGTATGGCTTTCTTTCTTTCGCACAACATTTTGAAGAAAGTTGGTAACAGAACAGCAGTGTCACCAATTCAATTCTATTGTGAGGACACAAAACCAATGCTAGTGTATGAGTACCAGTTAACATTCTTCAAAATATCTTTGTTGTGTTCTGCTGAAGAAAGAAAATTATAAGATTGTGAGTGAATGATGACACAAGTTTTATTGATGAACTTTCCTTTTTACAAAACAATTATTTTAATTAATTACTTATATTGCTCATTATTAATTCATGTTATACTTTTGCCTTTCTGTCACCATCTCTGCTTAAAATATAAAGTGGCAGGATTTTTTATTATTATTTTATTACTGTGGGTTGTGCGCTCTGTTGCGAATCAAAGTATGAGACAATTTTGAACACTATTTAAAAAGAGACATATGTTAAAAACTATTTACCAAAAACAATAAAAGGTGTTGACATTTCATGCTTGTTGAAAAACACTTGAAATAAAATGAATGTGCCACTGATGGAATGTGGAGATGATGGATGAATTTAAAAGTCACTAACAAAGCAGATATACACTCCACCACTGCCCCTGAGGTAAAGGCTGTCATGTTTTAAGGAACACTAACTTAAAAATGACAATTTGTGTAACCACTGAGAAACAGCAAGTGATTTTATATTGCGTACCACAGCACAGTAGGACTGCCATCTCAGATCTAAGATACTGCTGTTTCACACCACACCTCTAAGCCCCCCTCCCAATCCTTGCCACAATGCTTTAACCATTTAAATAAAATCATTACTAAAGCAGTACCACTGGGCAAAGTCACACTGAATAATTGAACAAGACTGTTTTCATACATAAATTCACAAGGGATGCTGAGCAGAGGCCGAATGGATGATGTCATCCTCCTTTCACTCGCTAGACGTTGTCGCACAGAAAGCGGCCATACACACAGCTTTCGTGAGCAACAGCCTCATTATCGCTATCATAAGCGTTATACTAACTTCGGAATGGAAATACTTCCAAGAGGGAAAAATGCGGAATTAAAAGTTACACTACACAATGTTATCTAAAATTAAGTCTGATAATGTACAGTACAGCAGAGATAACTGAATATGCTCAGGGTATGGGGTAATACCACTGGGAGAGCCAGAGATGGAGTTTGCCACATTAGATAAATGACTGGGTATAATGCCTTTTCTTTATCAAAGTCAGGCAGACGGGTGGCACTGTGCCATTTCACTCACTTTGTACTTGTCATGGATGCTCAGAGGGCATCGACCACTGGGAAAGAATAGTGATAGCATAGCATGAAGAGGACAATAGATTGTAAACCTTTCCTTTTGTCCAGGAAGCTAAACGGGGGAAGAGGTTTTAGCACATTAATTTGATTTTAAATAGGGGCTCAAAGCATTTAAATGAGAAACTAACCTTACACATGACGAGTTCAAGGGTTGGCATTTAGTACAATGATAATTAAAAATACTAATGATACATTTCATTTCAATGAAGCCTCTGTTACACTTAGCATGTTGAAAGATCTGAATGTGACAGAAAAGAGATAAAAGAAAAATCCTGTGTGCTTATAGGCCCATAGTCCACACTTCTGTTCCAAAAACACTCATCAATGCACTTATTATGTGCACCTTTATATAACAGAGGATGAGACAGTAAGCATTCATCATCATTCGTGAGCTGATGCAAGCTGACAGAGCAACACTTACAGTAACTTAAATATTCAGGCCAGTCTGTTATTAGTTCTCTTGAGAGATAAAAGGAAGCACCTCTCATGTCCAGTTTGGCACATGTTCTAGGACACTATTCTACGGTGGATTGAGGTGACATCATCGCAGTTCACCTTAGCCTGGATAGAATAAATGTCCAGAGACCACATAAACAAAAGCAGAGAAGCATGCTCTCATCTCTCTGAATGCATTCAGTGCAACTGAAGGTTGAGTTTTTTAAGCACGCTTCAATTGGTGATGAGAGCAGATACCAAAAAGCAGTGAAGATCTCGCTTGCTTCTTTATCTGATTGATTGAAACTCCATTACTGGGAAATGGCTTTCTCTGACCAGCCATTAGTGTTACACCCAAAATGACTTTCTCCACAAGTGCTTTACTTGAAATAATCTCTTGGTCACTGACATTGGATGAGGCCATGGCCATTTGGAACAGGAGTTCAAAGGAAAGACACTTTAACATGTAATTCCCCTGTCGATTCGTGAGGTTACCATGTCTGTCCTGATTATTTTCACTTGACTGGTAATAGCTCAGGATCCCCCACCTTTTTTGATTGCCCCATTTTGGGATCTCTCTCCTTTTCTGTCTGTCTCACATGACCGGCTCTAGCAGTACCCTCAACATCTTTGTTCAGCTGAGCATTAAATGTTAAGATGTTTCTGGCTTGTTTCTGCAAGATTCTTATATGACTGGAAATCATTGTAAAGGGTAATTTTGAGCTTTTAAATTCAATACTTTTTTTGAACTCTTTAAGTAGAGAGAGACCTATGCCATATTTTTTTATTCCAATTCTCCAATGCTCATGATATTAAAAATCCTTTTCTTTTCATTTCCCAGCCATACAATGTTTTTTAATAAAATCATGCTGTTTTAGTTATCAATAAAACTTCATTTTCTCAGATGGATTTTTGTCTTTTAATGACAACTAAATGAAACAGTAGCTACAACAGTCCATACTTTCAAATTAGGACAAAATATCTTTTCATAATCTGCCTGAAGATTATTATACTGTCACAGTGTCTCTGAGGTGATTTGCTATTTTATTAGAGATATTGTAGTTCTTATGATTTTTTAATGAGTGCACTTCTTTATTCAGGCTTTGGGACCCTTTCAGGGTCTGTGTATCACTCTGGGGAGATCTAATGGTTACGTCTAAAGGTTAAATGATAGAGAACAAGTCTTTTTATTGTAGTTTGTTTATTAAAGATGCTCGCTTAGAAATTAAAACAGTCGTGCTAATTTTTATGAATGTAATAAACCAGGAATTCATTTTGATTTTAGCAACACATTTCTTTGTTCTTACTGTATGCGCCTTCCTCTCTAGCTTCCAGAGGACTGACTAATGTTTGTTCTAGATAGAAAATATGTAAAGTATGCAGTGCGTAATTTCTGAACTATTAGCAAAAACTGAGACATGTTGACATCTTTGTTTGTATATATGACATAGAGTATATATTTATGTGTCATGAACCTGTTCAATTGTGTCTCTGAAGAAATGGGTGTATTGTCATGTTGACTTCACAAAGGTTAATTTGATGCATTTGTTGGTGAAAAGGTTAATGATTCTGAATACTTCTTTGGGGGACAAAATGTTGACTGCAACAAATAACATGCCACGATTCACCATAAAGATACAATTTTCTTATATACAATTTTCAATTTTCTTATTTTGCTGTCATGCAATGGTGTATGAAATGTGTTTATGTATATCTTCTTATACCTTACACAGTCAGTGAAATATCATTTACAATTGTGTATATACAGTAAAGTAATATTTCATGGGCTATGATGTCAGTTTTTTCTTTTGCCTTGCAGCAATGTGTTCCTCATGCAGAGTTGGCAAAGATGGAGAACCCTATGTGACAGGCAGGTGACGTATACAAGACATGGATGGCGTGAAGTGGAGTTTTCACCCATCAAATGGTGATCACTCCTATTTATGGACAGGGGGCTGAGCGTGAGCAGGTGTCAGTACCTTACTGAGCTTCAGCCCCCAACCTGCCCGTGTGCTGATTGTCCGATGTGGTCACTTGGTCATGAGGGTAGAGAGATATAATAATAACATGAATAATACTAGTAATAAAAAACATTCTAAAGCTAAAGAGAATTTTTATTTATTAATGTATTTATTAGTAGACCTATAATGTAAGTATTTAACTCAATAACTTTGTGTCCAGGGGTCATTTCTTTCTTTCTTTGTTTAGTTAGTTGTATAATTATTTACTATATAGCAACCACCCAAACACCTTTGTATCAGGCACACAGCAATATACATTTATAGAAAATTAGAGTTTATTTATATCTATTCATATCTAAATACAATTAGTTTATTCTTCATTTCCTTTTCAGTCTGGTTATATGTCTTCTTTCGACCCTGATTTCTTTTAAATATTACGTAAATATTGTAAATATTATGTACGCATTATACCATATATTTCCCTGAGCAGTGGCGTCCTAAAAGTCCGACTGGCTACCAGCAGCGTATCTTCTGTTGACCACCCCTCCCCCTCAAGAACAACAGAGTCCTCTATAGTTTGACATGGCCAGGGTCCACAAAGATTAGATTTGAATTTATGAAGATTGCTTCACCTAGGTCGGTGGTGTAATCTATGCGGTTGTAGTATTTCACGTGTGGCCCCCTCGTCGCCAAGCGACCCAAGGGCCCCATATTTCACCATGACAACGTAATCACAGCTCCGCATTAAAAAGTCATTATTGTTTAGAATGGGCGCCTCATCCAGAAAAACACTGGCTATAAAATCTCTTAGCCTTTGTCTCTCAGCACACATGTTTACTCAAGAACACAAGCTCAGGTGATTTAAATGGCCAGCTCAGAACTCCATTGATCTTAGCATGTTCCTCACAAAAATACAGACTCAGACTTCCGTATATGAAACCTTGTGGAGTGGACAAAAAGATAGTGTCCTTTATTGCAAGTATGGACACTGTATCCACTGTACAACTTTTTGTTAAAACACCAGTCAACTAAAATGTCAATCATTTCTTTGTGAATCTTGCTATGTGCACATGAGCTCATGTTAGAATAGAAAAGGGCCCACCCAAACTTTAGATGTAAAGAAGAAGTCACTAGAATATCACTAAGATTTGTGCTCACATGACTAAAGTAGCCAAACCTGTTCATTAGAAGGGGACGTCTCAATACTTTTGTTCAAATCATAAGTCAAAGCAGACTAATGTGTGAACAGAATAACAAAGAAAACATGTTCTTCCTGAATTCCACATTGACACATTCAGAAGCTTTTTCATCAAAATCTAAAGCTCTTCAAGGCTGTAAAACTGTCAAAAACAAGTTTTGCTTTGATTCAGTGTTTACGTCTCTAAAATGTTTGACATGCAGCCTTCATTTTGACACTTGGGTAATCCCTACCGCTTCATACCTCCAGATGCTGCACAATTTGCTGGGATAAATCTCATTCTTTCAAGGCAGCTCTATAGCTGTTCACCTAAATGTCATTCGCCTCCTCATTCAGTTAAAAATTGCAAACTCTCTCCAAGTCCCAAGGGCTTATGGGTATCAGTTTATTGTGTTTTATAGCTTAGCATGAGCTGCTTGGGGTGGCCATGGAGCTTGACCTCAGGTTATTGTCCTTGACTCTGTGGCTTCATTTTCGACCTGATGGGTCTGGAGAAACCCACAGGCCAGTGTACTGTACTCTACAAAGCCCGGAGTAAATAAAATTAGATTTACAGTTTGTTCCTGTGGTATTGACACACAGGATGTAATTATGCATTAAGGAACGGCTATTGAGTCATGCTAGGATTTAGCTGCATTGTTTAAAGAAGGCATTAAAGGGGAATGAAAAAACTGTGTATGAGGGTTATAAGGGATATTCTGTGTACATATATGTAGACATAAACAAAATACTACCCTCCCTAGATTTAGATCTCTATTTTTTCTCCTCTTTTCATGTGCACACTGTTTTCTAAGTGGATCAATAAAAACTATTCATGAGTCTGCCACCTTTCATGAATGGGATTCCCCCGCAAAATCGATGTATTCCCAGCTGACTGCATTATCACCTCTAAGTCTATCCCGACTGCCTCATACCCAGCAGCCCACTGTTTTAAAAACGTAATATGAGTTCTGTGTATACTATCGATTACAGTATTAGTCTTATTAACCTATAAGTTCACTGTCTGTCTGCAAATGGTTTATAGCAGCTGCATTTACAGTTCTCTTTCCTTACTGCGATTCTATGTCAAGCCATGGAAATATTTATCCTGGCTGACTTTACAGGGAATGTTTTGTATAAAGATACCTTTTCAGAAAAGCAGTTTAAGCCAGGCTTCCAATACATAACATTGGAACAGGCTTACAATAAAAAAAACTATTCAACTATAAATGATTACATGCACTTTTAAAATAAAAATACTTCACGATGCCAATAAATAACCTTTTTTGTTTAAATGGATCCAGAAAAAAGTTTTTTGTGGTGAAAAAAAGGTTTTTCAGATTATAAAAATGGGGTGGTTCTTTTAAAGAACCGTTGACTGAATGGTTATTTGTAGAACCAAAAATGTTTTTTTCTATGGCATCGCTGTGAAGAGCCTTTTAGGAACCATTATTTTTAAGAGTATAGTTTTGCAAATATAATGTCAATGTTTAAGGATCACAATACTAATTTGTCAGTGCAAAAGGATGCCTTAGTTTAAAATATTGATAAAAAGAAAAGTCATACACAAATGGACAATTCATGAGTTTTGAGACATTGCCGCTCTTATTACTGACTGGTTTCATCTCTCATGGCTTTGCTTTTGTATTCTTACACTCTACATTACCAGTTGATTCATGACCATTCATAAGAGGCCAAACAAGGCAAGAAACGGATCCTGTTTGAGCACATTCTGAGTTACCATCTACAATTTAATTATGTTACAGGGCACCAGGGTGTTGGCCAGGCTGTTGGGAGTATTAAGAAGGGTGGAAGGGATATCTGGTAACACAGCCTTCCTTGAGCTTCCCCATGGGGTGATTACATCTGGGCAGAAGCCTTTCTGGTGCCCATAAAACCGAGCTTGACGGATGTATTTGTAATTCATATGTCTGTGTAGACCTGAGATGGCTCCCCAAAAATAAATGAGGTTGGTTTCAAGTGAATATGAAACTTTAACTTCTGTCATGGGAGCCATATATTGTAGTGGATATTTTGCTACACTAAGAAGGGTATTTTTAAAGTTCAGGCAGTCTACAGCGCCACAATACTATTGAAATATAGAAAAAAATAAAATAAAATCAGAAAAAAAAGGAAAGCAGATCAATTATGGTGATGCAGAAATATAGAATAACATTTACAAACAATTTACAAGTATTGGTGGAGAAACACAAGTATTTACATAAAAAAACATGCATGCTGTAACAGTGATTTTACCACTGTTAAGAGATGTTAGGTACAGTGTGAGATTTAATAATACAAAAATTGATTCACGGCAGATGACACTGTCAAATCACTAGCCAATTTTGCAGCTTTAGCTTCATAAATTATATTTACTTTGCTTGGGGAAGTTCATAAAAGCTAAACCTGTACTGGTTTACCATAAATACTTAACTCATGAGTGTGCAACATCTGCAAATAACTGAACTTGAGTGATAACTGAACTGCAAATAATAGCTTGAACGTACCCGTCACTACATAACAATAGCAAGCTGGTTCAAATAGCAAGCTGGTTCATTCATTTCACTGGTGCAGTAGCAAAGAAAAACATAATAATGTGCCAATACTTGCCAAGTGGCAAGCTGGTGGTAGTATTGTTCAGTGTTGACTTGATACGTCCACCTAAAACAGAGGCGATGACTGTCATTTATGAACAATACAAAATTTAAAATAAATATATAAGCTGTGACTTTCTTAATGTGGTGTGTTGGTTGGTGAGTCAAAAAAGTTATTTTCAATATATTATAAACAATTATAAACATGATTTTTTACTTTAGGTTTCTATGAAGGACGACATTTTTTGTGTAATGCTAGTTAACATATTTTGTGTCATTTTGTGCTTGTGTTTAATAACAACACAAGTTTTGTTCAAACTAACACAAAATGTACCGTCCTTAACTAGACACATGTCTGCGATATTTTTGGGACACACAATTGTGTGTGTTTTGAGAATAAAAAGCTGAAATATAGATTCAATCTGATGCGTTGCCACAAGTGTGCAAATATCGGCTATTGTACATCTCCTTTAATTGTGGATATCATGCATAAGATTTATATGCAAAAATTTGTACAAGAAAATCAGTTTGGAATTTGAATATTTACATTTGTGCCTTGATTAAATTGTACAAAAATTTGGAAAATATTTTTTTAATAAAATGTCAGTTTCTTAAGTTTAAACATGTTTATAAATTTACTATTTCAAATTTCATTGAGACTTAAAGAGATTTAAGACCTATTGAGAAGGAAATCCCATTTCAACAAGTGGCAAGGTTTATAAAGTTTTAAATTAAAGTAGTGATTTATCATGCAATTTAAATGCAATTTGCATTTAGGGGCTAGTTTATGGCCACCGAGGCCCGTCAAGGCCATTAAATCTCGATAATGAGATTTGCATTATAAAATGAGGAGGATCGAAATCATGATGGCTGTTCTAGAGAAAGATGTGAAATAAAGCCCTTCTATCACTCCCGATCAAATATCGCAGTAATTATAAGACCATCTCCAAAGTCAAAACTTTACAGAGTTAAGATTAAGGAGCCATTACACCAGCAGTGTTACAATTACTCTATGTATCTGCATTGGGAATTACGAACATAAAAACCTGATCTGTCTCGCTCAGCAATACTTTCCTGCTTCCTGCTTGGTACTCTGTTTTAATTTCTCTCTATTATGATGTCCATTTTGATTTCCTTTATATCATTTGTGTTCTGCGTTATGAGAATACTGCAGGACAGGCTCATGTTCCATGTCCTGAGCCCTGTCATTTCTGGCCAGAATGATCGGCGTGTTTCATTAATGTAATTTCAGTAATGAATTCTGGGGGTGAGCTCACAGTAAGAGCCAATCTAAGGCAGATGGTTTTCATGTTCCTTCTACTGCCTTGCTTTTTAAATCAATATTAGACCTTAATTCCCCCTGTCGCATACTTTTTTCCTCATTATTGGAATCTCATTGGATAGAATGACATGGGTCACGGATGGAATAAAAAGACCAATGTAAATGAATACATGAAAACAATTTATTCCATTGTTATTGTTGAGTAATGTGAGGAATAAGATCCAAATGATCTCTGTAGCCTATTACAGTGCACGACTGTTGCATATGTGTCTAAAACACAATGGAGTTTGAGCTATTTTTATGGAGCTTTTTTGTCATTTCGAATCGTAAAACTGTAGCGCAGCAATGTGAAACACTGCAATATTAAAATGTTATAGTGAATTGTTTAGCAAGAGCCAATCATAAACTGCTTCGATGTGCATCTCATTACATTTTCATTAGCTTTGTACAATTGCAGAGGCATGTTTAGTTTAGTAATGCATGTGTTGAGGAAAAATGGGTATTCAAAGAGGTCCCATGCCCGTTATGTGTGCTATTTGTACAGTCAATGTTATCAACCTTGTGCATTTGCAAATATAAGAATGTTAAACCATTTTTAAATACATAAGAAGATCTCAAAGATCTCAAAACTTCAGAAGCTCAGAAACTACTCATGATTGGTTGCTCCAACCTATTCTTCAGCCCATACAACCATGTAGGTCATTTGTCTCTTCCTTAAAATTTGTCAAATACATAGATGTAAAAGTACATAATTTTATATTGTAAATTCTGTGGGATAGGGACCATGTACAAAGTTCACACCTTACGTATAAACGAATTTTGATTCTTTTGATTGGCTGCAACAATCTAACATCATTCCATGCCGACACTCGTGACACAGGATTGCTGTTTTTATATGACAGCTAGAGGGCGCTTACATTTAAAATGTAAGCGTGGCATCAGTTCTGGCAGGTCACGTTTGTCAACTTGCATTAGATTCGATTAGATTCAACTTTATTGTCATTACACGTACAAGAACAAGGCAACGAAATGTAGCATCAGCTGATCACATCAGGTGCAACTAATCAATGTTAACCAATAGTCATAGAACACACACTTAGCTGTGTCCTATTTAGGTTGACTTTCTTAGCTCTTCATCGGCTGCTTAATCATGCCTCACTCAAAACCCACCTCCATCCCCATCTCCTCCATATATGACTGCATCTGTCCGGTCATTTTAATTAATCCTGCTATTCATCATGAACTGTTCTGGTTCCCCAGGCGGGGGATATGTATATCCGCACTCCCGCTTTCATTCCACCAACCTTAAATATAGTCGTCCTGACAGAAACATAACCTCATATGCTACTGGTAAAAATCATTAGATCATTTTTTGGAGAACAGATTTGTAAACAAAAAAAACATTAAATGACCAGTCAGTGAAATTTAGCAGCATCTAGCAGTGAGGTTGTGAATGGCAACCAATGCCTCCCTTTTGAAGCACTACGGATGCTGTCAGAGCTCTGTAGGGTTTGTCTGTTCAGGGATACTGTTGAAACAACATGGCGAATTCCATGTAAGGGGAAGTTGTACACTCTTAAAGGGGTCAAATGACATGGCTAAAATGAACATTATTGTGTATATTCACATACCGTGCATTGCTGTTGTTCCTCTCTGCCCCGCCTTTCTGAAACGTGCCGTTTGTTTACAAAGCTCATCGCTGTGAAAAGTGCTGTGTGCTTTGATTGGCCAGCTACCCAGTGTGTTGGGATTGGCCGAATACCTCAAGCATGTAACGCCCCTTATTCAGAACATCAGCTTCCAAAGCATATTGACAGCTGATAATGTCACCGTTACCGTGTGGGTTCAAGCCCAAATATGATCCATAAAATCCATTTGACCAAGCGGATTAATCAACTTTGCCAGCGCGACTTCAGCAGAGTAACAGACGGTAAGGTTTTATTTCAAAAAAACTTTTAGGTTAAACAATTAGCTAACTATAGCTAACTTCTTAAGCAGCCTGTGACGCTGTGTCTCGACGCGACGTGACAAAAACAATAAAACATATTATAAACGAGGCATTTGTTGCATCCAGCAGGGACATAGTTACTGAATATAATGACTTATGTTGACTTTTTTCGGCTCCTGAGGGATTCAGCCTTGTAAATATAAAACCATTTCTGCATTTGTGATTGTTGGACCAACAAAAAGCTCACGTTTGAATAGTCAGTTGCAAATTTTTTAATAATGAAAATGTACTTACAGGCTGTGAGTGATAAGCGGCAGACTGTCCTTGCAAAGTTGAATTTGCCCCAGTTTTTAGAAACAGCCTTTGTGCACAACCAGGTGTTAATGGATGAGCCTTCACTTTTAAATAGAACATCTATTTTGGTTATAGACTTTAATTTGTGCTATTTTACGTGTCTAATATATGCAGGAACAACTTGTAACACACCAAAGATAAAGGAAAACATGAGATTGTGTCATGTGACTCCTTTAAAAATGAAAATGCTTCATGATGTCATAGAAGAATTGTTCTTGTGTGTAAATGGTTCCTTAAAGAACCTTTAACATCCAAAGAACCTTTCTGTCTCACAAAAAGTTATTTGTGGTGAAAAAAGGTTCTTCAGATTATAGAAAGGTAAGACATGGATGGTTATTCAAAGAACCTTTCACTAAATTGTTCTTTGTGGAACCAAAATAGTTATTCAATGGCATACCTGTGAAGAACCTTTTTAGCACCTTTATTTTTTAAAATGTATGTACATAGAAATAGCTAAAACATATTGGTTTATTTTGTAATGTCTTTATACACCTCTGAAGACATAGTTTTGTATATTACATTGCATTTCTGTCAATACTGATCCTTCTTAATTTTACACACTGGTCCTTTAAATCATTTATAAATCTTTAATTTGTAACCACACTTAGTTTCATAGTTTCAAGTTTTTAACTTACATTTTTGTAATTCACAATAACCCTAAAACAAACAGTACCGTAATAAATTATCAACAATTCAACTAATAAGCTATTAGTTTATCTGATCATTTCTGCATCTTATTCTTTAATTCTGTCCCTTAAGTAGGCCAATGACTATTTTTCTAATGGTCCTAAACAAAGGAGGCCCAAAGGCCCACATAGAAAAGGACAAGCTAACTACTAATTTACAGACGGGATTGCATGTGTCCTATTTAATTATTTTTAATGTCACTCATTACAGGGTCCCTGTGGGGGAGAGTGATATCAACATTCTTGCTGCTTTGCTTGGACGCAATACCATTACAACAATGTCTTTCAATTAACCTTTCCTCTGTTCTGTAATCAGCTCTTTCTGCTGGCCACGCAAGCGCTGGATTAGGAGAGAGTGACTTGGCATTAATGGACTACGACATGGAGTGAGAGAGACGAATTGATGAGACAGAGACCGAGATGTAGAGACTATGGTCACAAGGGGGACGATTATCTTATTCCAGGCTTGCCGCTGTCTTAAAAACCTTATCCTTCATATTGAACAGTTACGGATATCTTTTGGTACTATTTCAAATTGCAGAAGTATCTTAAAGACTTTGTGTTACCTCTTTGTGACGCTGTGCTTGATACGAAGCGTATTTGAAAGTATGAGAGCCTTGAATTCCCCCGTGTAAAAATTCCTCAATTCATCAGAAAACGTGGTCGGATACAAGCAAATCCATTTTACTTGAAATCATTTTGATAAAACTCCAAAAGTGTCCTTAGAGGTATGAAAGATAAAAAGTGAGCAAGTATTTTTCCAAATAGGAGCTGAATCTTTAAAATCTAGTATTCATAGGTTATGAGAAGGAAAGTTATGAGTCTTGCCTGCATTAAATATTGGTATCAGCATTTCCCAGAATGTCTCCTAGGGAATCTGAAAGCAATACAAACCATACCCACAAAGAGTGTCACAGAACATCCACTTTTGGATCCACATCCACATTTGGCCAGTATTCTCTGGAAAATAGAATTAATGCGTTTGGTTGCCTTTTGTGATTTGAAAAGAACTGAGGACACAGAGTGAGGTGAGTGTGTCTATACCTATATGTCTATGTACACTTTTCATGTTATTGTGTACTTAGCATGAATCGCTTTATTGTTTTCATCATTTTTGTATATTGCATAAATCATGCAATTGTTTTATTATTTTTTTCCAAAGCTAGTTGTAGTGGTGGTGCTTTACAGATTAAATAGAAAAATGTAATCGTAATATTTGGCCCGTATTTTGCACTCATAACTTAATTTAAAAGGATTATAATATAATGATCATCATCAGCATGGTCCTATGCATTATGCTTTTGAAACCTTCAATGTTAACCCTTAAAAATATATTTTATTCATAAAAGCTGGAATAGCTATTACTATCGATGTTGTCATAATTATTAAAGCTGAAGGAAACAAGAAGTCAGCACACAAATTACTCTATAGCTGGTTCTTCATGTGTGAATTTAGTGAATAAATATCTAGAAATCTGATACTGCAAATAAATAAATATAGAACAGAAAATGAAAAATGGACAGAGAAAAATTATGGGGTGTGTCTTGATACTTTACCCACCCGCAGTAAGTTAAGAAGATCTCCTGCCCACAGAGAGATGAGGTTTTTGGGTGTCCTTTTTCTAATCTGATCAGCATGACTCCAGGTCATGGTGCCACAGACGACTATAATGAAATGACAGTCAGTTTCTATCACACTTCTGTCCATCAATTCACTACACACCCTCTTTGTCTCATGCACATGCACAAGTGCTCACAAACATGTAAGTTGCCCACGTCGCACCAAGCGAGGGAAGCATTGTTCCAAAATTTTAATAAATCTCAGAATGCACTGCACTGATCTCAATAAAAATAAATAAACTATAAATGTTAAAAGAGTTGTGAGAAATTTAGATTTTCAAATCGATGTTTTATTTGTATTGCCCATGGGCCATGGAATGCATTTTGAGTAGGTCATCATTTGGGAATGATGTGAGGTTGGGCGAGGCAGCAGGAAGCAGGACAGCTCACTTGGTTATGGAACAAACCTATAATCGGTGTGTTGACTTCCAATCCAACTGACTTTCAAATTTCTCATTCGCACGACTCAACATTTTCCTGCTTATCTCGAACATAAAAATCCCCTGCTGCAAAGGATGTCATTACACACAGCAAGACAGCAAAAAACAGTGAGATGACCTTGCTTACAAATAAAAGAGGAGTGTTGTACTGTGCTGATAAATAGTTATTTAGCACATTTACAGCAGGTGAAGTCTCACACCCCTTCAACCACATTAATGTTGAATGTCCTATAATCTAATATAAGCCTTCTGGCCCATAATGCATTGTTTCTCCCTTTATTCATTCCCATTTGTTAGTGGTCGGGATTTGAGCTTTAGGAGGGAGAAGAGGTTTTTTATGTAATGGATTTTCAGCCCACATGAGTGTGACTGTGATAGTACTGATATCTGTGTTGGGGCTTTACTGTTATATTCAGGCTGACCGGGAGGAAGAAAATTAATCAAAAGATGGAAGCCGTTGTAAGGTGTCATCATGTTTATTTTCCAAGAAGAAATGGGAAGACATTATGGTGCTTCAAGAAAGGTATATGAGTGCATGCACATAAATGTTACAAAAAATGGCAACAATTAATCTCTTCTTCCCCTTAGTTCAAGGATAGTACTATGTCATTGGGATGGTGTGTGTATATTTATATGTTTCTGCATTTTTGAATTCAAGAAATGTCCTTCAGGGACAGATAGAAGGTTATGAGAATAAACAACATTTGTTGGTTTTATTTAAGTTCCCTTGAGTTAAAACTGGTTTAGTTTGGACTGGTATGAACCAATTCACCCAACCGGTTTAATTCAAAGGTAGGCTGAACTCCAAAACCTCAAAAAGAATTCAAACATTGCTTCTTCTCTCTTAGATGTTGCAAGCAGTGTTGTGTCAGGTGTCAAATTTTCAGCCTTTTGAAAAAAAATTTACTGCTTCCTGACATCAGGAAAAAACACAGGCTGTACGTAGCTGCATAACTGACCCTCCATCATGAAGATTAGCCTGGCTCGCATTTTACTGCACAGCTCTCTATTGAAAATAAGCTTGTGCTTGATTACTCTCCTCTCAAAACTAAACATGAATGGTTGGAGCACTTTTATGCCCCGTGTCATTTTGACATACAGTCCTATTCCGGCTCATTATTGCTGCCTGCTAGGAATGCTTTTTAGACTGTTGTCAATGCTTTACTGGCATGGCGAATTGTCCAGGCAGAACAATGGTTCTTAGGCATGCAAGTGGCATGTTTGTTATATGTAATAAATATGTAGTATGGACATAAAATGTTTTGCTTGTTAAAGCTGTATTAGGGCATGAAAGCAACCCTGCAGAAAATAACAAGAGCAAATTGATCTAAAAAAGATTTCTCCAGGAATGGATTTGTTCACATTTTCTTTTCACATATCTGCCATGCAGTGATATCAAGCTGGTATTCATGTCTCTCTTTGTAGTTGCTTTAAACTCTTTTAAAATAGCCAAAAATGTATAGCATTTAGAGGTGGTAGGGTTAAGGGTGCAGATTTATTTTAGATTTTTGTAATTGGGCATTTGTACGATTGACAACATACAAATTCATATCGCCACCTCATGCAATAGGGTTTCAGATTAAACTATAAACCATTGATCATTAAGTGAGTATTGTTTACATCACATTTATTTATTTAATTTAATGTAAAGATTATGTAAGTTCACCCTGGTACCGTGTTGCCTGCAAGCAACATAACTTGTTTCAGTCTTTAAAAAAAAGTACGATGCCCATTTAATTGGCCAATGCTTTATAAGAAGAACAACTCAAATACTAACCAATGAATGTGCAAAAAAGTGGTCACATGACCCACAGGGACTGTTTTGTTTCCTTATTCAACACATGTACACCAATGAAAGCATTTTTCACTGGTTTCTGTCCAAATAATTGTATACAAAAATCTGAGCCACCTTTATATAAGTTTTAAAGAGTACATTCCACGAGATCATAAACATTACATTTCAACATTGATGTTGGAAATAAGGATAAAGGCATAGGTACAATATTAGTATAAAATCAATAGGAATACATATTAAGTGTATCTGTGGTCCATGGTACAACGTTGCCCGAGAGCAACAGCTAGATATAATATATAAGTTAAATTCATTAAATATGAAATGGGTACATATATATGTTTATGTGTCTTGGTAAAGGAATTCATGTTTTTATTAAATATATTTCTTTGTTCTGCATGAAAATGTCAAATGTATCAATTAGTCCATCGTGGTACAATGTTGCCTTGTGCAACACATTTTTTTATTAATATTGTTTTAGTGTTCAATTTTAAGCAAGAAAAACATCACAAATATTTTTTTATCTCATGGATGTCATATTGCGTAAAATAGAGGGTTAAGTATCACAACTTGAAGTTGAAACAGTGAAGAAATCCTAGAGGAACCAAAATGTTTCTACTTAATGTTCCTTTTGAGAGCTTTGGAATGTTTGCCTTTTTCAGAATGCCACCCATGAGAGTCTAAATTACTTAAACCTGATGTTTACTTCCCTGTTCACATCTTCCAATATCTCAAGGCTCAGACTACATAAAAGCACTGGAAAGTTCACACCTTGAAATGAAGACTCTTCTGCCCTCTTCAGGACTGATGGCTATATTAAAGCAGCTTAAAGAAAATCAATTTCAGGTAAAGGTGGTGAGCTGTTACGTTCCATTACACTGGAATGGAAAAGTACGTGTCCAGTAAGATTTTAGAGAGCAAATGATCTGAAACTTCACAGCTAGATTTCATCAAGTCTGACAAAGGTCTTACGCCTTTCAAAGTCTCAATTTTAATCTCTCCTGCCAAGTATTAGCAATTAGATGGTTTTTATTTATTACTTTTCCCCCCAAAGGCCTTCTGTCACTCAGACAACAGGTCATTACACATCTGTTTAAAAAGGGGGAGTCAACACTAGAATGAGTTCTTGGCATTCTCTGCATTTACCTTTTCAAGAATGGTACCACTCCTGTTATTCCCACACCAGAGGTGTTGGGTTCACAAGGGACCTGAGGCAAATTACATGTTTCCACTGTGCCATTACAGTCACACTAGGCTGAAAAAGCTTTTCACCACCAACCATGCACCTCTAGAGTACTGAGGTGCTGGCAAATGGTGTGGTTTCTAGCATGATTTCTCACACTTGATTCAAGTTCATTCTCTCTATCTATATTTTAAAGAGCCACATTAATGGACTATACGGTTTTGCCAGTAATGCACATTTTAGCCAATAGCCTTAGGTGACCTTATAAAAGGAATGCAATTATAGAGAGGAGGTAATGTTGTGTGCGCGCACGCATGTGCACACCAAAGCGTACCGAAAGATCCCCACAAAGACGGTAATACTAGTCATTTTGACCTTCTGGGGGCATTTTTGGAGGATATTTTTGGTCCCCACAAAGAAAACGATTTTTTAGCGTGACTTGTCTTTGTTTTCTCACTGTTTTCTTGTGTCCCCACAACTTTAGGTCCCTTCAAAAGGAAATGGTTCATTTTATTTAAATGGGTTTTGGTTAAAATTGTTTATTTGAGCCCATCATCAGCAAACTCACTCTACTTTGTTTGCTATTTCATGCACGCTCATTCCAATTGCCATATGTATTTGCTCCCTGAAGACCACAGAGATGTGTGGCCCTGAAATTGGAACAGCAAACAGTATGAGCTTCCCGGAGTGTCCTCCAGTGCTAAAACTAATATTGCAGGATAATTATCATGGATTTTTACAGCATGCTGAGCACATTTTTCCTAAAGGGGAATCTGTCAGCATTTCTGCAGATGGAATTTGTATTTTATTAGCTCTCAGTAAAATTGCCCTCTACAACAGGAGGATTAAAACAATCATCCAGTTTTATAGTCAGAGAAATAGGTCATATAAAAACAAATGCATAAGCAGAGATGCAGAAATGGGGAAAGAGAGACAGAGTTTCTATGACAGGTTTGGAGATTATTTGATACTTCAACAAAAATTTGGGTGTAATCTCTTTCCTAAAAAAATCCTTTGTTGCAGATTCACCTCGTCACTGAAAATACATTTACAACTCTAAAGGTTGCCAATTTTAAACCATACAGATGGCATTTGGTAAATGGTCCAATTCATTTGTCACATCACATGCATTGCAAATTCAATTTGAATATCAGATTTATGGCAACAGATGTGTGAAGACGATAGATGCCGTCACTGATCATAACTCTTCTCCCAGTTGTTTCTACAATGGCATGATCTCTAATTATGGTTATTTTTTACAGCATTGTCCATAATATTAGTCGTATCAGTTTGTTTGAAACATTTGGTCAAGGGTCACAACAACACAATCAGGATTTAAAGAACGAAACTCAATCAATAAAGTTTATATATAAAAAGACAAGTTATTCCTTAACTACAAGAGGTTGTCAAGACAAGCTTTTTGAAGTTAGCAGGACAAGCGTTGCAAAAAATGTATAAAGGAGTTGATATTTGAAGACCTTTAGTTTGATTTCTTGTGCAGTTTAAAGAAACATTTTAGTTTTACATTATATATGTCTTAAGCTGTTGCTAAGGTGCTCTAGTTTGTTGTTGGGGAGACTTGGCTACTAATAAGTAGACCACTTCTTCAGGCTGATATGATATTCTGAGAGGATATTAACGCATTGTATACAGATGTATGCTAAGATGTTATCCTGTAACCAGTTGCTTAAGAGGTGGATGGGTTACTAGGGTGTTACTAAGCAGCTCCTTACTTGTTTTGACAAGTTGGTAGTGTGTGTTGAGTGTTTGATACTATATGTGGTTTTGATGTTCTGGTTGCTCTGTGTTACTTTGGCAGTTGCCAGGCAATGGGCAGGCCAAATAAGTTTGGCATGGTAGCTTAAGCAATGCTAGATGATAACATAAAAAGGCAGATGTCTGCTACAGTATTGTATGCCATTACATTTAGGCCCTGATGTAGGAGCTTTCAGTATTAAATTAAGCGGGATATATGGTGAAAGGACAACATCAGATTATCAGATGTCAGATTTGAGTCATGGAGTGATGGCATATCCAACAAAAAATATGTATGTCATCAGAATTTCATCCAGCTTACCCCCAACAACACCCCCTCCCTCCCAACTGAGCTTACAATCTTGGTCCCTCACCACCCAGAACCTTAAATTTCCCAAGGGAGATCTGTACTAAATCTGCAATAATAGGCAGAGACATATTCTGGCAACTGAAAAAATACTGTAAAGTTACAAACTGAGGATAATGAGTTTACAAGACATCTAGACAATGAATGGTTAATGGTTCATTAGCTTGCACCAAGAGTACTATAGCATCTGGATTTCATAAGGAACACTAAAGTTTTAAGGTAATGGCATTCAGTGATTCGTGGATTTCTTGCATTTGATATGTTGTGCTACAAAAAACTTTATTGACACTTGCTTGAAGTACCTTCTATTAATTTTGCGTAACTTTAACAATACAGCTTAGCACACACACAAGACAGTGTACAGCACAAGTTTAAAGAATAGGGATGTATAGTACTTTCCCCAAGGGTATTCCCTAAACATTGTTTTCTAATTCAATCAGCCCTGCACAGCGGACATCATCATAAACCCTTAATTTAATTTAGCCATAATTAAACCTGCCACATCAGCTGACCATTAGATACTGGATTGTATCTGAACAAGGAAACAGAAGGAAGTTGGGCAGCTGTTAGGGGCTCTGGCAGCTTTTTCATATGCTGTATGAACTTTCCTTCTCATGTCTGTCTGTAACATTCACAGATATCAGAATGTGTTTCCCCTGTTATGATGGCAAATCGCAAGGATAGAAGGCTACAAATCAAAGGGCCTGCATGATGTTCCCAAATGTAAGAATTGTTGGTTCCAGCTTTGCAGGCCCTTGGTTTTAACGTGAATATGAAATGCATTACAGTGAGGTCACACTACCCTTCCTACAAATGAGATATTTTATTGCTGCCTTGAAAAGGTCAGTAAAGAGCATATCAGAAGAAAACAGTTTAACAAGTTGAGTAAACCCATTTTACAATAATAAAAAAAAAGCAAAACAAAAACATGCAACACTAATCCACACCAATAAAATGGCAAACACAACTCCCTTTTACCTTGAGTATCCAAAACATAACCTATTATATTGTATGATCAGCTCAATTTATTGACTTGATGACAAAGTACGGATCTATAAAGTTTCCATCTCTTGTGTTCTTAACCAATAAAATGGTTGGAGGAAATTAAATGGCAAGCCCTGCAGGATCAATAAACACACTGTTTGCCACTGTTCAGTCGTTGGCTTTGATCTGTCCTGAGAGCTGAACTGCTCACATGTATAATAAGCAAGACTTTTCTAGGTTGTTAAATTCAGAAGCACCATTTTTGATAGAGAAAGCACCGACCAAATTTTCTGCTTAATTAAATTTAACATCCACCCATCCTCGTATGATTGAAAAAAGATTGAGATTGGAAAAAAGAAGGGAAAAAGCTCATGAAAATTTATAGTATGATATCCATGCCCATAAAAGCAAATGCTACCAATGAAGAGATGTAGGTCTACTGTTTTTAACATTTGTGTCAGTGTGGAAAAAGAAAACAAATCTTTTAATGTAGCCTATGAGCACAATGATCTTTTCCTGTGGAACCACACAAAGTGGAAGTATTGAAGAAATATTATTTTATTGATTCTGCTTAACGGTAATTGAGTAGGCAGGTGTGTAATTTTGATTAAACTGAGATTGCTCTTGAATGTCATCCAATAAGATTAAGAAATTTCCGTCAAGCTAAAGAACCATTATTACAACCCAATTGCAGTGAGAGTTAATTCCCCCCGCAATTGAAAGACTTTCCAATGCGTGAGCCACTTTAAAGAAAATACGTTGTTTAAGTGTTATATCTAATTTGTCATCCATTTAGGATTCATTGATCAAAGCAAAACCAGTATATGAGTGCTGGAGTAATTTAGTTTATTTCATTTAGCACTTTAACACGGTTTTCACTGGTAAAAGATTTCCCAGTTGAAAGCAAAACCGTATACACCACTCAGCTTTGAATATCATGCTTCTCCACTGAGGACTGGTGAGGTTTGCCATCTCACAATTTCAAATGCTTAACCAATAGCAAAAGAACTACAAAAGAAAAAAGAAAACCAAAAAAATACACAACACATTGCTCTGGATACACATTAATAGCAAGGTAGGCAGTTATTACCAGAAGTCTCTTCATATTCTGTTGGCAACGTGCGTGTGTTTTTCTGCACATAGGCTATATAAAAGTGAAGATATTTGCCTACCTTGCCTTTAATGTGTATCCAAAGAGTTGAGTATATGCATTTAATTTTGGTTTTATTTTTTTGGTTTTAAGAAGACGCAGGACCATATAAACATTAAATTATCATTGCATTTAGTCCTGTTAAGCTTTGTATTTGTTTTGGATGCATGGGAGGTGTTTTGAAGGCCACTCTGAAAGGGTTCTTAAAGGGATAATTCACCCAAAAATAAAAATGATGTCATTATTTACTCATCCTCTTGTCATTGCAAACCTGTATGACTTTCTTCTGCAGAACACAAAAGAAGATATTTTGAAGAATGTCCCCATTGACTTGCATTGGTTTTGTGTCTATAGTATGTGAGTGGGTACCGCCATTGTTGTAAAATAACTATAAAAATAGAATTAAATGAAATTGAAGTGAAGTGAAGTGACTCTTGTTGTAGATCATCAAATGTGACATTGTGGACAAGTTATTAAATGACTGACTGAGTACTAAAGTCTCCCTTTGATTTCAGATACAGCTGTACACCTGTACATCAATAAACAGTAAAAACTGTGAAACAACCACAAATCTATCCAGAACAGTCTAGTCTGCACAATATTCACAAATCTATTCGGGAGGTAGGAAGAAACCTCTTTGAAACTAACTCGTCGCACAGATTTTACATTTTAAGCATGGTGGTGCAGTTTTGTGCTATGGGGATACTTGTTTACAGGACTGAAAAAAATCATTGAGATTGAAAAGAACATTGATGGATGCAGAAACGCATGGGAAACGTGCACAGGGACCTGGTAATGATTCATCTTCCAGAAGAGCAGTGACATTCAGCAGAAGTCACCATGAGGTGGCTTTAAATCTAAAAGGTTATTTTCCTACAGTGATCCAGTCATGAGCACATTTAAAATGACTTTAATTGTCTCCATCCAATTCTTAAATGCAATATTGTTAAGAAGAAAATTCATGCAAATAGATGAAAAGGTTTAGTTGCTTACAGAGGTGGTGCTATTTATTATACCTTCATTGTATTCAATTATTTTGTATTGCATTCTGTAAAATATCTGATAAGGGGAAGAAATCCTCAATTTAATAAGTCAAGCTTGTAGTTTTAAACACAATAAAATGTTTTGATAAAAAAGTGCAGTTTTACCTCAGTAACATGATTGTTTATAAAGGGAACAAAGTATACTTCAGACAAACCATCGATGTTAAGAAAATACATGTTAGTGATACCTAGACATATGTGGCACATTAGGAGATGATCAGAGATATTTGGTTCAACACTGACGGAAAAATGATTCAGGTCATCAGTTTAGATTTTCAATCATCAATAGAGATTTTAAATGGAACATCAGTGTTGATATGGATGAAAAGACACTAATATTAATTTGCAAGAATCACAAAGAAAAATTCATTTTTTTTGTTTGCTATTAAATGAGAATAGAAATAACTTGCTACCTATTAGAAGAAGAACGAGCCACTCAGCTGTGTCAGATTTGTTCATTCTTGAAGTTGTCTTTATAGATCACATGCTCCTGTATATCCTGGCAGACTCCTTTTCTAATTCATTACACAAATTGCTACAAAACCAGCCTTTTATATCGGCATCGTTATTTTTCCACTTGATCAATTTTACAAGACAGAATCTAAAACGCCGGGTCAGTCCACCTGCAGAATGATGCAATTAAATGGCCGGAATGATTATAAAAGGAAAATGGGAACAAGGCCGCAGGTGCTTCTTTGTTAAAGCTCATCAGAGATTAAACGACTGATCATTAAGGTCACATCAAACCAGTGTTAATAGTTCTACAATATGCATTGGCTGTCCTTTAATGAGCTAATTTAATGACATTTAAAATAGCAAAACATTATATTTGGTTTAAACCTTTTATTTTGCTTAAATGTATGGTGTTCTACAAATATCAAAGTTGCAAACTAAATAAATAAATACATTTTAAGGCTTTTATTTCTAAATGTCTTCATGCAAAATCTTATGTAGTAAATGTGTAACAACCATAAGTTGATCCTTACTGTTCTAATATTAAACTGTATTACTGCCTCTATATTAACACCTTGTAAATCCATAGTCTGCTTACACTGCAGGCTTCTGTAAGTGCTGTGTGAAGTTTTGTGCATCTCAAGCAGCTATGTCAAAAAACTTCTTTCTCAGTAGAGCAGCTCAACATTGTGTTAATCGGATAACTTTTCCTAGTAATCCATGCGTGGTTCACATAATCGGCCTAATGATTTCATGCAGTTTGGGCTTCCTGTGAAAGAATGAAAAGACAAGAAAAGGACCAGGTGTCAGACAATAAGGATTTTGCATCTGATGTAGTCAAATGAGGAAACAAGTTTGTTTTCGCTACCATTTACGCCTGGTGGTTGATGATAGCGTGACATAAGGTGACTGATGCTGGACACCTGTGTTCCACTTATTTGCTTTGGAAGTGTCAGAGACAGACACCACACAGTGGTAGGAAAGAAAAATGTATTCATGGGAAAAGAATGATTTTTGATCTGTTTTAGTTAAAAAGGACATCACAAATGTGTCTTAGGCTGCATGTCAAATAGAATAAAACCCCAAATGGTACATTATTTTATACATTAATGCATAATTTAATATGTGACCAACAGTATGCAAATTTGTCATTTCCTTTGGAGCAGCCTAACCCCTTCGCCTTGCATAAGAAATCTCTAAAATGAGGCAGATCACAAAATTTGATACTTGGCCACATGTCACTTCAGCTCTTCACTTATTACAAATTTAAATGTGATTTTTAATATATCCACCAGAGGGTGCCAGAGTTTAGGAAAATAGCTTTTTTTGGCCAAAGCATTAAAAATGTTAAGAACGAAATGAGATAAAAAGGTAAATCAATGTTTTTTGTTGTTGTTGTTTTTGGAAACCTACATAGTAAAAACTTAATTTGAAAATATAGGTTTCTTGCTTAAATGGTTCTATGATTGCTAAACAAATTACAGATTACATACTTTATCATTTACAAATGTACACATGACTGAAGCGTTATTATGTCTACATTTAATAAACAAAAAAGAAGTCAAAAGAAATATACATTTCAGTTAAAAATGAGATTAATTGTATAATGTTTTACTAATTCGAAATCTACGGTAAATAGTCATTATTAAATAAATACTGTACACATCTCTATAGTGTCACTCTATAGATTTAAATAGCGTGTTATTATTTTGCAGTCAGTTGATAAGCTTATGGGTCAGGGTGGACATTCCTGTGCTGAGTGTTATAGGGGGCTGGGGAAAATTTGTGAATTCTAGTTGTGACCCTGAGTACAGTTCATCCCCAGCTACAGATCTAGATGTAATAACAAATTATGTATTGTTTAGCAACTATAGTATTAAAACCATAACAACAGCAAGCTCAAACATTCCACCTAAACGTTTGTGAGGTTCACACACAATAAACATAAAAAAAACTACAGTAGGTAACCAAATTACTGAAATCAATGCCTTTCTAAAACATAAATAATTACTACTGTATAAAAAAAGAGAACCGTAAGAATGTAAATAATGCATAATATGTTCCCATAAAGTAAGTGTTATGTGTGTGTTGTGCTTCAGAAATGTCATCTACTCTTCAACACAATTTGCATCACAAATTACTTAGTTTACATAGTTGACCAAACTATTTTTATTTAAGAAAATTAATGGTAACCGAGTTATTTTGCTGATGTCATTAACTGGGTTGTATCTATTAGATACAATGGAAGTAAATCAAGTGGACACAAGTGTAATAAGCAGCTTCAGTTTTAGGGACCAGAGAATAAAAGAACAGCAAACATGTGAAGTCACCGCACCCTTCAAATAAATATTAGATGTCCTTGTTTAGACAGTAAAAGTCCTTATTTAGACATGTTTCCCTTGCAGGCTACACAGTATTGCCTCTGTTTCTGGTTTAAAAAAATCACTTTTTTTAGCATATAAAAAATATGTACACTCTTATAAATAATGGCAATGGCAATGGTCACATTTCGGGTATGGGTCATCATATCTGACAAAAAATAGGTCACTCACTCAATGTAATCACATAATAAAAGTAGATTGTGGCATTTTACTGTATCTATGGCTGTACAATGTCATGTTTACATAAACATGTTTATAATAGTTTTTTAAATCTGAATCTGTAGCTATTTTTGAAATGACAGTACCCTTACGTTATTTACTCCAAAGTTTTCACCAGTGTTGTTCATCACAATAGCTATGAATCTTCAACTACTGTTTCCAAATACACACTAAAGTGTCCAAAAACATTTAACTTTTATTGATTAATATATTGTCAATTTATTTAAAACTTATTGTAGTAAAATGACACTTTCTGTGGCTATTGTGTATACCACATATTGATTACAGACATGTAACATAGAAATCTTTGTATTTCAAGGCATAATGAATGTTGTGAATGCATAATACAGTGTTTTCAAAAACGGTTGCCCATTTTTGTAAACCCTGTATAAAACTATCATAACCTTTAGTATCACCCACACCAATAAAATACTATCCCATAAGCAGACTATTAGCTCCTACCAGTTCTATTTCTTTTTAAACTCAGCAAGTTCTTATCTGTGCTACTAAAACTTAGCATCAAAACAATTGGCTGCGAACAGCGTCACTCAAAGAGTAAATCCCGACTTCCTCCTTTGCGACGCTGTGTGGGCGGGGACTGAGCAAATCCGTCTCTTCTCCTACCCCCACAATCCCTCTCTCCCTCCCTCCCACGCACCCACACCTCCTGCCCTTGACTCTTACAGAACGTGAGAGGAGGGAAAGGAGAAGCTGTGATCTTTTCCTGTTTTGATGTTGCAGCGACGGATCTCTGTTTTTGCCTTCTCGCCACACTCACGCTGTCGTGTTTTGCATTCTCTGTGGTGCTCCATCCCTCCGGACTGACTACTTCTCAATACCCGTGGTGCTGCTCAGATGGGAGACATAAGTGCTGTGGCTGTCTGGCACGTGAACACGCAGAGCAGGTCTCTCTGGCGGGCCATCCCAGGCACGGGATGCTGAACGGGAGCCGCGAGGGTTTGTTTGAACTGGGCAGGAAGCTCCAGCAGGAAGGAGACTCTCAAGCTGCTCTGCACTGCTTTCTGAGCTCACTGCTGGGGCTGACACGTGTGGAGAGCTTTCACTCACTACCCAACTGCCTGCATCAGGTGAGACCTGAATCTGCAGGATAGAGCTCCATGAAGATGCATTATGGGATGCATTAAAATGGCCTTTATATGTTTCATTTTTTTTGTATCTTGCATATTGCATGTGCAATATGAATGTTGCAGAACTAGACAGAAAGCTCTGCATGCATTTCTAAGTCATGCATGTGCATTCTTAATGTAGTGACACACTAACCTAAAACCAGCCTGATTCAGTTAATGCATATTTTATGCTTATAAATGCATTATCAGACATTTATAGTACATAGCGTGATGTTTATAGCGTGAGCATCGAATACACGTTCACCTGTATGCAAATAGTGTGGGTTAAGACAGATAAGCACATTTGTTTGCCAGTGCAGAGCATGAGATGTGCTTGAGGTAATGTGGACTTTTGTTTACCAGTCTGTCAAAACCTGATGTCCATGTCTGTTTTGGTAAAACATCAGGGCTATTTATCTCTTAGTGTGTTTCCATAAATACTTCCTTTTCACGTCTCTTCATGAATACAGCTTGTTGAAAGTCAGTCAGATAAAAGCTCTTAGCTCAGATTACACACTCTGGGTTTCACTGGTAAACCCTCTCTGAAACCCTCTAGTGTCCCAAGAATTGACCAGAACATAAACAGTGGCTCTTACACAAGAGTACTGGAATGTGTGGTATGAAATAAGCCAGGCAGAGCTGGTTCTCAAATTAGCCACCCAAAATAAATATTTAGAAATAGCTCATTTTATCACAAGCTTTCAGCTTATAATATTTAATACTTGTTTGATATCAATCGCAAAGTAGTCTCAACAAGATTAGACTTAATCAGCTTCACACAAATGTAAAATGTATCATTACTAATAAGCTATCCTCGCTAATGAAAAACAATTTATATATACTTACACTTATATTTAAAGTTATTGAGTGCAGTTGTAACACGTCAGAGGAGACCTGGCCCTCCCGACTGAGACTGGTTTCTTTCAAGGTTTTTTTCTCCATGTATTCATCATTGGAGTTTGGTTCCTCGCCACTGAGCTCGGGGCTCTGTAAATTCCACTAACATTGGCTTCATACAATGGTCTTACTCTTTCCATAATACTGAGTAAAGCTGCTTTGAAAGAGTGCAACATTGTAAGAAGCGCTATATAAATAAAATTGAATTGAATTAAGATGAAATGTTAATTTTGCTTTAGAAAAGTATAATGAATGATAAAAGCAGTTTCACATAACCAGACTGCACTCTTAAAAAATATGTTTTATGGTATGTCATTTAACACATTATGTGCTATGTGTTATGCTATTTAACACATTATGTGCTATTACACATTTTGTGTTGATTTTGTGTGAAAATAAAAAAATTCAAATAACACAAAATGTGTTCTCCGAAATAACACAGTAATGTTTTGTGTTGTTCTTAACTAAACACAGTTTTTATTTTCTCTATACAGATTGCTGAACTCTACATTAATGAGAAGAATTGTATCCTTTTCAACTCTTGCTCTCTATGTGTAATGAATATTTACATTTGCATGATATTTTTTTCATTTAGCTACAATTTTGTCTAAGGAGCTAACAGTAACTACGAAGCTATATAGGAAAAATGAACAACATAGAGTTTTTTTTTTTATATATCAAGGTTAGGCTGTTGAAAGTTTGCAGGGCCTGTACAGCCTTACAAGTGTGGTCTTTCTGCTAAGAGGATTTGTAGGCATTTATTATAAGTCGACTGAGAGCATCACATCGAATTAACCTGCATAGATGCAGCGTGTGTCCCATTGTCATTACTCATCTATACCTTAGACTACAGTTAACTACACGGCTAGTGTTACGTGACATACATTCTACCTAAAGCACAGGCCTCTCAATTACAAAGGCGTAGAGTTTAAATGGGTTCAAGAGTGTTCGTTTTAGCTCCATGTTAAAATGGGTCATTAACCAAGATCATTGGTGACCTCTTTTCCAATTAAAAGCCAATTACATGCGAATTGGTTTTAGCATGTTTGCTCTGATATCTGCTCTTATAGTGTGCTGGTAAATAGCGGTGGGCCTCAAGAATAATGGGATTTCTTTGTAATTACATGAAAGAGAAATAATGGGTGTAGATTTTATCATTTAATGAAATAAGCAATTTAATGACATACAAAACGTTAGCCTGTTTTATCAATGCATGAGAGAGGACATTAGAATGTGTTATTAAAACAGTACATAAACTAAAGCTCTATTTGGTGTTGGAAGGTCATACTGAATGTAGTCTCGCGTCGCCAGACCTTCAGACTGACGGCTGAAGGTCTGGAACACATTCTTTCTTTGGTCAAAACCCGCCCAAGAGGCCATATGACTGACAGGTAAAGCAACCAATCACGTTTCGCTTTGTGCCGCGTCATGTAACAGACAGGTGTACATTCACGAACGTGTCAAAGTTAACAACGTTTATGAGTTTATGCTGTGAACCTCACATACTTTTAAGAATTCAGCGTTTAGTCGTTTGTGATAAGTTCTTATTTTAACCGATATAAACACAACAGCTACGTCTTCGTTCAGACGGCTTTGTGTTGTTTCCAGACGGACCGCTAAAGAACTCAACATGCACGTATCGTGGAAATCCTGTGAAATTCAATCAGGTGACGTCTTCGAACGTGCTGAAGTGTTTCCAGAAAAGTGTGCCTTATGCATGAAGACGTTTATCCAATTTTCTGCAGGTGTGACGTCTAAGGCTGAGACTATATTTAATGTATGAAATCAAAAGTATTTTATCTGAAATGTTTTAGCTTCCAATCAAACTTGAGGCGATCAAAACCTAAGGTTAGGCAAATAAACAATTTGATTTAGGATAGTATCACCATCTTTAAGGAGTAGTTCAGCCAAAAGATTTAATTCTGTCAGATTTTATTCACTTCATGTCTTTCAAAACCTGTATTTGAATGTTTTTTCTGAGATATTAATGAAAGTCATGCTGTTGGGGCACCAACGTTCTTCAAAATATCTTATTTTGTGTTCTGCAGATAAAAGAAAGTCATACAGATTTAGAATGATACGAGGGTGAGTAAATGATGAAAGAATTTTCATTTTTGGGTGAACTATCCCTTTAAGTAGCACAGTGTATCCAGATTTAAGATTATCAACCAGGTCACTTTCAGTCTTTTCTTAAACTATCCACTATCCTGTACCCTTTAGTACCCTTATAATCTTGTGAAAATGAATATGAAAGAAAAACTCTTCTTAGATTACACATAATATTATTTCTAAAATGGTATACAGTACTGTGCAAAAGTCATAGGCACGTTTATATTTTCTATCCAGTTAAATGGTTTTAAGCTAGTTATTTACATCATTTTCTGTAGTGTATCAATAGTAAATATCAATTTTTACAGATTTTTGTATGCATAAAGAGTCTGACAGCAGCAGGTGCTCCACGTTAAGATCTGAGACAAACTAAATCCAAAAGAACTGGCAGTTTCTCTGATACGCTTAAAGTCATCTACCTGCAAAGCTGCAGTACTATGAAAGTTTTAGGCACTTGTGTAAAAATTCTGTAATAAATAGATTTTCTTTATCAATTCATTTCTATTAACTAAATTAAATCATCATTTGGTGTCACTATTCTTTGCATTTAAAGCAGCTTTTGTCCTCGACGCACTTGACCCTAGTTTTTCAGGTACTGTAGCTATGCATGTAGGTGTCTTCTGGCATCTTGGAGATGTTGCTACAATTCTTTGTGGATTTAGTTTGTCTCAGTTTTCTCCTCTTTCTTCATGTAATAATAGACAGACTTGATGATGATGATGAGATCAGATCTCTGTGTGTAGCAACAGCTGTTGCCAGACTCCTTGTGCAGACAAAAACCTCACTGGATTATTACAAATAATGACAAAATTAATGTTTTAAAATGTAAACTGAAAATTCCTACTGGCACAAAACAGCAAAGGAAAAACTTAACTGGCTTAAAACCTCTTTATGGGGGTAAAAATACTAGTGTGCCTAGGACTTTTGCACAGTACATTACATCATGTATCAGTTTAATTGATCAAAAGGATAAAACTTTCATACTGTCTTTTTTCCTGAGAATACACTTGATGTGTGTGATAATACTGTGATTGACATCCTCGTGAACTTGAAAGATGAACAAGAAAAATAACTGTTCCCCTTAAAATTGCTTGGACATTACTAAGATGGCTGGAAAATACATGACAAGCATATTTTATTCAGGGTTTCAAATTAATTTAGCTCATTTAACAGAATTGTGGAACAATGTGGTATATTAAAAAATTCATTTAAAAAAACATGATTGCCATAAGATTGGGATGGAAGTGGCTAAACAAAAAAATGAAGCCAAAAAACTTGATTTTGGTGAGATAAAATCGCAAAGGGGCTGTTCATGCACAAAACACGTTTTTCCATTTGGAATAAAAGTACTGTCAAAAATGTGTATAACAGATACAAAATTGCTTTGGTTTACAGAGGACAAAGTCAATATTTATGACTAGTTTAAAAAAAAGGTAAAATTCTAGCAGCTGGGTTGCCTAAAAACAAAACATTAATTAATTTTTTGTGTGTTTTTCTTGTTATTTTACACACAACTTGTAAATGTGCTACTTAGTTCTGTTATTTAACGTTTTTACCGCATTTAAAAATTCTATAAAATTAAAGTTATTTTTTACAATGGATGTCAAATAGTCACTGCTTTTTTTTGAGTATTTCAGGCATTAATATTTGAGTTAAATTAACCCTACAAATGTGTCTGCATTACCCATCTCTTTCATATTTAACATGTTTTGTTTTCTTATACGACTACGGGATCATTCTTGCTAATGATTAAAAAAATAACCACAATGTATGCATTACTTTCATAATGTCTTACCATGATAGGATTAATATTGGTAAAACAAAAAGGCACAAGCCAACTCAATGTAATAGATGTTTCAAAGAGATAAACTTAAGAGAAAACATTTTACCGCAACAACATCATGACACCAGATTATTTAGTCATCAGTATTCTAGTGTGCAGTGAGACAGGGTCCTTCATTGCCAGCTCAAAGGTCATAGTGTATATTAAAACTGATATAAATTACATTGTTGGGCGCTATTTTATGAACACGCCTCATTCGCACATGTGGAGTGGACAGTTTTGAGCTTTAAATAATGCTGACCTCACTCAGCTCTGAGAGAGTGTTGCTGGTTTCATGAATACATTAAACAATATTTCTAGAATATGAAGCACAAGGACGTTGGCCTTTAATCAAACTGAGTAGAGAGAGGAGGGAAATGTTACATTAAAAGCAAATTTATTACAAAATCAATGCAGAATGCATTTGTCCTACAATATTATTCAAGGGTTCTCATCACGTGTACCACAAATAGATTTATCACTTTCCAACTGAGCCTGTTAGTCAGCAAATTCATATGTTCCTCGCCCAGCTGAGATCTAAAAATATACCCAGGACTCCTGGGAATATGCTGCTCATTCGAGGGAAAGTTCGCAAGTTTAAAAGCTACAGCACAATCTACAAAAAAAGAACACAAATAGGAAATAATATCACACTCGACATATAAACATTACGCTTTTGTTATGAGTTCATGTTAAGAAAATTTGTTACAGCTTTTCAAATGGGTTCCATGTGAACTTCAAATAGAGCCCTTGGCTTGCACATAAAAAAATGTAGGCTATTCATGTCTATTTTAAGCACATTTCCTTTCTGACCAGGGTTCTGTAATGACACGTGTAAAAACTCTTTGACGTCTATTCATAGCACCACCACAAGCTTTGTATCTTTCTATAGAGATAAATAGAGAGGGTGACCGAAACACAAGGCAATCAAAATAGCACACGGGGCTGGATTTGTACCGTATGTTACCTAGTTTTCCGTTCAGGCAATACATTAAAAGTTGAGTGCACATTTTAGTATCTTGTTTTCTGTTAAATCTGGTGATGCTTAGCAGCTGAACAACAGAGCTCAAGTTATGTTGTGATCACAACAAGAGACTATTTCTGGTGACAAGCATGTTTAATCCTTCACCCATATAAAATCAGATGGGAAAGCGCTGCAGTTCATTCAGGCGGAGAAGATGTTCTATGAAGTGGCATTGATCGAGCTTACCTCGCTGCAGGGCAGCACAGGCAGGTCCACTTTTTATGGCTTTGCTTAAACGCTTCTTTTTTATGGTGCTGTTCAGTGGACACATGTCCCTTTGAGCAAAGTGTATTACAGCATGAACTAGAAGTTTAAAAGCTGTCTGTGGACCCATGGGAAGTTTGCTTTTTTTTTTAAATAAAGTTGCATAGCAAAGTTTTTTGTGTGATTTATAAGGACAAATGATCCTACACCCAGAAGATCGTATCAAAAATACTTTTTTATCAGAATTGTGTTGAATACAATATTTGAAAATGGTTGAAATTCTAGAACTTAATACTTTATTTGAGTTTAAGGAAACTATTATTAAATAGTAATAATTAGTGCTGCTTGTTTAGTCAGACATCCATTATTACTATTGTCCATACTTGGGATTACTTCACCCCAAACTGAATATTCTGTCATCATTTATTCAGTAGTAGACTGTTAGGTTTGGGTATAGGGTTAGGAGAATAAATTAACATAGTTGCTAAATTACTTATAGCCAGTAGAATGTCTTCTGGGTGACCATCAAAGTATCTGCAAAGTGTTAGAATGTAGAATGTCTTAAAGTCCTGTTTACACCTGGTATTAAAATGCATTTTGGTCCATTGGATCACAAGTGGATGATGTTATATAAATAAAATAAACAGGGTCCTTTTGAGCTTGCGCATGTGGTCGCATGGCCACAACTTTCCACCTACGGACATAATCCGTAAACATTATGGGAAGCACGCTAGCCAGAGCTGAAGCCTTAAAAGTTTGGTTTAAAGATGAAAATGTACCAAGCACAATGTTCTCTCACCATTTCAGATTTCTAACACAGTGTTCGGCATGGTCGAGGCTGTCAGAGCAGAAATTAAAACGCTGTTCTCGGTATGTTTTTCTGTCACTGTCATGTGTAAATTGCATGCACTTTTACCATTATATCCAAAGTCTGAATAAGCCAATATATTTACCAACCCATAAACCCTCCCTTCGAAGAAATGAGGACATAAGTGGTTGAAAGCGGACAAAATAGACAGATTAAAATGCCAGGTGTAAACAGGTATGTATCTTTTTCTTCCACTTCGACCAATCGACCAAAGCGCATCTTAATACCAAGTGAAACACAGAGCCATAAAGTGGATCGAAATAAACTTTGTTCCATAACTCAGTCTACACAGTTTGTACTATGGACATGAATCATTAAACAAATACTCGATGAACACAAGTATTCAGACTCGATATATGGGCCAGTAAGCAAACATGTAGATAACATCCTAGCCACACCTATTAACACAATGAGTAAAAACAGCAACTTTCATCTGTAGCAACATCCAGAACTCCCAAGCAACCTGAGCAGGCACCACTCACATTTTTGTTATTGAGCAAGTGACTGAATCTGTCCCCATACTGCTGTCAAGGAGTAGTATCCATTTACTGTAAATGAGGTCCATCTTTTGTCCTGAAGTGCACCAGTATCCACAGATGAAGACGCATAAATCTACTGCCTGGCAGACGTCTGCCGTACCTCTGGCTGTCTGTATGTTGCTGAGGCAGCACAGTGCTGTAGCATGGACAGAGAGATCTCAGGGAGATAAATGGCCACACTATACATTACCTTATTAAAGAGCTGTTGAGTATCATGGAAATGCTGCCTGATTCAGCGCTTTGCTTGAATGCTAGCGTGATTTCCTCCCTTGTGCCTGAAACCTTACTCTTCCCATAATGCACTTGGGATACACCAAGCTGAGTAATACTATATAGCATTGCAACAAAAACATTTATTATGTTTAGCAACATTTACCGAGCCAACATGAGCCGCCAATTTCAGTGCGTTATGTAGTGGATATATATGTGACCCTAGACAACAAAACGACAAGACAAAAAAAAAAAGATTTTTACATTATTTGAAATAAATAAGCTCTCTAATAATATGGTTTGTTAGGATAGGACAATATTTGGCCAATATATTACTATTTAAAACTCTGTAATCTGAGGGTGCAAAAAAATCTAAACATTGAGAAAATCGCCTTTAAAGTTGTTAATCAGAGAGAAACATGTTTGTTTTAACACTCACTTTCGGCTTTTAATGATGTTGTGGAGATAGATGAACCCAAAAGCTAAAATTCTAAGCTTTACATAGATACCAAACTTGAGTGGGTAATTCCCAAAGAGCAGACTACAGAGTGTTAAGTTTGAAGGCTTTCTGGTCATTTTTGTTAGCGATTTCCACTCACAAAGTTTTGATATATGTACGGTAGAAAATTTACAAACTGTCTTCATGGAACATGATCTTTACTTAATATCCTAATGATTTTTTTCATCCTAATGAAAATCAATTAAATTTATTTTAGGCTATTATAATGTTCTTGTGCTACTTAAGATTTAATATTATTCTGCAGCTTTTTTAACAAAGTAACCACGGTCAAAATGTCTTATACTTGCACGTGTAACACAAAAGTTACAAAATATATTTGTAATAAATATGATTAGCTCTTTAAAACACAGCAATTGTGTTCTTCAGTGTTTTGTTAACATTCTACACATTTTAATAACTGTTCTATTCATGTAACATAACTACTATTTGTAGTATTTTAGGAGCAACTTAACTGTCTGAATATGTTTGTGGGTGCTGTAAATGTATGTAAAAAATGTGTTTACCATTCAATCCGTATAAAATGTAGGTTTACATTTCATTCTATTTCGATATTGTTACCCAGGTCGGAAATGTAATCTGTATTGCAGGCTATTGTTGAGTGCTTTGTTTGTATCTTAAATTGTTAGGATTTAAAAGATTTCAGTGTATAGCTAAGCTTCTGTTTTTCATACGTTTGCATTTCCTTGTATCTGTATTTAAATTTAAGGGTGTGGCAACAATGGTCATCTGTCATTTGTCCTCTCTGAAACTCCCTCCCTCTCTCCATCCCTCTCTCTTTCTCTCTCTCTCCCTCCCTCTCTCTCTCACTCTCTCATTCTCTCTTATGTCTTGTCAGTCTTGTTGCCTGTCTGTATATCAGTCTCTGGATGTGTTTCCGTCATCTGTGAAGTTTCTGACAGACTTTGCTTGAATCAGGGTCTCAGAAGGACGGAGCTTTGGGCACATCAGGATGTTTGTCTCAAGAGGAGTTATCAGAACAGACTTCACAGGCCCAGGACCTTGAGAGACTGGCTCAACTCTGCATCATGAGCAAGAGGTAGGAGTGTGTATTGACTGTAAAAACTACTGTATGTTGCCAACATGCAGCATGCTATCATTTACCACTGTACTTTTATTTTGGCAAAACCTTTTTAGCTTGAATTAAAGAAGTATGTAGTTATTAATGCAAATTTTAATATCAAAATAGCACAATTGAACAAAAGTAACAGGGGAGACCAGGGCTAGTGGTGACAGGCCAAAATGTACACAATTTATACAATTGCACAGAAATATTTTTGTTTTGAACACCTTTTTTTGTTTTTAGTTCTTCTATCCTTCCACCACATTTATATAGATGTTAGTTAGAAGGTGAACACAATAAAATCACTCTGGTAAACATCCAGACAAGAGTCAACTATACAATTAAGGTAGATAGTCATTTTCCATAGAGTTCAGATCAGGGAACTGGGATGGTTATGGCAGGATCTTGATTTTGAGTTCAAAATCAAGTGACACAATTTTGTATTGAATTTGATGTTTGTTTTGAACCAATGTGCTGATGGAAAATTTCTAGAAGAGCAATTCAGGTTTTGATTTTTCATCTGTTGGGATTTGATATAATCCATTAAGCCTTGTATCTGAATAAGATGTTCAGGTCCTCTGGTATAAAAGTAGGTCCACAACAATGAAGATCTGGTGATATATTTAATTGTGGACATGGGGAACTTTTTATCCCTTTGTGCACCAAACCCATATTGTGTTCTTGCTACCAAAAAACAATTTTAATTTCACATGGCCATAGACTCCAGTCTTGTTAAAAGTTCCAGTATGGCAGATTAATATGGTGGAGTTTGTTTTTGCATGAGAGCAGAAGATTTCTTCTTTAACAGTGACCCAAACAACTTGTGGTGATGGAGGTGTTTGCCTTTAATTTTATAATTTTTTTCTGACACTAAAATAAACTGATTTCTGCCATTTTCAATCTGTGATATTTGAAGAGATTTTGACCACAAAAAAATCTTCTCTTTGCTGTGCATTAAAACAATACACAAATTCTCTTTCAGGCAGATTTGCAACATCTCCAGTCCAATAAAACTTCTTAATTATTGCACTGATTTTGGAAACGGGAATTTGTATTGTTTCAACCATTTAGTTTTAAATACACTTTCTATTTTGTGTAGCTCAACAATTATTTTCTGCACATCAGAACTATATTATTTAGTTTTACTCATTGTGATGAATGATTAAGTGGGTTTGGGCTTTGTGTTATTAATATTTATTCTCCTGTGCAACAAGAAGTCATGACTGGACAACATCATGTTTCTAGTCACCTTGGTGTGCTCAGAAAACGATAAATATCAATGGGAATATACTTGGAAGATATTTTACTCATAAGAATTACTAGGGGTACCAATAATTGTGGCCAATGTGTATTAGAGAAAAACATTTTTTTTCACACTGTGATATTCCCCATACTTCCAATTGTTTTACTTTAATGAAACGTTGGAATTTTGTAGATTTTTCAAATAAAAGATCAAAATGCGAAACAATGCAGATTTATTTTTATAGCCTTCTTTGCTTATATTTACCAAGGGTGCCAATACTTTTGATCGCGACTGTATTTATTTGGGGGGTACTACAGTAATGATACAATATTTAAGAGGATTTAAAGACATTCATTTACTTGGATCATTCCCAGGCACTCTTGTGTGATTTGGCAGTGAACTTACAGTTACATTTACATGTTTTATTTATAGAAATCTGTTGTTATAACCTATTGTTGCTAATTTTGTATTTAAAATAATGTTATTTAATATAATATATTATTTTATAGCCTATTAATTTTTCATTGAACCTGATTACATTACAGTAGGTGTACAGCAGCAAATGTTATTTTGAATAGCCAAATCCAAGTTTTCAATTTTAAATTGTAGGTTTTATTACAGCAATTTTTGGGGATCCATACAATTTTAAAGTTTATTGCTGCATTATAGGATTGGCCATATTGAACCAAGCCGACACTCTGACAAAAAAAAGAGAGTTGGGGAAAGGTGACTTGTGTTACAGTACGTGAGTTCCAAGGTGTCGTATGTTATTGGGACACTCTGACTCAGGTGTCCTCTTTCCTCCAGGGGCTTAACATGATGAGGCAGTCTTTTGTAAGACCACTACCGCATACACTTGAGAACATTTATGTTCTTCTGTTGGCACTGGTTGGGAACTTAAAGCATTTAACCTGATTGTCTTAGGGAAGGTGACAGCTTGTTGGTGCCACGGAAAAGAGGGGGATATTAAACTTAAATGAGAACGAGATTGTTTTATTGCCGCCCCAATTAGATAATGTTTCTGGGAACAATGCACTGTGGTACTAGCCACACTATTTGCATGTAATCCTTTAAAGTCTTTGGGTCGTGTAACTTTGGAAACCTGAAGAGCGTACTGTAGGTCTTCAAGATCTGTCGTCCACCTAGGACAGCGTTCATGGTTAAATTTATACATGTTCAACATCTTTTTAACCACAATATTGTTGCTTTACCAGAACTGTTGTCAAAAACCTCTTTAATAGGCCTACATACCAATATAGGCTGCCAGTATAAAAACCTTTATATTTAATTATATTTACCCCTATATTTAATTTGGGATGTCTGATATGTTTGACATAAAATATATTTTATGCTTTACACTGTAGGAAGTGGTTTAGCCTCTTCAATCTTTCATTGTTGGAACAAGAAGCTGAGAGCTTAGTCATGTTGTGTCCGATCAGATGTCCACTGAGGACAGCCCCAAACAGTGCAAACCAACACCTCATCATTATTAATTAAAACACAACCATTATAACAACACTGACATATGTTTTGACTAACACAACATGCTATAAATAAAATTTTTAAAATACAGGTTTTAAAGTTGTTAAATTCCATAATTTCTATTTAATGTATAAAATTTCAGCAATTTTACAGTGCGATGTCCTTGTATTTGGACTGTTAGTTGTGTTTTTAAATACTAAGTCTACTATGTAAACTGTGCAATTATGCTATGAATTACTTTTTTGCTTTAACTAATGTAATTTAGGCAGTCGTGTAGGCTACTATTCATTTAAGCCTATTTAAAAAAGATAAACACCTTGTTGATAAAAAGATAAACAATAAACATACAATTAAAAGGGTTTCTAAACAAATTATTCTTGTAAGATTTTCTCTTAACTGCCCTTGTATAAATTACTTATCACCAAAACTTCTTTTTACCAAAACTTTTCACCATACACAGATGTCAACATTTTGTGGTTTAAATACTCATGTGATGTTTTAAAAAATATTTACATTTAAAGCATGATTTTCTATAGTGTGTGTTACTGTTTCTTGTTTGTTCATTTTTTTTTACAAAAAGTCTAAAAAGGTGCTAGTATGTCCTTTTAGTCACATGTTAATTTTTTATGTTTTCAAAATAGAAAATGCATGCATAGTTTACACTCTATCAACAGGGGTTTAGTAAAACAAACAGATGGTTTAGTATATTGGTATCTACATTCTCTAAGAATGTATATGTGACATTCGTAATGCAAAATGTCACCTCCAACCCTGAAGTCCATAGTGTTCCAATAATGTCTGAGAACCAGAAAGTGTCTAAATAGTTTTTGTCTCAATATTAAACAGTTCATGTATTTTCATGAACTAGCAGATTTAATTTTCCAAAATGTTTTGCTTTAAAAGTGCGCTGTCTGTACATTTCTCTTTCATATATTCATGTTTAATTGCTACAATATTCATGGAAATGCTGGAGTAATTCTGTAGTAATTTTATCCAAATTATCGCTGTTGTTACAAGTCTTACACACCACATAGTGACCTCTACCAAATAGCATCATATTCACCCACATGCCAGACGCTCCAGCCAAACAGAAGTGTGCTGATCACAAAGCCATAACTTTGGCATGAGCGACACATTTCCATTACCTCCATTAGTTGAAACCACAGCACATGTGTGCCTGGATTTGTTGTGATGGGCGGTGTAATGTATCGGCATGCCTCTCTGAGCCTGGCTAAAGTGGGCTATTACTGGGGCATTCTGAAGGGACTATTTCACAAACTATTTCTGTGTTCAAATGAAACAAAGGTGCCAGGCTTGTGGGATCAAATGCGGCTTTCTGCTACGTGCACTACTTTTTACGACCTTTTCTGAATATGACACTTAAATGCGGCCAAAAAAGAACCTTTACAACAGTACAGAATATAGCTTACTACGGATAAGCTGTGATCTATACTGTGAGTCACACAGTATATTTATTTTTAAATAAAGCATGTATTATTTCTGGAGTCGACACATGATTCATCATGCTTTTGCCTATTACGATTGTGGATTTGCTTTTTGTATAGCTCTTGTGCCAGTTGGCAACATGTGTCAGACTTTTGAGAGGACGGATTTGTTCACATTAGCACACTACCATATTACACATACACTAAATTACTATTTTTGCAGTATGCAGTACTTTGTGGAGATTTTATTTTATGTATGCAAAGAACACCATGCTGACTTATATATACAGACCACATACATGGAATGCTGTACCACACAATATCAAACTCAATTTTTAACATCTCTTTTCTTATTCATTATCTGATTAGATTAGTAAACTGTATGATATATATTACAGAACAGTGTGTTTATTTTCTACTTCTTACCCATTTTACAAGGTTTTTAATAGAGGTTCGGAGATCCTGGTATGACTCTCTCACATATACTTGCCACGTGATGACAAAATGTGACATTTGATAACAAACAAATCGGATTAATACCAACCTGAGGGTTATGTACTGTAAGAGATAATGTATATGGTCAGCCTATTGCTATCACAAAATAAACCTCCATGGGCTGAACGGGGCTTTTATCACACTGAAAAGGTTTGTTCTGCGATAACGGACAGATGGTTGTACAATCTTGCTGATGGCTATTTGTCAAGTAAGTCATTGGACATAAAATATTGATTATTTTTTGTTACTATTTTATTATGTGGTACCTTTAAATAGCACCTGTAAAGTAGTCCGGATGAGCGGTCTAATATCATGTAATCCCTGTATGTGAAGGTTTATTGAGCATGGTCAGATCGCTCAATGGCACAAATGCCAAATTTTGTTTATTCAGTCAACTGTTTGAGTGAGCCAACATACTTTACTATACTGAATTATTCTGAAGATTTATATCATCACAGGCTTTAATATAATTTTTACATTCAATTTAGATTTCAAAAACTCTTGTGTTTTTTTATGGGTTTTGATAGATCGATAGAGTGTATGTACTGTTGGTCACTCAATATCAATAATATCATGCATATTGCATATTAAAAAGAGTAAATACTAATAAAACATAAATAACAAAACAAACCAATGATGAAAAAGAACTGTGCTGAAATAAACTGAATAGTTTAATTTCTAACCTCTTTATCACTCTTCATTGTTTTCAGACCCCACCTTGCTTTAGAATACAGTGGTAAGGTATGTTCATGGGTTTTGTTATAGATAGATTATTTAAGATGCATTATTTTTTAATAAAGCAGTGAAAGTTATGTATAATCTTTCCCAACTGTTTTTTTATTTAGGCCACTAAAATCCACCAGCGGGCTTTTGGTAATGATCATCCCATCACAGTCCGAAGTCTGGAACTGCTAGCCACTGTCTATGCTGAGATTGGCAAAACAGAATATACAAGTAAGACACAATTTTTAGATGCTTATATGGTTTCATTACAGGTTATAGGCTTATTTATAAGGTATTTTATAGGACTAGCTTAAAATTGTTTAGCCTGCATTAATGCATTCAATGTGTAGAGTGTCTACGGATATTTGCCATCTCAATCACACGACATGCGGACAAAATATAAGATAACGTAGCAAATAAATGAAGAATTCCTACGTTTTTCCATTTAGTTAAATCGTGGCCTGTGGCTATGATTTCCTAAAAGGAGGTAATAAGTTGTGAGAACGAATTCTCTTTAGTAACTTGACAGACTTTACGTTGACGTCCCACTCCGTTCTTTGTGCATATTTAGACTTTCATATGTTTTCTTCAAATTTCTACAGAGAGGAGTAATATTTGTTCTGTTGTATAAAAAACAGACATATGACATTTTATGCTAAGGTAATTCAGTTATGAGCACTGAATTTTGCTTCATTAATGACTGCATTCGTGAAAGTGACCTATTTGTCAGATATGGTGACCCATACCCGAAATGTGACCTCTGCATTTAACCCAACCAGTGAATAGTGAACACACACACTTCAAGTCGTGAACACACATACACATGGGAGCAGTGGGCAGCTATCACTGCAGCGCCCGGGGAGCAAACGGGGATAAGGTGCCTTGCTCATGGGCACGTCACTTGTTACCTGCCGGTACTGAGAATCGAACTGGCAACCTTCTGGTTACGAGTCCGACTTGTAAACCATTAGGCCACAACTGCCCCCACGTGTAACTGCAGCATGTAATGAACAGATATTAAGTTTGTTCTTCACATTTGTGATTGTTTGTAATGCTTTTATATTTGTACTACTGTATCTAAGATCTGCAATACACAGCCAAAACACTATAGTGTTATCAGCAACAGTAGTGAGGGCTAAGCCCCCCTAAGGATAAAATCCTAGAACCGCCCCGTGTGCTTGTGGCTGGTTTTGAAATCAAACCCTTGGCGGTATAAGTGTTTTTTACCATTTGAACTACAGAAGAAATGACACGATGGATATAAATGTAATGCTTTTGTGGCCGATTGGGGCAATTCTGATCTTGCCTATAGGACATCAAGTGAGCTTGATATGGCCACCTTTGATATTCTTTTATGTTATTAATATATTTAGCTTGCAGCTTTGAATGTTTCTTCAACAATCTACACAGCTATTTACCTTCACTCAGCATTGAAGCAAAGCTTCATGCCCTCAGTTGCTTCACATCTAAGCATAGCTGTACATATTTCTGTATATAAAGCATGGAGATTACTAAGTAAATTGCTGAATGAGTAAGCATATATTTCAAGTGCAATCTTTCTGTCCAGCGAGAAAAGCCATATCAGTACTTTGACAGTTTGAGGCCAGGGCAGTTTTGTGAGCAGAAATGCTTGGCTAGTTTTCTGTAAGGAGGGGCTGCTCTGCGTCATCATTATATTAGTAGATTCTGAAAAATGTTGTGGGGCAGAGTCTGCGATCTGAAAGGACGCTTCAGGGTTAAAATATTCTTTCGGTGGTTTTGTTATGTTTGTATTGCTAAAACTAATTTTGCTGACATGATATAATGTCAGTGTCGTTTGGCAGATTGTTTAGTGATGTTTATTTTCCAGATTCGTTGGGTGAGTGTGTGTCGACTCTTTCAAAGAGATTCTCTGCCACTGAATCGTTTAGCGACGCTCTGAGTGGCATCTCTCATAGCCATAAGGACAGACACTCAGAGCTGCGACACAGAAAAGAAGCATACATACAACACGACACTGCTAAAACCAAGGTAATAAAACTAGCGCTTTGAGCTTCTTTCATACAAATGAATTAAAAAAAGTTTTTTTCCATATACAATTCTAAAAGTCAGATGTTTTCTTCTTGTCTACGCTTTCTTTCAGATCATAACTGAAAAGCCGCCCACCTCTATCCTGAAAAGGTCCAGTGTGAGCAATGTAGAGTCAGACTCACTGCGTAGACGAAAATCCGAGAGGCGAGTTCGCTTCAGAGAGCCGGAGATCACTGTTCACGGTGAGAGTTAAACAGTATGCTTTAGCAGCCCCTTAAACCCTCCCAAACATGCTGGAGTGCCTTGTAAAAGGTTTTCCCATTGTAGTCCATGCAAACCTGCACAAAAACTACTGGGATGCACAAACATGCCCAAGTGGTTTACTTGCCAGATTAATTATGCATGCAAATAAGGCAGTGAGCAGTCTGTGCCAACAAGACTGTTATGTTAATGAAACAAGAAATTTAATTTAAGGAAGGTAATTTAGGATGTCTGCTCTGTGCTATTTATATGCATCAGTGCACTTTGTCTTTCTCTCTGGAGCTGTTATCTTTCAGTTGAAGGGCCTTTATAAAACCCAATATCAATAAAAGTTCATACACATCTACATTTCTGGCTTTTTCCCAAGAAAAAGCAGCAAACTTGTGTCCCTGTTGTCCCAAACTGTTGTTTTTAAACTATAAAAAAATACGGTGCTCTTTAGAGTGAAAACTTTTTTCTCCAACATGAAATGAACAACTGGTTTTGATACATATCAAATACTCTCTTTCCATTCACTTAATTTTTACACAAAAGTTCAACCATTGCATGGTCTTACTTACTGTATGTGGCTGACAGAAAAATAAATGTTAAACCTGAACATTATTACCTTTTTATGTGGGTTTCTAGACATTCCGTACTATGACTGTTTAGGAGGTAAGTAAATTTAATGAGAAATGTCTGAGAACAGTGTGGTGTCACTAAAATGCATGAAGCAACGTTTTTGTTTTTCCTTTGCATGCAATATGGGACACTAAAAAGTTTATAAGTAGTACTTAAAAGTTTACGAAGATTATATTACAATTTATTTTGCCTTTAAACTTGGCATGCAAAACCTATATTACTGGATTATTGTTTTATCAGTTAGGGTTAGTTCACCGAAGAATGACATGTATGGGGACCCGCAGATATAAATAGCTCATTCTAAGGTAATAAAAACACAACGGTTCATTATGTAAGGGGTTTATACACATCTGAAGATATAGTTATGGATATTATATTGCATTTCTGTCATTTCTGTTGTGTTGTTATCTGGGGACAGAAAGCTCTCGGACGTCATCTTAATTTGTGTTATAAAGATGAACGAAGGTCTCATGGCTGCAGTATGACATGAATAATTCATTACAGCATTCTTCAGTGAACTATCCCTTTGGTATTTTGTAATCATGTAGGCATGTTTTTATATATTTACATGTATATTGAGATACAGGGTACTTTGCTACAGTTTGTATGAAAAAAGCTTTTTTACCTTTGATTAATCCCAACAAGAAATGTATGTCTCTTATTTACAGTCATGTGGATTTATTGTTTTTGGGCTTTGTGTTCCACAGTGTATGACACCCCCCAGAGCCACTTGCACCTGGCCCTGCTCACCTGCCTTTTCCTGCTGCTCTCTGCACTGGGTCTAGCGCTGTACTGCACAGATCGGCGGAGACCTCAGCGTGCCTGCGAGGAGCTGCAGACAGCGATGGCTGTGTACCTGCTGCAATTCAAGCAGATAGTCTGGGGCTGCTGGATCTGGTTGACCATGCAATGACCATAACAGACCACAGGGGGCAGAAACCACTCTAAACACAGGCTTAGTATCAGAGTTGTGGCATGCACTTTGTGACAAAGCAAAAATATAATAGGTGAGGACAACTGCTTGATTTTTGTATTACTCCTAATTATCATTTTTCAATGTTATAATACGACTGGCTACCAGTCAATTTCCTTGAGGATGTTTAACATCCAACTCTTTTCTTTTTAGTTGCTTTTCAGCACCAATACCTGGTGCAGTTTGACCCTTTATGGTGGCATAGCGAATGTCACATCCTCATTATTCCAAATCATATGTATATTCAGATATCTATGTATCGCTCTATCTTTGTAGGAGTTCTGGGCAATCAGCATTTCATAGTTATAACCCATAAAATGTGCAGGAATATTATTGGAAACCTTCATCACTTTCAGAAAAATATAATACTGTGGATACATAACATACTTCTGATTTACATTCATCTGAATCAGAGCTTGACTGATATATTGGTAGATCTCATTTGGAATATAAAATCGCCCTTTAATTCCATTATAATTGAATATGAAAAGAAATGCTGTAGAACAGAGATGTCCTGCAGTGTTTCAACCCCAACCTTGCTGTAGAAAGCATGTGCATGTATAATACATGTAACCGTGCTTACATGCTAATTTTCATGTGTAACGTCACTTATAATTTAGTATTAAGCTAGGCAAAACAGCCATTTGGACACACTAATGTATTTCATTGATTTTTTCTCATTTTGTTTGTAATGCATTTGCTGTACATACATTATGATGTTGAATGTCTCTGTGAAATGCAAGACAATGCTATTTATTTTACTAGTAATACGTTTTTGAATACAAATATGCATTTTATGCACTTATCAAATATGTACTGTATATACAGAATGACACCAAACATGGTTAATAATGATGAGTATATTTCAGTGTATATGTAAAAAGAGAAGAAGTGGCACAAGGACTACACCTTTAACATGTATCTACACAAGTATAAATCAAGGGCAAAGCTATTACTTTAAGCACAAATGTTTTTTCAATCATCTCTCAAAGGAGATAAAACTGTTTCAAGGATGAGTTGGCCATATTTTGTGTCATGCACTGCCAGATTAACTGGCGAAGGAAAGAATGCCATTTAAAACAGCTAACAGCTTTAAATGCTTGCAATATTTAAGTTTCTATTTTACATGAACTTGTACCAGTGTCATGGCTAAGTCCAACAATGGTACATTCTTTTGTTGTATTTTGTTTTTTTTTAAGAATTTTCTTTCTTAATCTTTTTTACTACTCTTTCACTCAGTGTTTAGTCTTTTCTTCTCAGCACTTACTGTATGGGTATTTTTGTAGTGTTCGGGCGAGCATTTTCTATGAAACAACATCTGGTCTTTGATTTTTGTACTATTGTTTTCATAAATTCATATTTGTACAGTTGCACGCATTTAAGTAAACATGTACTGTTAGCATTACTGATAACAAGAAACGCTTAATCTTGAACATTCATCACATTAAAAGTTTAAAAGAATTCCAAAGACATTTAATTTTATGTCTGTCTCATATCCCAGCTCTATACAGTGTAATGTTTTGTCATATAAGAAATGTAAAACGGATTAAATCCCATTTAAAAGGTTTAAGAGGAACTGTAACTAACGTTGAAGTTACTTTTTGAGACTCTTTGTTTCTGTGACAAACAGTACCTGTCATCTTGGAACATGTTATCGGCACACTTTTTTGGAATCTTCTCTGCATTTCTATCAATACAAACCACAGGAACACCAAGTAAAACCTTTTTGTAACATAAAAAAGCACTTTGCATAACATTTTTGATCAATACATTTTTATTATTGGTTTTGTTTTATTATCATTATCATTACCGTTTATGCGGCTGTAATAAAAGCGCTTAACAAAAAAAACTTACATTTGACAAAAGTTGCAGTGATGTGTTCACACTACAACACAAAATAATTAAATTATGCACAAAAATGTACAGAGAAATGTGGGTTTTGGTGTTTGGGTATAGGTCTACACAACTATAGCCAATTTCATTAGCATTGGAACATTGAAAATGCTTTAGCAAAAAGACAAACATCACATTTTATTGCAGCATGCGCAACAGTTGTTTTAAAATAGAAAAAAAATCATAGACCTCATAGATGATTCTATCCATAAGAGCAAGTAAACTCAGCAAATAATATTATTAAAAAACCTTACAAATCCCACACCATTTATAAAAAAGTACTTTTAAAGTATCATATTGCCAAATTAGTACACACAGTAGTATACTATATGTATCATCATTGTATCACAGTGTCACAGTACTTTTTGTAAGTAAAAGTTCATTTACGCTTGATGTTATTATGAAGATTTCTCTTACTTTAGAATTTTTTTCTCTCTTGTCAGTTTTTATGTAACATAAATGTGCATGCAAGAATATAGCAGTTCCTTTACAAACATGTATAGGAAGGATCACAGTCATAAACATGGTTATATTTTTCTTATGAAGAAATAAAATGGAAAGGAATAGCTATTCTAAATGACTGAAAGGAAATATACAGTAAAGAAAACCATACATGGATCACACCTGTCAACATCGACTAAAATAGTTTCAAACAAATGTCTGTGGTGTTACCTGAGCTCTATAATGTGCAAAGTCTAGCTCTATAATGTCCTCAGCTAATGTGTATTACAGATGGAATGGAAAACTGGAAGCTTGTTCTTTTCTAGAGACATGTTAAAATAGTTTTAGAAGGCTTTACAAGAGTAATTTGGTTACACGCATACATTGGCAATAAATTACAATATAATGGACTTTGATTGTAGGTCACAAAGGATTCAATCAAGCATGTATGTAAACACACTATAGTAGGTTTGGGGTCTTCAGGGTCTTGTGTTATGGAAATCTCTATTTGTGTATCCCAAAACAAGTACACATGCATTTCTAGAATGAGTCTCTGTTGTCATTGATGGCCAAGTAACATTTTTAGGATCATTTGGTTTGAGTTGAGCTCAACTCAAGTGTGAAAAATATTATCTGATAGTGCTTGTGTGTTTGATTTATGTTATGTTTTTACAATCAGCACTCTGTAACAGTTATTATCAATAACAAAATATATGTTGTTTCAATTATATCGTGCCACTTTTCCTGTCCAACACATCAGAGCAGCGTCGTGAGGAACGTCCGAGTAGAAACTCTTTCTCGTGGATCAAGCTGTCAACCAGATCTTCTTGACGGTAGTTATGGTAGACCTTCAGAAAGGCCATGACGGTGATACCGAGCCAGGTTAGCCAGGCTGCCCACAATCCAAACTAAAGAGAGTGTGACAACAGTAACCAAAAGAGGAAACATTTATTTAAGTTCATTAATGTTCTTATGACCTTATGTAGTTTGAATACAGTTTGAAGAAATATTTGATGTTTAAAGGTTATAAGCATTGTGCACTTTAAATAATAATAATAAAACTACTGGGAAAAGTTTTTGGACATCATTTATAAGTTCTATTTTGACATATTACTTGGATTTGTCAAGCCAACATACAATTTGGGCTGAAAATGAATCATACATATTTTAACTGACCAACCTGTGCTATGGCAAACTGGTCATAAAAAGCTGAGTTGTCCAATCCTAGTTCAAGATCGGTGTCCTGGAGATCCTCACAGCTAAAAAAACAGTCACCAATATTAGACCTAATTCAAAGACTCTTGTAAATGCATGTTCATACAAACTCAATGAACTGCTTGCATGGAGAAAGTGCTGTGTCAGCTAAAATACTTAATCCTGACACTAAAATAATACATTTTAATGATGCAGTATGTCAATACTGAAACACAGTTTAACATCCATTGAAGCTAATTGAATCAGTCCCTGTGTCACAAAACAGTTGTCTTATATACAGAAGGCCATCCCCATTACATTAGCTGAACTCTTTATTATCTGACCATCATGCTTACCTGCTGGGCATACTGCCTCCTTCTGTAATGGCATCACACCATAGATTAAAGCCCACGCTGACTATTGTGCCGGACAGGAACACCACAAACACTATGAATATGCTGATGAGCAGGTTCAGGAAGGCATTGAAGATTGAGCTACATAGAGAGAATTAAATAACACACAAATAAGATGAAAAGCTTATGTGACCCTGGACCACAAAACCATTTGTCTCATTTGTAGCAATAGCCAAAAATACATTGTATGGGTCAGAATTATCGCTTTTTCTTATATGCCAAAAATCATTAGGATATTAAGTAAAGATCATGTTCCATGAAGATATTTTGTACATTTCCTACTGTAAATATGTCCAATTTTTCTTTTTGTGAGTAATATGCTATGCTAGGGACTGTAAAGGACAACTTTAAAGGTGATTTTCTCAATAACTAGATTTTTTGCACCCTCAGATTCCAGATTTTCAAATAGTTATATCTCCTATTCTAACAAACCCATATATCAATAGAAAGCTTATTTATTCAGCTTTTAAATTATGTAAAAATATCAATTTCAAAATTTGTTTTGCCCAGGGTTTGTCACAAATGTGCAGCCTTCTATTTGACCAAACATAATTATGACCTATTTTTTTTGTCAGGTATGGTGACCCATACCTGAAATGTGACCTCTGCATTTAACCCAACCAGTGAATAGTGAACACACACACTTCAAGTCGTGAACACACATACACCGGGAGCAGCGGGCAGCTATCACTGCAGCGCCCGGGGAGCAAACGGGGGTAAGGTGCCTTGCTCAAGGGCAAGTCAGTTGTTACCTGCCGGTACTGAGAATCGAACCGGCAACCTTCTGGTTACGAGTCCGACTCTCTAACCATTAGGCCACAACTGCCCCGATTATGAATTATAATTAAATTATGTCATGAATTATCCATCATCATTTTTTCTAAACCCACCATGTTGTTCTGATTTCCTGCCCATGTGACAAAAAGCATTTGCAGAATTTATTTTTTAAGAGTAAGGGTGCCTTTTAGTGGAAATGAATGGTGGCACACTGTTTATAATGGTCTTATTACTTGGTATGAATGGTTATATAACCGTAATAAAACTTTTTTTTAAATTGATACTGACAGGTGCTAGTCGGTTATTCATACAAAACAATTTACTGTGTATAAAATTTATCAAATTGTGTATACAGGTCACTTTAACGTCATTTTATCATGATATTAAACAAGTAACAAATATGCTATGTGGTAAGCTACTGTGTTACACTGTCATAACTGCAAGTCTGCAACCATTCACACATCAGTATTCAAATCGCATACTGGCATCATGTATGTCTATTGTGCACGTGAGACAGCATCCACGTGCGTTAAGATGATAAGAGATGTCCACTCACTCATCGTGGCCTTTACAGATGAAGAACAGCAACCTCCAGGCTTGGACAGCGGACAGGATAAGAGACGCGATGCCGACAGCAGTGATGAAGCTGCAGGAGGACTTTGGTCCCCATTCCTCAATGATGAAGCGCTGCTTTGACACCGTGAAGTTCTCATTCTGCCACATACCACGCGTAAAAAGCAAACATTTCCCCCGAAAATCATCAGTGTTTTCCGACAGAGGTACTACCGCTATGAATCCAAAGACGAACGCTAAAAAATAAAGGATGCATTGCGCAAATATAAAATTATCCATTGCCATTTTTTATTTCGGTTGTGGTGCCAGTCCGCCTCGAACTGTGGCACTGCAGCTGCGCAGTTCGACTCTGCAGCAGAGGCGCACAGCAGAGAAGGCATTTCTAGACACGTTGACTCAAAACACGAACAAGCTGCAGTTCATGTGGATTAATAAGTTATTTCAGACAACTACTTTAAACAGACAAAATACTTCATCAGGAAACACGTTTTACATACCTTTTATAAGAACGCGATTAAATTATATAATGCTCAACAGAATTAGATGGTCAAACTTAACAAAAGCACTCTACATGTATTTTAAAATATAAAGCAAAGTAAATAAATAAATAAAATAAAAACCATATGCCTCAGTATCAAAGATGTCACAAAAATAAATGAAAAATGACATATTAGGCTACTAGTTTAATACTGCCACTGAGAGGTCAGACGACATGGTTAAATTGTAGAACTTCATTTTAGCATCCTTTTCTATCTGGTGATGCGTCATCAAATTTTGAATGCTTATTTCTTTGACACATTATAATATATAATATTTTTATATATCATAAAACCAGTCTTAAGTAGGTACATTTTAAGTAATAGCCAAAAATACATTGTATGGGTCAAAATTATAGATTTCTATTAAGTAAAGATCATGTTCCATGAAAATATTTTGTAAATTTTCTACCGTAAATATGTCAAAACTTTATTAATGTGAGTGGATGGCCTACTACACGGCCTCTGATTAAGAACTTCAAAGGCCATTTTATCAATTTTTTTATTTTTGCACCCTCAGATTCCAGAGTTTTAACCGATGTATCTCGACCAATATTGTTCCATCTTAACAAAAGATCTTAAATCAATGCTAAGCTTATTTATTCAGCTTTCAGATGATGTAAAGATAAAGTTTTGATGTCCAGTGTAACATATATGATATTTTATTCAAAGCCACATACTCTGCTTTGTATTGTATCACCAAAACTGTAGCCAGATTTGCTTTCAAAGAGACTCATGTCCCCTTGTCTATCTAGACACAAGAGCATCTGTAATTTTGAGACATGTTAATGTGTTTGGGTCTTGGACAGGAGACCAGAGGACAAGCAGAGCATCTGAGTGTCAGACTGATCGCCAAAGCAAACTACACTATAAGAGATGGTTTAAGATCATTTGAAAGACTAACATACAAGCAAGTATTCTTTCAAGCTGCATCAAGACAGCTAAATGAATCATGTTGCCTAGAGGCCAGCAGAAGCATTTGCATCTTTTAAATATGCATTCAATGTACAATACATCTGTAACGGTCCCATCTCACTGTCCAAGATCAGGTGCTGCACATCTTTGTGAGGTAACATCTCTGTGGAGTAAAATGCCTTACATTCAGAACTCTGTCCACTATTAGAGGGTGGAATGAGATGGCTCTTCTGGCACTGTATCGTCAGGGGTTGGATCCCGTATGAACGCAACTGGCAATTTATGATGATTCTATTGGACTAGAGAACCTCATTCAGCTTTCAGTTTGTGTCTCCCAGCATCTCACTGCCCGGTTACCTTACCCGTTGCATATTGTCTCTGGCTCCAACAGCACCAAGCACACGTAGACTGGGAGTCTGGTGAAGTACTTCGCTGGGGAGACGTATGCCAAGATAGCTGCTTCCCCTCCACATCTGTTGTCTCCGGGTCAACCCAAGCTGTGCCGGTGAATTCGAACACGTTAGAAAGTCCAGATATTGACAGTGATGTTCAGATCCCTCGGAGTACAAGGTCGTTCCAAGATGTATTCTCCAAACGTCTCGCCACCAAACTTCCCCCTCATCGGACATGGGACTGGGCCATTGAGCTGCTGCCTGGGGCCTCAATACCTAAAGGACATATTTACTCTTTCTCCATCCCGGAACAGAAAGCCATGGATGACTACATTTCTGGCGCTGGAGCAAATATTCATTTGACCGTCCATTTCCCCTGCCGCATGCAGCTTCTTCATGGAAAAAAAGGATGGAGGTTTGAGGCTGTGCCTAGATTACCAGACATTAAACTCTAACACCAAGAAGTATCCCCTTTCCCTGGTACCTGCCACACTGGAACAACTACGAGACTCATCCATCTTCTCCAAGTTAGATCTACATAGTGCATAAAACGTTATCCGAATCTGAGCTGGAGGTGAATAGAAAACTATGTTTATCACACCATCTGGTCATTATGAATATTTAGTTATGCCCTAGCAATCTTCGAGAATATCATGAATGAGATCTTCAGAGACATGCTAAATAAGTTTATCATAATATACATTGACATCCTGATCCCCCAGTTCACCCCAAGAACACATCTCCCACGTCTGTCAAGTACTCCAACCTCTCCGTGAAAATCATCTTTACCTGAGAAGCAAAAAGTGTCAGTTTCACCTCACCTCCAATAACTTCTTGGGTTATCATCAGCCGCAATTCTGTTCAGATGGACCAGGGGAAGGTGCACGCTGTTAGAACCTCTCCACAACCCACATCTATCCGTAAATTACAATGTTTTCTGGGATTCGCAAACTTCTATCGCTGGTTCATAGACAATTTCAGCACCATGACTTCACAACTTACCTCCTTGCTCCGGAAGCGGCTCAAGTCTCTGTCCTGGAACCCCGAAGCTCACAACGCCTTTCAACGCCTCAAGAAAGCCTTTTGCACAGCACCTACCTCACGCCTCCCCGATGCTGATCAACCATTCATTGTGGAAGTGGATGCTTCAACTTCAGGTGTGGGTGCAGTGCTCTCCCAGCAGCAGGGAATCCTCCACTTCTCCATCCATGCGCTTATTTCTCCCAAAAGCTGTCCACAGCGGAGCAAATTGTGACATCAGCAACCGGAAACTGCTAGCCATCAAGATGGCTAGAGAGAGCCAAATCTACTTTTACCATTATCACCGACCACCAAAATCTAGATGCCAAACCTCTCAATTCTAGACAGGCCAGGTGGGCTTTTTTGTTGGGTATTTTTCATGCGGTTTTACTTCACCGTGACCTACCGCCTGGGCTCCCAGAATGCCAAAGCTGACGCTCTGTCCCATATCCATACCAGTGAGCCAGAGGTTTCCACCCAGGACACCATCCTCCCTCCAGCCATCATTGTGGGACCCATTTAATGGGCCATTGAAGAAGAGATTATGGTGGCCACATGCCATTAACCTGCTCTGCAGGGAGGTCATGAGGGAAAGTCCCGAGTTTCGTCTTTCCCTTATGGACTCAGCTCTTTCTATTCCGAGATTAGGCCACCCAGGCAGCCAGCTGACCATCTCGCTCCTGTCCAACCATTACTGGTGGCCCGGAATGGCTCAGGATGTCTCCCGATTCGTTAAAGGATGCTCAGTCTGCGCCATCACCAAAGTCCCCGGCATCTACCTTAAGACAAACTCATGCCCCTGCCGGTTCCCCAGCGACCCTGGTCTCATCTAGCAGTAGATTTCATTACCAATCTGCCCCTGTCTGACAACTATACCTGTATACTGGTCACCGTCGACAGGTTCTCCAAGGCTTGTAAGCTAGTGCCTCTCTCCCGATTACCCACCGCCTTCGAGACGGCAAGAGACTCTTTTTAATCAAGTATTTTGTCACTTTGGTATTCTAGAAGACATAGTATCAGACAGGGGCCCTCAGTTCATTTCACAAATGTGGAAAGCTTTCTTCAATCTTTTAGGAGTTACAATCAGCCAACGGCCAGGCTGAGTGTAAGATTCAGGACATTGGGAGATACCTGAGGACCTACTGTCAAAACTCCCTCCGTCAAGCTTCCACCAGGTTAACAACCTTTCAGTGCTCCATCTACCCCAGCACTTCCGCATTTCTCCATTCTTTTACGTATCATCTCATAAGTCTTAAGTCTTGATTCTGTTTCTCCTTCCGCCTGGTGCAGCGGCGGACCCCCCTCCTCCTCCTCCACCCATTGACCCTTTTAGGTGGATAGTAGTTATTGTTGATTGTTGTATTCTTTATTTATTAGTTTTTTTCCTTTATAGTTTTCTGCCTAATAACATCTGGCAAAGGGACTACCAATGAAAACTAGCCTTTTGGCTAATTTGGGTACATTTACATCCATGAATGTTTATTAATGTACATTGTCTCTTTGAATTTGAATTAAACAATTAAACTCAGTGCGAAACCTCTGTTGTTAAATCAATGTCAAATGGAATTTAGAATGTTGGTGTTTGTTGGCATTTGTTGGATTAGGGTAGCCTTTACACAACTGCAACATCATGGGATCTATCTATGCTAGAAAAATCATGCTGTTACAGCATGCTCTATGATAGCATACCAAATGTTTTATAAATAAACAGCACAGGTTAAAAATGTGCTTTTTTCCAATTGAATTGGGTAATTTTGGACATATTTATTGAATTAATTATTACACAGATGTGTTACATAACATTGTGGAATTTGGAATTTATGACATCACAGAACGTCCGGTCTTATAAAGCACAGATTACACCGTTGGGCATTTTGTGGCCAAAGCATCCAAATATTTATATTAGAAAATATTTTTACATAGATTTTAATGCCAGCGTGGATTTAAAAACTAAGAGCTGTGGGTCCACAAGTTCTACAAAAACTGAGCAAATAAGGAGATCTCAATGTTTTCATCAAAATATAAGTACATTTAAAATGTAATAGTATAGTGTGATTTAAACAGAATACAAAGATAATGTGAAAATAATGCATTTTTAGTTATAAAGTGAAAATATTTAATATTTTATAATTCGGAGCATCTTCTGTCTTCTGTAGCTTTTTCCCCTTCATTATTCTCTCAACATTAACTCACTTACTCTCACGTGCACCCAGTGAGATTTGTGCTGGTGGCAGAAGGTGGTCTTCCAAATCCAACTGGGCTGATTACTGATTAAAAGGAATTATGAGAGAGGTCACAGCTGAGCCTGTGGCAGACAGACACACATACATACACGTCTGTTTTAATGAACAATCAATGCATACAAACTGTTGGACTAAAACTGACGACATGTGATGGAAAGAAAGAGACTAATGACCTTAAATGGAGTGAGATGTCATTGTTGCAAAGTTGCATTGAGACATGAATTGGTGAGTACAACCTCTTTAATACTACCCCTACGCAAGGATCATCTTTACTGACCAAGTCTGACTGAGGACAAGCCCTGTGCGTCTCTGTCCAGGTGAACTTTGTTTTGACTGCTATTTTGAGCTTTCAGCATCCACGACATAAGTAATTTTAGCTTTTTATACAGCTGCAAAATTTTGCACAATGCTTGTGAGGTACATTTGGAAAGAAACTCAGTATGAAAATAATAATAGGTGTTTAAGGTTGCTTTCTCTCTAGCTTTGGTATATAGAGCATATCAGTTAGGTCAAGCTCATATAAAGTGTAATTATATCTCAGTGTATTCTCTGTTGTCTCCATTTTATTTATGAATTAATTTATTTCTTTTTCCTAGGTGTATATGTGCAAAAATGGAACACATTTCACAGTTTTTTTCAAAATCTCCTCCAATGGCCTTTTCAACCAATTTGACAAACATGACTATCCAGAATAAAATGGCTTTGTTTGGCCCATTTGACCAATAACTTCAAGATATTGTTATGAAGGTCTTTTTTACCGATATCTAGTCATCTTATAAATAAATGTCCTTTAAATTTGCTACATTTTCAGTGTTTAGCCACTGAAATGGACTAATTCTTCTTATCCATTAGTTTCTTATGTTTAGTGTCTGTAAAGTATACATGTAATCACCTATTCTCTTAATTTGTTTCTATTAATTTGTTTTCCTCCCACAAGATCAAATATAAACCATAAGTTTTTATGAAACTGTAAAGCAATTACCACAGATCTAATATGGCCGTGTTACCTGTAAAGTTCACTAAAACCAAGAGGGACAAACTGGCCCAGCTTCTGTGGGTGCTGAACTGGGTCTCCGTGGTAACAGGGATCATCCTCTTTAGTTTGGGAGTCTTTCTGAAAGTGGAGATCAACAAACGGCAGGACCTAATGGCCCAACGCCAGCTCCAGTCTGTGCCAAACATGCTAATAGCCGTGGGACTGATAGCCTGTGGAATCAACTTCTTAGGAGGAAAGATCTGCTATGACTGTGTGGACACAAGCAAGTTCTTGCGCTGGAAATTGGTGATGTTTCCGTACATCATATGCACATTTTTCTTCACGTTGAGCATCCTTGTGGGCGCCCTGATGTGCTACAGCTTGCACGGACAGCTGGAGGAATCGCTCATGTTGGGGCTACGTGATGCTATGCGCTACTACAGGGACACAGACACGCCAGGTCGCTGCTTCTTAAAACGCACTGTGGATCTGCTTCAGATCCAGTTCCAGTGCTGTGGAAATGAGGGCCATAGAGACTGGTTTCAGATTCAGTGGATTAGCAACCGCTACCTGGACATGTCTCGACGGGAAGTAGTGGAGTAAGTGATCCAGTGGGCTAAACTTAAATGCGACAAAGTTACACGATCCATTTAACAAATTGTTTATTCAATATGAATAAGTTCATCTTAATGTAAATGACATAAAATATAAATAGTTATATTATTAGCTAGACCGATCAACAAACACAGACTGGAAATTAACTTCAGGCCTGCGTGTACGTGCGTCCGTTAAAACTGTCTATAAGGAGTTTTGAAACTTTTTATGGAATTCTGTTTGGAAGTCTTTTCCAAACTGTTCTAAAAATGTTTTTCTTCCCTCATTAGCCGCTTACGCAGTAATGTGGAGGGGAAATACCTAATGGATGGAGTTCCTTTCAGCTGCTGTAATGTCAACTCTCCTCGGCCATGCATTCAGTATCAAATCACCAATAACTCTGCCCACTTTAACTATGATTATCAGACAGAGGAGCTTAACCTGTGGATGAGAGGCTGTCGACAGGCTCTGTTAGACTACTACACAAACATCTTGCATTCAATTGGGCTCACTGTTCTGATTATCTGGCTATTTGAGGTTGGTTGCGTTTATTGCTTTGCTTATCAGTTTACATGTTTACATTTGTATGAATTTGGCAGACGCTTTTATCCAAAGTGACTTACATTGCATTATGCTACACATTTGTATTTGAGTATGTGTGCAATCCTGGGACCTTGCGGTTGCTAGCACCATGCTCTAACCACTGAGCTACAGGAAAGTTGAGATTCAGTTTTACCAGGTTAGCGAGGTTAAATACATATGACAATGATAACAATACCAATAGTATTTGTGAATAGTTTGTTAATATTATTACCAATAATGATCTTAGTGAGAAGTGCTGTTTCTAATTTAGCGGCAGGTGAATATTAGCAAGATTACTCCAAAATTTGAAACCCAGTTTCCCTCACCATGTAAACCATTTTTGACTTCTGAATGAGGCATCAAAGCCTTTTAAACACTTATTAGTTCCTTATATCTGACAGCTCTCTGTCCTTACGGGAGTCCGGTACCTCCAGACAGCCCTGGAGAATGTGGTGCGACTAGGGGACCCCGAGTGTGACTCTGAAGGGTGGCTCTTGGCGACCAGCTTTGTGGAGACAGCTCGCACTAAATTCAACATTATCAAAAACCTGGGCAAGTTCAACCAAATCAACACAGCCAGCAATGGAGATCCAAACATTGACAGACCATCTACAGCACAATATGGTCCAGACAATGTGCCTCCAAATTCTATTCCCATAGCCAGTTAACCTTTGGCCATAAGTTTTTTTTGTCAGTACAGTTGTAAACGGGACACTTAGTTATGTGACTTCATTCAGTACTCTGAGTTTTGTTTTAATGTAAAATGGAAAACATAAATCGTGTAGTTTTAACATGCAAAGAAGTGCAAAACAGCATGGGGCCTTCAATATCTTACGGACACAATTACTTTGCAAAATGTAAACACTGGTCCAAAAAAGCACTTCCGTTTTTGTTTAGTTATTAATTATTAATTTGTTAATCTTACATATATTGTTAAACTATTTATTTCACATTTTGTTTTGGTTATAAACGTTCTGTTGGTTGTATTTTGTTCAAACATTTTTGTAGTGTTGACCAGCATTCGACCTTTCCAAAGTGGTCTATACTGACGTCTTAAACTATATCTCATAAAGCATGCATCAGTCTAAATCGGGGTTCTCAACCTTCAACCTTGACTCCAAGGACCCCCATTGTATTTAACAATATTTGAAGGCCCCCCTTCCACTCATAAAACCTCAACATTTCTAAAATATTTTAGAGCATTAACTGGAAAAACGTTTATTATGAAATAAGAAATAGCTAGATTTTTTAGTTTTTTCAATGCTCATTTAGTCTAATTGGTCATCTTGAGGGCCCCTTGAAAATCATCTGGGACCCCGGCCTCCCTGTCTAAATGACTTTGTGTGTTACAGATTGTCTCCTTTACATTGTGATTATTGAGAATTTGTTTGGACCTAATGTCTTCAACAGATTTTAAGTCTGTTCAGTTGCAGTGTTATAAGATAATCTAAAGACAATAGATTTTTAGGGGGTGTTTTATTATAGTACATGGATGACATTGTTTGTGAGTCTATTCATATTACAAATTCCAGATGTTCATGAAAAACTTAATCAACTCAAATTATGAATTTTTAGCAGAATTTTTGCCTTTTATTTCATGCCTATTGTGGACTGTAAAGCAAAATTCACATGAAATTAAAAATGTTGTTTATCCCTACACGATTAACAGGATGCCTTGGTCTTGTGCCTGAACATATGTATTACAAAAACCAGTATAGCTACGAGTGACAACAATACCAATGGCTTCTTAATCCTAGTTTGATTCTAGTAGGTCCATCCATGCCTAGAATAATTGTAACTATGTAACAATATATAAATCAACGTGGGAAACTGAATAAAAAACAAGAACTTAATAATTCAGTTTTGGTTTCATTGACTTGCCATTACAAGTACTTTACACCATTTGCCCTTTGAACAAATGAACATTTTGTGGCCTGTTGAGTGTAGAATTACCACATTGGTGAACAATAAAGCCAATCCCATAGACTCTAAGGAGACTTGGGGGGGTTCTATAATTAGCACCATGCTCGAACCACTGAGCTACAGGAAAGCTAGTTATGAGATAACAAGCATTAAAGTTTAATTTCAACCAGTATAATTATAATATTATAATTTTAGTAATATCAATCCTTGACGTCCTTACTCAGCCAAATAAATAAATATATTAAGGTTATAATTTTACAGAATACTGTTATGTGGTGATCTTATGTATAAACAGTAAATCACAAAAAATGACTGGGTTTTCAGAAACGATGAAAACATTGAGTAACAGTGATTTTAATGGCAAAATAAAAAGCCATTAAACAGGTGTGTCGTCACTCAGTAGTTTATTGTAAATAAGCAGCGTAAATGTCAAATTAGAACCTTCGATCTAAACAAATGATGTGAGAAACGTTGTGTAGTGTTCTTTTGAATTAAACACTCTGATAACACCTTTCACTCAAGAAAAATGCTTGTATTTAATACATAATGGGTGGAAATTTAACCAACAGGCATTGTGGCATGTGATCATGTGACTTGCAGTGCTTCTTCATTAAATTGCTGTTGTATTTATGTAGTAAAATAAGCTTCTTCTAATTATACATTATTGTTTTATATACATGTTTATGTGGCATCCATAGGTGAATCTGAATCTTAGTGGTCCTAAAACTAGCTTTTTCTGCAAAAATCATTTTTTTTGGGGGGGGGAGATGCGACATGGATAAGTTTTAATAAGATTCATTTCACCTAAGTACAGCGCTTTCAAAACAGTTTTTCATTTACCCTGAAACAATACACTTTACCGCATCTTTGCATAATAACCTCATATATAGATATAATATTCACATGAATACAGCTCACAAATCAGCAAAAAAGCTACAGCAAAGGAAGGTGAACATTTTACAGAGATATAAAATGACAGGAAATATTTGCTTTTAATAGAGACACACGCCTCTCACCCCTAATATATCTTTACATTCTGAACATAACCAATGTGAAACATTCTGATGCCAAAACACCAACAATGAGCAAAGACGAAACGTTGTGATGCGCAAATCAGTATGAAATGATTCACTCTGCAACCAAAGCTGAATAAATAAAGAGCACAGAAAACATGCTAACTGTGTAAATCTTTTTTATGGGCCTGTTTAGTGTGGCTACCCATAAAACAATGTCTGCTGGAAAACACTGACAGCAGTTCGTAAAGATGTTGAGCAGTTTTATTAGTCTTTGCAGTGAGGCAGATATCATGCGCAGCCTAACAGAACGTTGCATGCCCTGCGGTACACGCCATGCGGTTCTTCTGCCCTCTATGGGGATTAGAGCATCTGCCACTCAAAGGCAAACATGACGTTGAGAACCTCAAGACTGCGAGCGATTTCTTCTAAGATGCAGTGCTGCTGCCACATATTCAGCAACTTGCGGTAACGCTCTGGACTCAGGTGCAGAGGGTTCCCACGCCTGCAACAGTACAACAAAATACAGCTTTGCATTAGTGTGACCAAAGAATACATTAACATGCCTGAGATGCATGATATTATGTCATAATAGTATGGTATTACTACATTTTCTTCAGACGTATTTTTGCTCTGTTTCATACATTTGCATTGCTTATATTCTGCATCAATAAATTACACTTTACCCAAGCTGAGGGTCTGTTTCTCCATAGTCATCTAGATAGGGTGCTGGATACGGGCTGCCTCGAGTCCTACTAGCCATCAACACAATCTCACACTCTCTAACCCTGCTCAAACAAACAAACAAGTCATTTAGTGAAACATTTAATCCAAAGTAGTCAAAAACACCCTGCGTTAACTCATTGCATTGTTTCGATCTTTACAGTTATTTTTATCTAAAACTTTCCAATTACTTTCCAAACCTTTTCCAATTACTGTCCGTTGATGTAAACATATAATAAATTAAATAAATGTGAAATAAACATATACACATAACTTATGCGGCTTTCACACAGGACGTGATACACGCTTCCGCTACGAAATCCATTCATTTTAATGGCTAGCGCACCACTGTCGAGCTTTTGCTCTACAGTGCAAATCGCTTTCTACTGAAGGGCTATGCTGAACCCAGCAACTAGCGCATGCCGCGTACTGTGTGAAAGCCGCTTCAGGAGTATGTCATCCTATGCTTTATCCATGAAGAATGTTTTTATTAAACAAGATGCAGAAACTGAAATGGCACCTGAGAAACATTCCCACTCCTGCCCCACAGGTGGCAGCGTGTGCTGTGCATGCTCCCACATCCTCTCCATTCAGCTGCACTTGACAGCAGGGACTCTGTGCACACAGCATGACCCCACAGAGCAAACATAGAGTCGGGTGCTTGCGCTCATCATCTGATGAGTTTGGGCATCTATAGGGGAATACGTTTTATTTAAGTACATCTTTGAATTCACAATATGGCCTATGGCTGTCTGAAATATCTATACCTATACCCTTATATAGTACACTATTTGAGGGGAAAAGACAGTTGTAGTGGTGTAAGAAACCATACTGCACTCATTTAAACTCATGATGCACTAGTACCGATGCACACTCAATGGCATGGTCCAACATCCATTGGACCTTTTGGCTCACTAAATTTGCATTGTCTGAATTTCCTTGATTGTTTTCTTTATTTATTCATATGGAAAACATTAGTGAAGTAATGTTGAACAGTGAATGAGAAAAGTCATTTTGGATACAGTTTATAATGCAAACAATTTGACCAAATTCACTTACTTAAAGTGACTGGCTTGGTTTAGCAGCACGCTGTAGTCCTCTGGAAGATCTATTAATCGGTTTCTCTTGCGAGGATACCTACCCACATGTCAGAAATTCATACAATTCATACACCTTTAATGATGAGGGATGGAGTTTAGTAACAAACAGAGGAGAGAGTGAATGTCGTCTGACCTGATGATGTGCATTTCACCTTTAAGACCTTTGGAAATGGCTGTATTTTTACACCACCTGAGTCAAAAACACAAAACAACAGATACAAATTCTTGAGATATTTCAGTATTTCAAATAACCATTATAGACGTGAATTTAATGGCTGCAAGTTTAAAATCAAGAAAGATGTCACGTCTCAGATGTTTTGATGCATAGGTTAGGTGTGTCAAAATGTCTAAAACTAATTTAATAAAAAAATATCATTACATTTATTAAAATGTATTCATTATTACTATTTAATATTTTATTAATTAACAAATAAAAACAGGGGTCTTTATGCAGGACTGTCTGGTTAGTTGTGTACCTTTTTATTAGGGGGGTTATGACGTCCCTGTGGTCCTGGAACAGTTGAAACAGGTTGCAGGGCAAGGCAAGATAACTACAGATGTATGACAACTGACTTTCAGGTGATTCTGCAAAACAGAAAAAATATTAAGTTTAATATTTGTCACCTTCCGACTGATCTGTGCTAATTGCTGTAGTGTACTAAATGCATAATACCATGCAATATACATAGTGCATAATTGAATATTTCCAACCTTCCCTTGAGCTTTAATAAATAGTATTGAGGATGGGACTGACCATGTCAAGTTAATGCAATTAAGTATAAGACCTGCAACAATGGACAGTTCCTCTGGAGGGGGCACTCCTGTAAGGCAACTGAAAAACAGTGCAGCACAGCGCAGGAAAGAAAGGACGCCTCTCTTTATGGTCTCAGAAACTGTGAAGCCAGAAACACCGGACCTCAACCTGAGAGAGGGAGGAAGAGATAGATGATACTACCCTTTATCTGATATTTAACCTTTAACTAGCTGGTGTTCAGAAGTCCACAGGTGTTGTTCATTATATTCACTATGGACATTTTTAACAAAAAAAATGTATTAACTTGACTAAAATATTTATAATTATCATTATGTTTTAAATCAACAAATATTGAATATGCCCAAGTATTCATTATTCTTTTGATAACATTTTGATGCTTTCTTCTGTAATTCAAATACTGTACATTCAAATGTTTGTAAGATCACTTGGATATTGTAGATGAACTCACCCGTCAGTGTGTTGAGACACAAGAGAGTAAAGCGCTGCTGCGGCCTGAGCCTCATCTCCCTCCTCGGCCCCTCCAATCACAGCACAATCTGAAAACACACAATCATTACTGTCAGCATGAAAGCCCATTTTCCCCAGAGGGGTTTGTGTGCACATACCATGTGAAGTGAGCAGAATCTGCAGCATGTGTCCCATAGTGACCAGGTGCAGCAGGTGGAGGTGATTGTATGCTGTGCTGATTGCTGAGGGCTGAAGGTCAACTGCCTCTTCCTGGTACAACACTGGGATTGACAGAACCAGTCCCACCTGAGCAGAACCATCACAACATAGAGTCCAACGGATTAGTTTAGGTCAAAATTTCATAGAATGTGGTTCTTTTAATAAGCTCATGTTGACTTTAATTCTGACATCCAGCAATAAAAAACAAAACTCACCAGCAGATGAAAAAAATCCACTTCCAATATTGATGGTGTGTCTTCTACATTAGGGACAGGTAACAAGACTAGAGAAAGCGAAAGAGAACTACTGCATTAATAAAACTAACCAAAAAAACATCTCAAAATCTCATTCTCAAAAACACAACACCTACACACCTGCAAGCATATTGCCGAAATGTTGCTGTACAACAGCATGACTGCTCTTCAACCTTTGAGCCGCTGAGAACTGCACCACAGCTTTGAGTCCAGAAAGCTATAACAAAAATATATATAATGTTGTAAATCGAGGCTGCAGCAGCTAGACACTGATCTGTATCAGCAGAAACCAAACACACCTGTCTGTTCTGAAGTGAGCCGAACAGAGCTTTCCCCTCTTCCTGCAGCATGTTCTCTACAGAGGCAGATATAGTTAAACAGGTGATGAGGAACAAGAGAAACTGACTGGAGTTGTATCTTAGGGAAGATAAGCAGAGAGAAAGAGCATTACCAATGGCCTGGATGGTGTATGCGCACGTGTTCCAGGAAATAACAGGCACGTACGGACACAGGTCATTGGGGGCCGTCTGCAGACCCACCCTGTGAACTGTGGTTGCGCAGACCACCAGCATCTCTGTGATACTGTGAGAAAACTTTGGCCTGATCAGACAAAGAACAGTTTAGGTTAAGTGGAAAAAAATATCATTATCATTTTTTTCACTTATTTTTTGCAATAACATTAGACAATGCATTAGCTAATGATACACCCTTCCATTATTGTTAGACTTACGGTTCTTGAACTCCAAAACTGAGAATTGATCTAAAATCAGCTTGTTCCTCTTCAGAAAGAGCAATGGCCTGCTCTGCTCCTTGCTCACTATTACTGTCTGTAAAATAACAAAGCAATCTGAATTAAATGAGATTCATCTTATAACGGAAGTTGTGTGTTGACTATGAAGCTATTTTTTGTTCTCACCTGCTTCTCGTGCAGCTCTCAGGCCTCTGATGCGGGAAACCATAATCTGAATCCAGCGTGCAAGAGTCAGATGCTGACCGACTAATTCAGCACTTTCACTGTAATAGAATAGAAAAAAGAGAGATTTACATAAGACTCATCATATTAGATAAATTGAGTAGACTCAATATAATAATGTAACAGGAGTCGTACTAGTTGAGTTTGCTTGGCTCTACAGGGATCAGAGGGATAACGGTGTTACAAAGAGACTTGCAGAGTGGACACATGTATTCTCCATTCTCCAAGTCTATGAGCAGTTCCGCATGCAACCGGTTTCGAGTGGTGTTCTGAACGGCCTCAAAGTACCTGAGAACAAATGGAAAACAAATGGCTATCACTAGAAACAGGGCTTAAAAATCCTATTTTATTTCTCATCAAAATCACCAAGACATGGAGGGAATACAAATTAAAAAATGTTTTTGTGCATTATACTGTAAATAATGAATTAGGTGTTGCAATTGAAATGTGGACTTACTTTTGCCAGCAGGTGGCGTGCATCACATGTCCACAGCTGCCAGTATGCGTGCCCACAGCCAGATCAGGTGGCATAAATAAGGGGTAGTACTGGTCTGTTGTGCAAAAAGAAAACATTATCAACATTATTTTAATTATGTTAACCGACAGTAAATCAACACAGATGAATTGTCACCTTTGACAGAGAGTGTCTTGCCCCTGCACTGGGTAAGAACTGTAGATCTCTGCACACAGGCCGTAAGAACCATGGCGGGTGCCTGAGCTTGAACCTCCTGCTCCTCCTGACACAGAATGCAGGTCAAAGCCTCCCAGTCTGTGCAACACACACCCTGCTGAGGCCCTACAGCCACTCTGCTGTCATCCACATCCATTTCACTGCTGTACAGAGAAGACATGAAAAATCATAGAACTGTGATAATGAGGCTTTGAGGACAATAGTGAACATGTGTGCTTTGTATGTACTTTTCAAAGAGGTATGAATCCTTACAAGTGATACGGTTTACATACTGAAAGCAGCAACTCTGCATTGACTAGAATTTGGCATTAAGTTTGGCATGCAGTTCTGATATGCATCAAGGCATCAAGATGTGATTAAATATTAAATTGCGTGCAGAAAAAAAACTACAAGTGAAAAACGAGTGAAGAACGAGTGAAAGACAAGAACAAAACGAAAAGACGTAAAGTGCAATCTGAAGAAAGAGTGAAAGAAATTGAACAAAATGAAACAAAAAATGTGCAGCCCAAAAGAATGAAAGTGCAAAAGAGAAAGAATCAAAAGGAAAGTGAAAGGGTGAAAGAGAAAGTATAAAAGAGTGGAGAAGGGAACCACAGAGAAAGAGACAAATAAAAGGAAGACAAATTGAAAGAGTGCAAAGTGGAAGAAAGCTATTCACCTCTCCACAGTTGAAGTTGTCTCGCTCTGGCTTGAAATCTCAGGTACATTTTCATACAGCATCTTGTTTGATTCTATAAAGTTCTTCTGCATTGCAGACATCTGTGCCATGATCTTCTGCCTATGCGCTTTAGCAGCCTCTGCTTTCCTCTTCCGCTCGGCTTTCTCTTTATCCTGAACACTCTGAGCAGAAAAAAGAACTTTAAACACTTTAAAATGATGAAAATAATTAAATAAGCTGTATTTTTAACAGAACTTTCATCTACCTCCTCTGACTTGCTCTGATCAATGGGAAAGGAAGCTACATGCCCAGATTTCTCCCGAAGGCACTTCACCACCTCAAACATCTTTTTGTAGAAACATTTAAGGTTTTGATATTAAATATGAATCAAATACATGTCAATATAAATGATCTGCCCACATTTATACCTGTAAATTCCATGTGATTATGTCTTTCTGAGCTTCAAGAGATGGTAAAGACTTCATTTTGGTTAGGAAGTGGAACAAAGATTTGCCATGTTCTGAACCGATTTCTGAAAGTTCAACATATTGAAATCAATTCTAAGATCAATTGATGCCTATTGCCTTAGAAGACAGCTTTCTATCTAGGCCTCAGACAACAAGACGGCTCAGTCAGCTTTAAAGAGACTTAATAAGAAACAAAGAGGGAAATCTTACTTTGTGCTTTCAGACTAAAATCAAAAGTCACGTCTTCAGGACTCGTGCCTTGCAACTGTGTTTTTTCTTCTAAAAGTGCCTGAGCTACAAGGTGCAAAGCCTGTAGAAATACACACACACGTGATAAGTTAAAAAGCAACCTCATGCCTTATCGATAAAGTCAATGAAAGTAGCAAATGTGGTACATACATATTTAGTAAATGTATAAACACAACAACAATGTATTTTAAAGGTTCGACAAAAGAAACAAGTTCGCAACAACATATGTTTACTTGTGGGAAAACTATCCTTTTAAATTCACAACAACAACATTTTTGTTATCCAAACAGACAAGAAATAAGAGACAAACAGAGAAAGTCAACATGGTGCAACAAGTCACATACCCTCTGGATCATTGGTTCGGTCCAGCGGTTGGATCGGTCCTCCACTGCTTTCTGGAGAACTCTCCTCAGAACGTGAATGAAGACATCACAGCAAAGCAGACGCACTATACTGGAGAAGGCTGGGCAGAAGGAAGGCGGCACGGGGGGACGCAGGGCTGAAACACAACAGCAGAATTAACCAGACCCTATATAAGCATTTCAGATATGCAGCATGAAATTAATACTAAAATAATCTGGAAGAAGAAGGGTCAATGGGATCAGGAAATTATAAACTCGAACAATTTCATTTCAGACATTCCAAACTGATTCCATTCCACTTCTGTTCACAATGTATTGTCTTTGTACACTAAGAAGGACAGCATACCTTTATCACTGCCCTCTTGGATTCTCCTCTTCTTCTGAGCCTCTTCAGCCTATAACACAAACAAACATTTCCTGCTGTTTCACGCTGCTAATCGATTCGAAGCGTAACTGTCAGAACAAGATTCTGATATTTAGCAATGAGATAAACCATGTACCTTACTATGCTGAGGTCTGGAATAATGATAGAAAAACGGGTTAAACTCTTTTAACCATTCATTCTTTAGCCCATACAAGCCATGGCCTGATACTCCAGGTTTCCTAACAAACAAAAAGTACTTAGTATATGCTTTCCATTGGCAAAAAATATGTTATATGAAAAAAGTGACCTAAAAATATTTGACGTAAAAATTCATACATAAAGATGGGTAAATATGTTTTCTGATAAATTAATTCTTCGACAAACATGTATTTAAATGTACTCACTTGAAGGTGGCAACCTTAGATATGACAGCTTCAAGTCCTGTTTCATGGCTTTCCTATGATATAAAAATAACATTGTAGTTCATGCAGTATACTGGCAACCTGTTTATTGTTTAGTTACAAAATGAAAATGGCAGGTTTGCTCCCCACCTTCTCCAACAATGGAAAACTGGCTAGTGTAGTGGATACTAATAAATATCTTACATTTTCAGGCAGACTTTTGGCTAAGCTGCTATGAGCCATGGGTTCAATACACAGCAGATGAATGACCTCTCTCATAGTCACATCCTCCTTAGACACATCACTGATTCCAGGTACGTACCGCTCACCTGCACAGATTTATTCATTTAAATTATATCAGTTGCAGATGTTGTGTTACTTAAGACAGATGTCTCAGTGGGTCAGTCAATGGGAGTCAGTGTTGTTTGGTTAATAAGGTTCTTCAGAATATCTTTTGTTTGTGTTCTGCAGAACAAAGATTGTTCAGGTTTTGAAAGACGTGTGGGTGAGTAGATGGATTTAAATTTTTTGCTGCATTATGCCTTTAAAGTATTAACTGACCGATGACTCTTGAGATCATGAGGAGTGAACTACTGTGTTCAGTATAAATAAATAGATTTTCATGTGTTAAAGAAAGAACTTGCCTACAATGATGATTAACAGGTAAAGCATCTCCTCTGTTAACCTATTCCACTGTTTCAGAACCTCCTGTGTGGTGAACAAGCAAAATATATATACATATATATTTCTATCGATGTACAACAAAAAGCAGCTAGGCAAAATTACTATAAATGTAAATGTAAATGCATTTACATTTTACCCACAATGTTACCCACACTGGGGAAAAAAACTAATTTAGCTGAATCAAGGACATTGCTAAATAGACATTTTAAAACTCACTCACCTGATCTTTACTAGAGCAGTTACCATTGAAAATATCAAAGAGTTCAAATTTTAAAAGAATAAGCATAAGAAAGTGGTTTGGCTCCATTTTAGACGCAGCAATCTGTGAATGGTCAGAAAATGTCAAATTAAATGCATATATTTCACCAAAGTTAACAAATATCATCATGACTTTATTTTTTGCCCATACCTGCAGCATGATAACATCCTTATCAAACATTTCATCCCTGCACTTAACATCCTGATAATAATACACCTAACAACAGAGGCAAACAAACACAGGAAAACACAAAACACATCAGTAATGCAAAACCTTTTTCTTTCCCTAAAATAATTACTTGAATGTTTTATCTGTAAAATCTTTTCAAGTTAGAGGCCTATACACAATAAGCCCAGTATGTCAAACATATTTTATTTGGAGTACATTATTTTTTTCTGAGTTTACAAGCAAAACTATGGAAGGCAATTCCTGCCAAATTTAAATAAATAAATTATATGATGAAAATGAAAAACAGATTTCATTATACATCAATACGCGCACAATATGTGTCAAAATTATAAATAAAATATATAAAATGTGCTGTCCCTGTCAAATTGAAAAAGAAAATGCAATTGGTGATTTGACATTTCATTTTCACTAAAATCTTGAGGCAAGACTGCCAACATCAAAATTAAAACGCAAATGTGAAAAAGAAATTGCAAAAACTTTTTTATTATGGTTTTTATCAATGCTCACGCAATAATAATGCCACAATTAAAATTAAAATGTAAAACTCAGAAACCTGACCAGTATGAAATGCGAGCATCATAACCGCTCGCAGCGCTTGCTTGTGCATCCAGTGTCCAAGCACAAAAACACGTAAACCAATGAACAAATGAAATTTTCAGTCACAGGAATGAACAGTTTTTAAGTGTAATGCACAACCAAGTGACAGTTTGGGAACCACATACTGCAAGAGCTGGAGTCAAAAAGCGGAGCAGCCAATGCCAAACTGAGACCGCCCACTATCACTATATATAATAAATATTCCCAACGAGTTATTACAGAAACAATTTACTTTTAAGTATTGTTTTGGTCGTCTTTGTCCCCACCACTTTTCAAAACAAAGTTACGCAACTGTTGATCACTCACTCGTGCTCATCTGATATGGTGGATACACGTCCCCTCCACAAGCCCCACCCACAGATTAACATGCAATTTGCATGCAGGTTGACTTTGAAAATGAAAACGAAAATTGTGAAATAAAAGAGAAAATAAAATTTTACATTTTAATTTTGGCATTATTATTGCGTGAGCATTAATAAAAACCTTAATAAAAATGTTTTTGCAATTTCTTTTTCACATTTGCATTTTTATTTTCATATTTTTATAGGAATTCATATTCATATTTTCTCGTCTTGCCTCGAGATTTTAGTGAAAATGAAATGTCAAATCACCAATTGCATTTTCATTTTCAGTTTGACAGGGACAGCACATTGTCGGTGTAAAAATGAAAATAAAATCATTTCATTTTATTTTTCATTTTGGCACATATTGTGCGAGTATTGATGTATAATGAAATTGTTCATCTGTTTTTTATTTTCATCATATAATTTATTTATTTAAATTTGGCAGGAATTGCCTTTCATACAAAACATGTCTTTTATCTGAGAAGTGAAGTGACATGTGGCCAAGTACTGTGTTCCATACTCGGAATTTGTGCTCTCCATTTAACTCATCCAAGTGCACACACACAGTAGTAAACACACACCCGGAGCAGTGGGCAGCCATTTTTTGACGCGGTGCCCGGGGAGCAGTTGGGGGTTCGGTGCCTTGCTCAAGGGTCTCACCTCAGTCATGGTATTGAAGGTGGAAGAGAGTGCTGGTCATTCACTCCCCTCACCTACAATCCCTGCTGGTACTGAGGATCGAACCTGCAACCTTTGGGTTACAAGTCCGACTCTCTAACCATTTTATATAAGAAGAATTGTAATGACCAGAAACATGCATTACAAAGTTTTGACTTTATTGTTTCTCTCACCTGGCTGACCAGCGACAGGCCATTTCTGCGCCACATGTCGGCACATACCTGAGCTGCCAGCACTATACAGCGCAGGGGCTGCTCTGCCAACTCGATGAAGTTCAGCTGAGCCTGTAACACAAATACAAAGCTGTCAATCTAAACACTAAAACCTAATCTCTTACATAATTATTTTATTTATTACAACTGCACTCACAGGATCCACAAAGTCAGGGAGGTACTGGACTGCCCCGCTCTGACACAAAAGCACATATAAACCTGAAAGCAACACACAGCCTTAAGAATCTCAAAGGTTAGAAAAATACTTAATCATTTTCTAAATTAATTTTTTCTCATGTGTTTCACAGATTGACAGATATTGTTATGACCCTGTGTTGTTTTTAGTTCTAAAAAATAAAATAAACAAAAAACTGCAGTGAGTTGGTTAAGAATTTTTACAAAGACAGATTTCACTGTTTAAAGCAAAATGTGTCACATGATTTCAAAATTGTATGTATTCTACTGCAATAAAAAAAACAGGATGCATTATGTGTTTGGGCAACACATAACCCATTGTTTTCCAAAAGGTTTGATTTGTTTAAAATAAATGTAGTGAACACAGGCATGTTACCAATAAACTGGACACACGCAACAATGATCACAAGTGTTTGTAGATGTTCAGCCAAAGTTAATAATTGCAACAAATGCAAATTGTTATGCACCTTGCAAGCATTTTACATAAATGTATTGACAATGGCCAAAGGAATATAATGGACTTCATATAGCACATGATAGCTTTTTATGAGAAACAGAACAAAAAGTTGTTGTTCACTTAAAATCATGACCAGAACTAGATGCACAGTAGTGAGAATTTATGAGAGAGGTTTCCAATATCTAATTTGTAAACAAATGATTCGAGTCAGATCTTTTTACTGAACCGGTTGATTTAAAACAGTATGATCCGATTATAAATCAGACTAGTTCAGCTAAGTTTAACTCACTGACACAGCAATTAACAGCTTAGTGGGTTTTTTGGTACATTTTGTAGTGTGATCTAACCAGTCCTCATTCCCTTTAACTATACATGATGGAAATTAAAACATTGGTTCTACCTTAAATCAATCGTTTACCCACAAATTACGTTTCACAACTTTAAAAGAAAAGTGTTTGACTTCTGCTGCAGCAAAGTAACCATGTTCTGCTAACCGGCCAGTAGTCTGGAGATGGGCAGGTGGATTGAGATTGGCTCCTGGGAGACTTTGTATGGCCGTGCATGGAGGATTTGCTTGCACATGTAGCTGTCGGTCGGCTCGCTGCGGAAGGGCTGGTTGGTGCAGGACATTAAAACCTGATAGCACTCCTGAAAGGCCAATAACAGAACCCTCTCCTGTGGGTAAATAACATGTGTCCACACACTGTCAAATATTAAGGTCATTCATTAACCAATGGTTAAACAAAATATGCAAAGCAATCAATAGTAATGACTTTAAAAGCAGACCATGAGTAAATGCACTATTGTTGAGTCTAACAATTTGTACCACTTAACACACGTGTATGTCTTATGAAGGCATACTTCAATAGCTTCCACTCTCATTGGACTGCAACCTTAATAAAAGTATTAAATAATGACTAGAGATGTAAAATGCTGTACAATTGTGTGACAAAATAGAAGACAAAATATATGTTGTCTTCCATTTCATTATAATAAAGAACTTCAGGATTTGTTTAGGACATGTTTAGTTTATTCCTGTCCTGATGAAATAGTAACAAAATGGAAAAGTAAGGCCTCCAAGCAGCTGTGACTCACGTCAGAAGAGCACCAGTCCTGAAACATGGCAAGAATGTGGCGTAGCTGCATCTGAAGGGTGAACCCCGCCTCCCACTCAGGCTCCACCTCCACATGTTGACCAAACTGCCTTTTCACCTCTTCCATCCCCTGACATCAGAGAAGAAAGTCCAAAACCAAGCTACAGTTTAAGTTTGACAGAGGTGCTAATAAAAATTGTCACATTAAATTACAGTTCAATACACAGAGAGAATTTAAAGAAAAATGTTACCTGCATACAACGAAGGAAAGAAAGAAAGATACGGAAGCCTTCAATAAACTTCACCCGAAGTTCCTCAGTCCACACTGAGGGTTTGCTGATAAGAATGTACCTGCGATGATCAAAATGAATCGGTATTAGGATAACTTTTAGATTTTAAGGACAATTGTTTTACATTATTTTAAAGAATCCTTCACATTTTCTTTCATGATTTATGCACAACCTTTTACATTTGTACACACAAAGTGACGATATGACATTGCAAACAATTGAGTGCAGACGTCATTTTCTCAAACATTTATGGTGTATCTTTAATAATGTAAGAGCTTGAATGCACAGACTCTTCTTTCACTTTCATTATATGAAAACAAAGTTGCCAGTCATATGGGTCTGTAACAACATGACGATGAGCATAAGACAACAAGTGTATAATGTTTGGGTGAACTATTTCATTAAGAGAATAATGGAAACTGTGGCATATACAGTACCTCAAGTCATGGAAAATAACTTGAACCCGGAAGAACTTGTCAGAGTTGTAGCCCTGAAAGTGGAAGCGGTGGTTGCTGTCCAGGTGTTCCATCATCATCTCCATTACTGTGTCTATGATCACCTTTATAACATTCCCCTCCTCTATCAACTGCCTGGCCTTAAAATAAAAATGACATGTGTACAGTATAACATATCTGACCATTATGCCACATTGAAGCTTTTTATAAGTACAGTACATGTGTACAACATCTATGTAATGAAAACAGAATATTGTCACCCAGATTTGACCATTGTAATTTCGTACCAGAGTGGGAACAGTGAAAATCTGCACAGACAAGGCTGTGATAGAGATATTCCTTTGGTGGTCATCACTGATGAAGTCCTCCTGAAGCTGTTTGTAGTGCTGAAAGATGATTTACACAACACCTGTTAGACCTCACCACCGCCGTTTTGTGCAGTAAATAAATGTTTACTAAAACACTAAAATCATGTCAACAAAAGCACTTATATCCGCTTGCAAAATGATACCTCTGTGAATTTCATGGCAAACTGCCTCTTGTATTCTGTGTCCATTAGTAAACTACTGAAAATTAACTCATGGGTGACCTTACGGGCTCCTGAGGAGAGTTACACAAAACAAGGTTACAAGCAGATAGCATTCTGATAACACTGGTCTTTAAATGTTAAGCTATTTAAACTGTGAGTACGAGACCTCACTACTGACCTTTATAAAGTTCGGCATCGTGTAGCATGACTCGACTGATCAGGCTGAGTTTATCGCCGTCAACAGCTGGCTCTAAAGCCACCTGACAAAACACCTGTCTGAGGCCAACTGCAGAACAGGACAAAACCCATCAAAATATCATATCAAAAAATATCAACGCAACGGCTGATCATAACTGTAAAAAGAAATGTTGGTTCAACTTTAAAAAAAAATAGTTAACCTTACTGCCTTCAAATTTTGAATTAATTCAACTTAAAAATATTAGTTCACATGCATGAAATTCATTAGTTAACTAATATTTTCACATTTTAAAGGCAGCCAGGTTTCCCAATTTTTTTTTTTACAGTATTGTGATCAAGAACAATTTAATTAGGCAGGAAGATACCATTTGACATGAAGTAACAAAATAATGGCAGTAAAGTCACATTAAATGAACCTTAAAAAAGTCATGGTGCTCACAGAAATTGCATAAAGTCAGCCTAAAAGACTCAAGCTTGCTAGACTAGAAAATATTATTCAATTCCATATGCAAAATGTCAGCAAAAAGACAGTGGGAAGTCCGTGGAAAGAAACATTTTGTTAATTTTTCATGTCATTTAGTATCATCAGCTGTTAATGCTCAACCTGAGTAACTGATGATCTTCTGGAACCATGTGCCCAGTCTGAGGGCAAAAGTCTGATGAGCCATAACAGCAGTGTCAAGGATCTCTACCCGCAGAGGTTGCTGGGTAAGTTGCTCTGAATTAGTCTGCAAAGAAAATATAGATATGGGTAAATGGATGCTCGGACTTAGACATTATGCATCTACATGATACCCTAAAATGGAAAATAAATACAATGTTTACCCTGATACTATCTTTAGCTTGTTGACAGGATCTAAGAGTACCTCTCTTCACTGCTCTCCGGCCCTAAAAATATAACAACAGCTTTGCTTGTGAAACAATAAGATGCTTTTTGAGATTCAAGATCATGCTACTAGATGCTTCGAATACTACACCTCTCTGTCAATGAGAGCTGTGTATGTTTGAGCCTCATTCTGGTCGCAGCTGATAGCTCGCTGAAGTGTGTAGATGACATGGTCATAGGAGTGATGTTCATCATTGTAGAGCACGCAAAAGAACTTGTCTTCCTTGAGTCTAAACAAGACATTACACAACACAGTATACCTTTAATACAAAAATACATGTAAAAAGTTCCACTGTCATTGGCCAGAAACAAAAGATGTTTTTGCACCACACAGGGCTCTAGGATCCAAATGAAAACATTCTATGTAAAATATTCACCTTGATTTTTTTTACTGAAAAAGCAAGCCAAGTTGCATGGCAACTAAAAAAAATCCCTTTTGTGGAAATGATAACTTGTTGTTTTAATAACATCTGTGGGTTCATTTACTTTGGTTTCAGCTCCTCTGATAGTTCATCAGTCTCCTTCCAAACCAGCATGTCTACAGTGTAGCGTAGCAGCACCCGGAACAGCGTCTGAGCACGTTCCTCAAGGCCTGAATCTAATGTACACTCATCCTGTAACACACATGCACACACACAGAAAAAGAAGCAGAATTCATAACAGCATCTTGTTATTGAGTGACATTTAAATGTTAATCTGACTAAATGTATACCATTAACTAACATTTAAAATTCTACAAAGGAATATTCAAAGTGATCCTGATGATTACCAAAGAAAATTATGTTGACTCTTGCCAAGACAAAAATAAAAGACAAAAATGCATAGACAGCAAGTTTCACAACCATTGTCCTTTCCACTTCCACTTCATTGAGGGATGTGACTTTCACAAGACGTCTACTTGGTTGAGAGATGAGTCTTAATAATAGTGCTTGACAGGATGACTATTCTTATAAGATATGTTTATTGTATAATTAAAGGATTAAGGATTTTCATATTAAAAGAAGACCTGAGCCATAACTAGGGGCTTTACGTATCTTTATGTGGGTTTATTAAAGCTACAATACATATCTTTTGCCTCTGTATTACCATTTCCTTTTTAGAAATACAATTGCGGGTTACTTTACATATTTGAGATTTCCTGCTAACTCAAACCCGAGCTTAACAACTCATTATTGTTAGCTGACCGTTGTGAATCGGGGTAAGGTAAGAAGACAGTTGTTACTGTATGTCCATGCTCAATAATTGACTCTTTAAAAAAAATCCCAGCTTTAATAATACCGACACTTACGTTATACAATAATGCCCTGGCAACCAGGACATCACAACAATCTTGCAATAACTGCATTAACAAGCACCACTCACATGTCACAAGCTGAAAACCTTATCACAAAACATGACGAGAGCCCTTTGAGCAGCATCACTATGTTTGATGTTTTGCTTTAACAGTGAGCTGTCATTCTCATTATGTGCAGGTTTAGATCGCACAGAAATAAAAGCCTTCGGGGTGTCAGACACAAAAAGGTTTTCAACAAAAGTAAGGACGTGGCGAGTGGCCATGAGCACGTGCGAGTCTGGAACCTGATCTTATCACAGTGGGTCTATTGAATTATCTGCACACAGAACCAGGCCATCTGCCTTCTAAACCCAGGCTTCTCCTGAGGAAATGCTCAAGGAGTCATAAATGGCATAAGTGTTTAAAATTTTCTACAATTTTCTCTACAACAGCAAACCCTTTGCACTAAAGCCTTTCTTCATTGTTCAAGTCCTCTAAATCACTGCTTTATCTATCCATCAGGTTTGAGTTGTGTCATAGACGTGTCACTTTCCCACACACACTCATTTTCCCCAGGCCTGTAGTAAGGCTGGAGTTAGTTTTGTCCCACATGGCCTGTCCTATGACCTCAAAGCAGGAAGTTGGTTCAACAAGAGCGTTCATGGAAAAAATCTACTAGTCTTAACATCGACAGTGCTGGACAATGAACTGTACCGTTTCCATAGCGACCGAGGTGCCAGGGTCGTGTTGGGAGCAGCACGGTCCGGTCTTCCAAGCCTCCAAGTCTCCGCAGTCACAGAAACCTCCTCCTGCTGAGGCGTGCATCTGTGATGGCACAAAATATTTAAAAAAAGGACTAAAATACCATCAAAGAACAAATCTCTACTTTTAAATGGAACACGGCTTAAAGAGGATAACTTATTTAGGACCAAATTTAAGTAAGCTGGCAACACTTTAAGTTGATGTTTACACATATTATAAACATACCTTGTAGCGATGGCTTTTGTGCACACTTTTCTGGAAGCATATCATACAGAGTACACAAGTGGGATCTATTGCACAGTCCCTGCACAAAAAAAAATGATACAACATCAACATCCTGGTAGACTTTATACAATTCAAGGAACTTCTGCATGTAATTTATAAACAAACAAAAGCCAAGCTTGATATCATCATCTTGTAACATGCTTTAACTTAGTTATGATGCCACAGGTCAGTTATACCTGTGTGTGCTGCATCCAAAAGGGCTCTAAAGTGCTCAGATATAGTTTCAATTATTAACAGTAACATAAAAGTATTATAATTTTCTTTGGGTTATTTATTTGACAATCTAAATTGTCTAACCTGCAGGAGTACACTGTCTCGCCCTCCTTAAAGACACGGCCACATTGCTGAGACGATGAGCCGCTGTCACATTGCTGTAACTTCTCTAGGCCAACACGTGGGTCCTCCCCAAAAAGAAAGCACTCCAGAGGAAAAAGGATGTGTTCCTCTACCTTTCGCTCTTCCTCCTGTTGCTGTTGCTCAGCCTCCAGGCAGTAAATAAGGGGTACATGCTCACCCAAATGGCTGAGTATAGCATCTCCTCTGTTTGAAGCCTCCTGCCATTTCTGGTGACAAAATACAAAAACAACTTATAATTTAGATAATTTATCTATTAACACAAAGTCACTTCATCCATCAAATCTTAAGAGTAGGGTCTATTTGCATTGCAGTCAGAGGGAAAAAAATCTTCAGATGAATCATATCTCATGACCTTGTCTCCATGACTAAACAGAGTCCCCTTTAAGTTTTCTAAGAGCTATGTGCTCGGTAAATTAGCTATTTATCTTGAATTCCTTAATACATACATTTTTGTACTTTAAAAAACACCTTTATTTACATTCATAATAGCATGAATTTATTAAGAAATGTTCTGAATCCCATGTGAATGCACTCTGCTTTCTCTCTCCTTACATTTCTTGCATATTTAATAAAGTACTGTCAACATAAGTTTAAATGCCCTTCTTGTCAATGGTTCCATTTGATTTTAATAGAAGTGTTCCACCATAAATAATTTGTTATTTCCAAAAACAAATACGATTTTTCAAAACGTAAGCCTAGATCGCATAACAACAAACTCAGAAAACGTTCAGAAATATGACTCATTAAAATGAGCATAATAAATAAAGATAATATAAATCATAATAAAAATAATATATAGACATAACTTCGTAACCTTTTTCCTCAGGAAAAAAGAATTAGGAAAACATTTGAAGTATTTATCAATAAAATCTAACAATTAATGTCGTTCTTCCAACTTAATATAATACTACAATATTAATAAACAGCAGCTCGAAAATCGAATTGTTTTACATCTGGTATTGGATAAAAATGTCTGCCAAATGAAAAATTGTAACGTAACATGTAGCAATTTACTGAAAAAGCACAAAACCTGTTACAAATAAACAGCGAGCTACAATGCATAAAAAGCAACGAACTAGATTAACACGATTTATTAATATTTGATGTTAATTCAGTCGTCAGGTCTACTTGAGTTTACATGCGTAACGTTAATAGTAAACACTAAACATGTCAACAAATATCTACTCTCTGAGCAATATGTTCATCCTAAAATGTAAATAACATACATTCTAGAGGAAGTAGCTACGCAGAAGTAGCACATATCATGCACTGATGAAATCATTATCAACTCTAAAATACATGACATGCGACCTCATTTGTGTTTGAAGTGATTAAAGTCCAAATATTTTACCGTGCTCAACAGTACACCACTCTGTGATTCCGCCATGATGCAAATGGCGTAAAACACAACCACAGCAACACAACCGGGGCTGTTTTGCGACAGTTTAAAAGTGCGCACCATAGAGGTGCGGTAGTTAAAGCATCGGTCCAGAATGACACACGTTAGGAATAAAAGCATGTATAATATTACGTTATTTTACTTAAGAATAATTGTACTAATAGCTTAGAAAATTTAAAGGGATAGTTCACTCAAAAATGAAAATTCTGTCATGAATTACTCACTCTCTGTTCCAAACATGTAGCCTATTCATTTCTTTGTTTGATTGAACACAGAGAAAGATATTTGGAAGAATGCGTAACCAAACAGTTCTTGGACCCCGCTGACTACCATAGTAGGAAAAAATACAATTTTAGTCAAAAGTAGCCCAGACCTTTTTGCTGTCCTTCGATCATTTTTCAAAAAAATCTCATTTTGTGTTCTATTTATAAAGTAATTTTTCCTATAGCCAATGGGGTCAATGAACTCTTTGATTATAAGCATTCTTCCAAATATCTTTTTCTGTGTTTATCAGAACAAAGAAATTTAGACAGACTTGGAACAACTCAAAGGTGAGTAAATGATGACAGAATTTTTTATTTTTGGGTGAATTATCCCTTTAAACCATGGTTGTAGGAACTGGTAGTTTTGATTACCATTTTTGCAAAAAAAATACGGTCATTGTAGTAAGGCCATCGAAAATGTGTGGTTACTATAAAACTGCTATAAATCACGAATGACGAGTTTCTTTTTCTTTAGCGCCCCATAGAGAAAAAAATAAACTACAAAATAAAACATTTTGTGGATTTAACATTGTCTTGGTATCGACATTGGAGAGAATTTGAGTCTCAAAGAAGCAACTATATACAGCCACATATCATATTCTGTTGAACATGATGTTATGACTGTCTCTGGGGTTTTGTGTCCATAAAATAGAAGTCAATGTTTGTTGGAAAAGAAATGGAATGACATGATACAACACACTATATCAAAGGCTAGAGAGTGGAGTAAACAGATGATATTGACAATATTGGCCAACAGGGGGCAAACTTGTACAATATATGTATGGTATATGACAGAATAGTATATAAAACACATGTAACCATTTACTTTACAGTAGCCTATACAGTATTTAAAACCAGGTTAATTTTTTAAACTCAAGTCTCATGTCTCTTAATGACATCACTTCCTTCACATATATTCCACCAACTGTATTTTCTTATATCCACTCAGACACACAGCGCAGAAAGACAGCATGAATTATATTGTCCTTCGATTCTCAGTCACTTTTATGTGCCTCACATCAGGTAATGTTTTTCCAGATTTTTTTCTTAAACTTTGTTATAAATACTGTGCAGTATGTAAAATCATCTCAGTTGTTTCATGTTTATCTCTCAACAGCTACTACACTTGGTGAAACTGTTTACCAAAATCCTTCTATTTCGATAAAGGACCAAAATGAAGCTGTTATTTTCATATGTAGACATGACATACCAAGCTATTTCCAAATACTGTGGTACAAATTTCCTCGGGATAGCCAAGGCCTTAAACTAATGGGATACCTTAATGGTGAAACAGAAAACGTAGAGACTGAATTTACAAACAAGGCCATTTTAAGAGGAAATGGAAGAAAGAATGGCACTTTGACGATAAAGAATCTTACGGAATCGGACAGTGCAGTGTATTTCTGTGCAGCATATTACACATTGCTCTGAATCCCCTCTGTATAGTACAAAAAAAGCAGCACAGTTACATGAATGGCTTATCAGCAAAGCATCCAGCCAAAACCTCTAACTGTATTTCTAACTGCTTTTTTTAATTCTTAGTTTTTTCCCCCCACAGGTACTGCAGGTGGAAGTGATGTTGAACAAAACCCTACAATTCTTTGGGGCCATACGAACAGTTTTGCTTCTATGAACTGCACACACACTAAGGGTACAAGCTACTACCAGATGTATTGGTACCGGCAGCGGCCAGGAGAGACTATGAGACTCATTGTATTCACATCCCCATCTGCAGAACCAGACTTTGGAAATGTTGATAAAAACAAATTTGATGTTCATAAAAAAGTTGCTGAATTTGGATCTCTTACAGTGAAAGATCTACATTTAAATGATAGTGCCATATATTTTTGTTCGGTGAGTGAACACAGTATGGCAAAGGCTGTAGAGTGCTGTACAAAAACATTTTGCGCATGAAATCGGCCAATAGGGGGCACTCTTTTTTTAAAACCAATATTCTCTATGACGGAACAAATTAAACCACAAACCACACATTCAATTCAAAATTATGAAGCAAAGGTCAAAAAAGAGCATTTTTGCAAAGGTTTTTAACCCTCTATGGCATGAATTTAATTTTTTAGAAGCTTGGGGGTCCCTGATAACATATCCATAAAAGAATGTGTGCCCCCCACCACTGCAGATATCAGTTGTTATAGCAATGTGAAAAACACACATGAAAACTGTGATTAAAATCATGGTTGTCACATAAAAAACAACTTTTCTGAAATACATGTAAAAATGTATCTGTTGTATTGCTTTAAAGTGAATATAATTTTGTTTTCTTTCAGTAGGTCTATTTGATATCTGAAAAAATACAGAGGATCATTTTGACCTGTTTCGACAGTTTTCATTTTAGGCAAATGCATAAATGTAAATGTTCATACTTCTTAAAATTTTCAGTGCTCATATTTTAAAACTGTTACATTTATTTCACTTCCAGATGTGGGGTGGTTGTATATCCTGCCAGCATTTACCAACAGCTAAAGATATATTATTTAGTATCTTATCAATGCAGCTGTTTTTATTCATTTTGGAATAAATTTTTATATGCATTTATATTTATATTTTACTTTGATCATATTTAAGGAGTAAGAATGTAACACAATCCACCAATAATCAAAAACACCCTATTATTGGAGTTTTATAATTTGAGTAAGGCATTTCCCTTAAACAATACCTAAAATTGACTTTTTGAATATTGATGTGCTGTATTTAATTCATTCTACTTTGTCACATTTAACCTTCTGATGTCACATCCGGTACAACAGCAGCTGTTTTAATCATCCCACAAGACTGCAACTCAGTATACAATTCAACATGACCAGGACCATAATACCATTCATTATATTGCTGGGTTGGTGGCAAGGTATTCAAATATCTTTAAAGTTGTCTCCATAGTTTTTAAACTTTTGTCACTAAGCTCATGTATCTATTTTTACACAGGTGCTGCTGATGGAAGTGATGTTTTGCAAATGCCTAGTATTATTTATGAACCAAAGGGAAGTTCAGTTCACATAAACTGCACACAGTATAAGGGTTCAACCTACAGACTGATGTATTGGTACAAACAACGCCAGGGACAAACTATGAGACTCGTCGC